>CM041781.1:179424878-180014456 GCA_023374045.1 Limonium bicolor
TGGACTCTCAAAAAAACCATCGAGTCATGCTTTGGATCTACTCCTCATAACCACCCCCCAGGATAGATCTAACACAAAAGCGTCTAGCCAAAGACGTTAAAGAAGGGCAGCTTTCCGGGAGGCAACCCGGACGAACTTATCTTTTATATGCTTTTATGCTGTTTTAATTCTCAGGTTCCCTTTGAATTTTATTTTTGCTAACTCTTAACCCCGTTTATAGTATGGTTGCTTCTAGTGTCTTATGCAGGTGCAACTTCATGTCTACACCGCAACCAAGCTACGCTACTTGAGGCTGAAGCTCAAGTGTGGGGGAAGTTCAATACACGCTAGCAAAATAATATCAGGGGAGTACCAGTTTCTTTAACCTTGCTTTTATTTAAATAAAATCTGCAGAGGAGAGTTTATGTGCTTAAATGAATATTCGTGAGCTTCGTGTTCTCTCTATTTTATCTACTTACCGAAAAGGCCTTCTGAAACCTTCCCTTGTTTTTCTGGTGAACAATGAGGACGTTGTTCAATTTAAGTGTGGGGGAGTGTGCCCTTTTCGGTGACATTTTATGCTAAAATGCTTAATCTCTCTGCCTATCTTGCGTTTGTCCAAATTTAATATCGTGAACCCTTTTTTTTATGTGGGTTGTTCTCTTTAGGAATAAATATTGTTATGAATTGTGGGATAAATGGTACAAAAATGTACAAAAATTTTTAAATTTTGATTACTTTTGAGGAGCATTTTTATGCGGTGTGACCAAATGATCTGCAATGGTTGGATTTTTATTGCTCAGGGGTTCTTTCTGTCTTCTTTCTTAGGGATTGCTAAGGGGTGCTTCTCTGTCAAAAAAAAAAGAAAAGAAAAATATATAATAAATAAGGGACTTACGAGACACCATTGGTAACCAACAAGAGAGTTGAGTGTTCTTAAATACAAAGGCTTGATGCCTACATATTATCTTCTCATCTCTTATGCAAAAGTGAAACAAATTGCATAAATCTATTTTTCCTTTTGTTTTCTCCTCAATACCCATTCTTGAGAGAAGTTGGCCATGGTAAAAGTTCTCAAAGTCACCTTAAATCAAGAAGCATTGAAGTACTCCGGATCATACCCCGAAACTCTAATTTTTATTTTTGCCCCGAGTACACCTATGCCACCAGTAGGTGATGGATCACACTCCTCTAAAAAGTTTAAAGATCATGTACTATGACTTCTTTATCCTACCCTTCATAATAGTATTTGTTAATATTGAGCATTCCCTACTTGCTTGGGTACATGGTTTTGCTTGAGGACAAGCAAAAAGATAAGTGTGGGGGTGTGATAAGTGTCCAAATGAGCATGTTATTTAGGTGTATTTCATGTATAATATTAGCACTTTTCTTGCTCATTTCTCCACTTCGGTTAGTTTTCCTCTAGTTTATGTTTTATTGTTTATCTCACAAAATTATTGGTTTAACATGAGGAAAACCAAGCCGGGAGTGAAGTAGACAAAGAGACGAACGCGTAGGCGCAGACGGCTCAGAAAACGGAGCCCAAACGAAGAATCTAGAGCTAGTAGAAGAATAAGCTTGTACATCGACCCGTACATCGCGATATCAGGCGGACGTCTCACGTGCAACCGCCTGGCGGACAAGACACAAGCAACCGCCACTTATTGGGCGGTACACGAGGCGGACGTCTCACACTCAACCGCCTCCCTTAGAGGCGGACACCACACATAGAACCGCCACTTAATGGGCGGTTGTCCAGGCGGACAAACAAGAGGAGACCGCCACTTAATGGGTGGTTGTCCAGGCGGACGTGAAGAACCAAACCGCCACTTATTGGGCGGTTATGCAGGCGGACTCAAGGCTGATTACAGTCGCGACCAGTTTCTTCTTCGCGCATCCGTTATCTATCTACTCCCGCACCGCCTACCATAAATCTCTCATGCATCCAGCTCTCTGTCCCCTGCAATCAATGAACTAAATCAATGAGAGCAATCAATGCTCAATCACGTACGGATCTGCCTCTGCTAATTCTCTATATAAACCCAGCACCAATACTGCAAAAAGAGAACACACACGACGGGAGTCTGAAGAATTCGTTCACCACACTCATCCATTCGCTTCCATTTAATTCTCTCCCGTAACACCACATCAGTCCACACTCACGCAGTAACAAAAGAAATAGAAGAACAGCAGTGAGAGGAGAGCAGACCAGTTCTTCCTCTGAATTAATGTCAAAATCTATCTGTGTAATCTTCTTATCTCCGTTAATGTCTGAGTAATTTTTCTTTGTATCCTAGGATGGGGGTTTGATTTCTAATATTACGTAAATTAATATTTATCACCTGTTTCTCTCATTTAACTTGTTTTAATTCCTTTCAACTAATATTGCTAAATGTTTTGCGCGACAAACGACTACATTTATTTGGTAACTATCAACATATGATTTTGAGATAGTCTAGGTACCACAAAGGAATTAATCTTGATATTTACACTCCGGACTGAGCAGGAAAATATTAAGGCTTTTATTAAGAGTTCGTAACTGACAATTATTAACTCTAATAGGCGATAAATAATTGAAACAAGGTTATAAATATGTTTAAGTAATTTAGGAAATTCCCCGCTATCCTAGGATACATTTTTCCATCCACATCACTTAATTCACATTTTTACTGTTTTTATTTTTCTGTATTAATCCAACAACAAATCAAGCTTGCCTCCGGCTAAACCCCTTTTTACAGTTTTTAGGTAACTACCAAGACTAGGGTAATTGAACAATCTCCCTGTGGATACGACACTTGTTATACTACTACGACCGGGAATTGTTTGCAGCCCGACGTTTATAATTTGAGTTTTTAATTTCCTTTCTTTTAATTTTACACCAGTTTAACCACTCAGAAAATAACCTTCTGCACTCGCCACCGCGTCCACTGTTGCCTCCACGTGGTCTTCCTCTTGTCGACATCTATAAGATAGTATACTATTATTTCTACTCGGTTGCTACACCGTTTTACATACAAAATCATAAACATGTAAGAAAGTTATCTACTAGCAATAAAGATATTCCTAGAATTTTATCTTTCTAGGTCACGAATCCTCACAGACGTTTCCCGTATCCCAAATGTCCTATGCTCACTGTTCTTGACTCAGTATCTTTCCATCAGAGCGTAACTACGCTCTGATACCACTTTTTGTAACACCCATAATCCTAAACCTGTAATAACGTCGCAAGTCGTAGCATATTAAATAACATTCGCAGCGGAAAATAAAACTATCTATCCTTGGTGTTACATGCCGTTACTCACCCTTGTGAGTAACAAGGCAGCCTTACTCCTTCCAACAACTAGGACTGAGCATTCGGTTCGGTTAACCGAAAACCGAATTACAAAAACCGATCGGTTTTCGGTTAATTCGGTTATAACCGAATTAACCGATTTTCTTAATAAAAATCGAAATAACTGAAACCGAATTAATAGAATTCCTATAAACCTATACCCGAAAACCGAACCGAAAACCGATTATTATTTTTTTCGGTTTTCGGTCACCGGAAAAACCGAAAACCAGACAAAAAACCAAAAATAAACCAAAAAACCGAAAACCGAAAACCAGACATAAACCAAAAAATCGAAAAACCGAAAAAAAAACTGGAAAATCGAATAGTGGGAAAACAACCTGTAGAAATGTAACAGACTGCGGAGTTTTAAAGCTTAAACTCCAATCACATATATATTACCCAACATAAATCCAAACTAATACTTCACAAATCACAAATATTCCACACTACAAATTCTTCACCGAACAATGCCACTGTCATTATCATAACACATCTTAGTCTCAAATGCAAAAGCGTTTTATCACTAGCAGCATCATCAAACGCTGATTTTTCAGAGAAAACTAGGATAGAAAGCACAACAATAAACATCAACAATCCCATGTCACTGCCGATTTGAGACTAGCATTGGGATTTTCATCATCCACGGGAGGAGGCAGCTGCACCTGCAAGCAAAAAAATATGACATGATGAGTATACAAAACTGTATACAGCAACATGATGAGTATACAAAACTGCATACAGCAACACAGTTTCACTGAGTACCATCACGAGTCCAAGTTTCAACCCATGTTTAGAGAAAACTAGGATAGAAAGCACAACTAGTTTATAAAAATCAAAAATTGGAACTTGGAAGTGGTGGTGTGAAGAACATGCAGTCAGATAAATAGTGCATGCATTAGCTACAATTAACACAAAGAATGGATAATTAGTTCAGTCTATTGATTAAAATATTAGTAAGCCCTGACTGATGTCACATATAATCATGCTGAAGAATCATACAATGTGGATTCTGGAGCTACTGCCCACATGGCAACTACACCAGTTATGATTTTTTCATAGGCAACAGTAAGGATTTAACTTTGAAAGATGTCTTGGTAGTGGCTGATTTGAAATGGAACCTCATTTATGTTAGCAAGCTAACAACATACAAGTTCTGTTCTGCTGAGTTTACTGATTTTGGCTTCATTAAAGTAATATTCAAACAGTAATAATCAAAACAAGATAGTAACAATATTTCAGTATACAGTAGTAATATTCAGCAGATGAACATGAGAGAATGGCAAAGCACATTTGAAAATTTACATCAATTCAATAAAAGTATTCTTACCTATATTCATTGCTTGTTCAAGCATTAGTCATATCAACGTCATTATTCTCTCCCAACACCATTGATGCAATAGAACATTTAGCCATTTCTGAAACAAAAGAAGATAGTAACAAATAAACCTCTATGTATAACAAATTTTCATAGTTAACTCACAAACCATAACAAACCAAGTTAATTACAATATATATATACCTCTTGCCAATTCGTGGATATCTTCTTCACCTTCTTCTACCCCAATCAAGTCAAATTTTTTCCTTATCCAATTTTGTCCACAAATGAGGGTTTCAACCATCTTTGGAGTTAAAGAACTCCTGAAGTCTTCTAGCACTCTCCCTGCGGTGCTAAATGCAGATTCGGATGCAACAGTGGATATAGGAACAACCAGCACATCACGAGCAATCTCACTTAGAACTGGGTATTGCTCACTTTTTACCTTCCACCATTTCAAAACATCCAAATCACCCTTTTATGGCTCCTCTTTCAAATACCTTTCGAAATCTGACAAGTTTTCATTGGTTCCCATTAAGGTCTCCCATTTCTTCTTCCTCTTACTAACAACCGCTCTCCCCCCTCCTTGAGATTCACAACCAGAAGCACTACTCATGTTGAGACTAGTAGCTTCATTGTTGCTTGTGCCAACTGGTTTCATCTTTGCTTCGTACCAATTAAACATTTCAAACAAAGATTCTTTCACATGGTTGCACAACTTTCTCCCCCTTTCCACATCTGAATCATAAGTGTCCGTGATCATAAACTCAAAATAATTGAGCCTAGCCTTAGGGTCCAGTATACATGATATGTAGATGAGCATGTTCATCTTGTCAATATCACCCCAATATTTCTCATATTTCTCTTTCATGTGGACAGCCATGGATTTGAAAAGAAGGTCGTCACTGAAATACCCCTAACCTTAACAACTTACTTAAATGATCTATTAATGATCTAAGATGGTTAATAAACATCTAAATACCATTGGGGAACAATCTAAAGATCTCAACAAGGCAAAACATGCCTTAAGATCGGTAAAGCCAAAAATGTGCTTTAAGACACCATAGAGATTGTATGACCTCAAATAGGATCCAAAGTGGATTCCTAAGAATTATAATGAAGTAATGAACATTATAAAACCATTCTCAAAGGAAACCAAGCTCTAAAACATGTTCTAACATAAAATGTGCTTTAAAATTCCTTAAAGCACGTTTTTGAGAAAATTGACTTTCTGAGTGGGTTTTGAGTGGTGTTAGGCATTGGATTAGACCTTGTTATACTAATGTACTATAATTTACCACATTAGAAGTTCTAAATCCAAGATTTCAAAAAAATCAGAAATATGGCACTCATTTGTGAATAGTAATCCAAATAGTGCATTTTTAAGCAAAATTGACTAAGTATAGTCAATGGTCAATGAATGACTCATCTATTCCCATAAGAGGTCGGCAGCATGGAGCAAGGAGGACAGCACATCAAGCATTAATAACAAATATCTAGCCAATTTGGTGAATCACCATTTACTATTCCAAATCTTACTTTTCATTCATTAAAACTCATTTTCTTTCTTTCTCTTTCCTCTTGTCCCATTCCAGCCGAGCCATTAGCTATTCCAAAACTTCTCAAGCTGTGTTCTTGAGTGTTCAAGGCAAATCAATCTCATTTGCACCTAAGGTAATGATTTAAGGCTTATTTTAGCTCTTTTTCTTCATCTCTTCATTACCTACACTTGGAGCTCATGATCTATCACTTTCCATGGCTCATTCTCAGCATTTTAAACCTTGAACAACAACCAATCTCGGCTGAAGAAAGTCTTGGGACCAAGGTTTCCAAAATTGACATTAAAAGGTAAAAACATACCTTAAGCATTTTTATTCTCCATCCGGTTTTCTTCTTCTGATTTTTATGAGTTTATTCACTCATAATCTTCATATTTACATGTTTATTCAGTTGGTTAACCATTTGGAGCAAGGGTGGCCGAAAATCAAAGGAAATATCATTCTTTAAGGCATTTTGCCAAGGAAAAATCTATTACCATAGCAGCTTGTTGTTGGATAGCCATTCCTTATGTTTATATGGTGAATTTAACACCATGTGATGTGTTTAATTCAGGCCGAGACCCTTTGGAAACTTCCTTGCATTTTTAAGGTGATTTTTGCCTTAAATCTTACATTAATTGTTCATTATGGTTAAGCTCATGCTTGGAGTATAACCATATCTTATTTTGGTGTATTAAACATGTATAAATGATGTGGTGATTTTTCCTCCAAGCTGCCGAGGTGTTACAAGGGATAAACCAAGGTATAAACACCTTAAACTTATGATTTTATGATTTTTAAGCATATATATTATATCTGCCGAGAGTGGAGTTATTAATATGGGTGATTTAACCTAAGAGTGGAAAAAATGACTAAGATAATTTAAGCTAGTCATTTAAGTGATTTAATTAACATAATGGTCAAATTATGACATTATGTGGAAAAAAAGCTACAGCAAGGCCGAGAGCTTATTGTATATATTGAGCTATTTTATGTGTAATTTTATGTTATAAGCAAAGTTGTAATAAGGCCATGTCATTAGGCCATTTTAATTTAAGTTTAAAGCTTATTTAATTTAATTTATGCTTATATAATAAAGTTTGGGGTCAAACGGTAATTACTAGTGAATTATAAAGCTGTGGGCTTACTTTAGAGGAATTTAGGGTTTTTAAATGAATTTAATAAAAATTATAACATTTTATAAAGTTTTGGGTCAAAATTGTAAAAATAGAAAAGTATAGGGTAAGATATGTAATTACCGAGAGTTTGGGTCCAATTTGGCATTATAAGTCAAAGTTGACTATATAGGAGACTTTGACCAAGTTTGGAGAATTTAAGAAGTTAAAATACTACCTTATAATAAAATAGTTATTAAATTGTAAAAGATTTATAAGAGATGGGGTGAAATGGTTATTTCCGAAACTTTGGGGTACTAAATAGAGTTTAGTACAGACCTTAGGTTATTAGGAATTTTTAGAAGTTTATTTGGCTAAATTTGGAGTTAAAATGAATTAAATAAGTATAATATATGATATTTCATGGCATTGTTACAAATGGGTAACATATGGGTAAAAACCGAGAGTTATAGAAAGTATAAGGTTAGAAATGATATTTATAACCTTTTGGTATAGTTTGGTAATTTTTGGAATTATATATAAGGTTTTATAAAGATATGTATAATATATAGTTTTAATGACATTAGAAAACTATGTATTATAAATTAGGGAGATTTGGTAAATATACAAAATTAGGTGGTGGGAATTTAATTAAAACAGACCCTAGGGTCTGTTCGGTAATTATAGCCATTTAAAACTATAGGTTATAATTATATTAAGGTTTAAGGATTATAATATAAGGTATATAATATAAGTGTAACAATGAAATATAATTTGGGGTTGAATTGTAAATTGTGGAAGTATGGTGGAATATAATGAAAGCCGAGAGTATAAGGGCTGTTTTGTAATATATAACATTTATAACTATAGGTTATAATTGTTTTAATGACATAAATGTCATAATATATGTTATATCACTATAATATAACATTATATTAATTATGTGGTGGATTTTGTAAATATTTAAGAAACTAGGTGTTGTTCGGAAATATGGGCATTTTTAAATAAAAATTTATAATATGGTTTTTAATGTTATAAAGGGGTGTAACATTTATAATAAGAAATATTCATTTAAGGAGAATGAATATATTATAAAGACTTACCATATAATAAATAGTCCCATAATACATATATATAAATAAATATATGTTATGGTGTGGAGAATATAATATGGTTCAATAACCATATATTATAATAATTAAAAATGATATAAGATAAAGAGAAAAGAATTTTAAACATTGGATATGGAAATTCTAATGTTATGAGTTTACATGGAATAATAAGGATTTATATAATTCAAAGTATTTTTACATATGAATTATACTACATTAAACTTGGAAAAACAAACCTTAGGAAAATAAATACTAAGGTGGAATGTATGATATGTGATTAAGAATTATACATGCAGTATAGAAACAAACTATATAATATACAAGGATATATTGAATTACATGCGATAACAAAGTTCAAACTTTAAGTATATTAATATACAAGACGAGACTACGCATGTGATATAACGTTTTTCCAATCCCGAGTTAAGCCGAAAACCCGACAAACGTTGACAATTAATAACGGGGGATTAACCGGGAGGTGTTAGTGACGGTACGAGGTACCGTAAAGTTATGTCGTTATACGGGATTCTGATCAGTAACGTTATGCGTTAATAGACTGTTAGAGACGACACGGGGAGCATCGGATCTAGCTGATTCATACTCCAC
Source organism: Limonium bicolor (assembly GCA_023374045.1). Classification (NCBI taxonomy): domain Eukaryota; kingdom Viridiplantae; phylum Streptophyta; class Magnoliopsida; order Caryophyllales; family Plumbaginaceae; genus Limonium; species Limonium bicolor. Next base: position 179,433,875 of record CM041781.1, read on the forward strand.
GGTTATACATTCAGGGTGAACGGTATGTTGTTATGTGTCTCTGATTGTCTCTGAGGGCTTCCTCAGTTCAGACTTCTGTGTAATCTGTGATAAGATTGTTTGTCTGATTGTGTGAATAAATATGCATGAACTGTATATTTTTACCTGCTTATTATTTACTGTTGTTGCGTTAACAGTATTAGTTCGTATATATGAACCTATATATATAAAACGAACTAGCGGCTATGGCGCTATCTTATATGTAGTATAAGGATCGTCAGAAAAACGTTGTAGCACTAGGATAATAAGATATACATATTATCCGAGACTTTAATACGAAGCATTGGCCTTTCTAACGCCGCTCTCGTATCTAACACTGGATCCGGAGTTTACAGACTCCAGATTGGACTAACGACCTTAGTCTGCTGTGTTAGAAAATTTGGTAATGCGATGCGATGGTATAATTAACAAACATAACAAAGCCAAGAGGATGTGGCTCTTGGTGCGCGCTGTGATCACAAAAACGATACCAAGATGTCCGCGTACGGGTCCGCAAGTATCAAGAAAATTTCCCGTGAGCTAGGATGGCTCGTTGGTTGAAGACTGTACCGTTGGAGTGGCTACTGCCGTGGGTGACCCGCCATAGTATATGGGTAATTTAGAGGCACGTCATTTTAACGAGACGTTGTCACTAGGTATAACTGAACACTTATTACAGTTGAGACTTGTACATTGGCGAACAATATTGGTTTCTATACCAATGACGGGAGTTGATACTTGTTTATTATTCTCGTTGTTTCGCCTTGCTGTTCAGTGGTTAAACTGTGTGGTTTATATTATGTGTATTGATGGTTGTGTTATTGTATGGTTATTACTGTTAAATGTTTTTACAGTTTAAATATTAAAACGGTATTGCATGTAACGAATCTCATGCTCTCGACCAATTAATTGAGGGGTTTGAGGAGGCATGACGGGGCATGTGATAACATACTCAGCAGGGGCTGATTCTATACCACAAACCATTTTTATTTCAGGAGACTAGCTGGTGGGTCGACGCGGGGCGCGACAGGGTTATTTACTTTTGTTTAGACTTGGTACGGTTTGAGACTACAGTTATTTTGGACTCGGGTTTTGTAAACTGAGGTGTATATTTGGTTAGACGCTCACGTGTACGGTTTTGTATAAGACGGTTGTTATTGTATATATTCTAGTTTTATTTTAAGCATTGCTATCTATCTCTTGTGGTCACTGCGGGAATACGTTTCGTATGTTGATTATCATGTAACTCGTTATCACCCGTATGGGCGAGTGATAACAGTGACATCATTAGAACGACAGTCTGTTATTTACCGCTGCAATTTATTTACTAAGTACGACGTTTATATTGTGATTAGGAGCCGGATTAGTAGGGGTGTTACAAAAGTGGTATCAGAGCGGAGTACCGCTCTGATTACAAGAGATAGTAGTCTAAGTACCGACACGCGAGTACCTACTTACGACGGAGTAGCTAACCCCACAGTCCTGGAGAGATATATTATTGAGCACGAGAAGGCCTTTGACGCTATTCATGTGCCTGTTGAGCACCGGGTCGGTATAGCAGCCTTCCATCTGAGGGACGCCGCCAGCACTTGGTGGAGGTCCGTGAAGGCACACTACACTGCTATAGAGGGTTTCGGTTGGACGGATTTTGTGGAGTTGCTGAGGGAAAAGTACTATCCTGCTCACTTGAAGCAGAGGAAGAGGGAGGAGTTCGAGGCTCTGAGGCAGGGTAGTCTGACAGTGGATCAGTACTACTCCTCATTCATCGGGCTGTTGGACTTTGTCCCGGGAGTTGTTTATTCTGACACCGTGAAGGTGGAAAAGTTCAGAGGTGGACTACGATATGCTATCAAGGCCGCCATGGGTGCTGCTTTATACCCTACGGTCCAGGTAAAATTAGTTGACAGATTATACCTTGTAACTCAGTTTGATTTATTACAAGTTCGGGGAACTCATTGATGCATTGTAGGAGTGCTATGATGCTGCTTCTCGGACTGAGCTGTTGGTGAACAGCCGGGATGACAGCCAGGGGCAGAAGCGTAAGGCCCCCGAGAAGGAGGCTGAGGTTGTGGCTGGAGGCGGAGGCAGCAAGGGCGGGAAGTAAGAACTGCTTTTAAGTTATTTAATTCATTTAAATTACTTACTTGCTGCCTGCTTTTATACCTGCTATTCCTAACACTTTGACGATCACAGGAAGAAAAAGTTCTCCTGGAGGGAGAAGAAGAAGGAGCAGGCCAGCCAGAAGGGCAAGGAGAAGGTTCCGATGCTGACCGGGCCTACCTATGATGTCCACCTCTCAGATCTGCACCCCCTAAGGGTAAGCGATCTAACCTCGTGAATGAGTTGTGTATTACACTATCCATTACCGTCCTTGTATTAATCAGATGTTGTATGATAATAGGTTCTGCACCCCAGCGCCACTTTCACTGCAAGCGTTGTGGTAAGACCACCCGGGTGTTGATGCACGGGCAAGCGGTGGACTGCCACCACTGGGGAAGAAAGGCCATAGGTCGTTCGAGTGCTTCGCGAATCCGGAGAGCCGAGCGTACCGCCCGTCGAAGGGGACTCAGAGCGCCTACTGGAGGAGGTGGAGCTCGAGGTGGCCAGAGGGGGCAGGCACCCCCAGCCCAGAAGGGACAGCAGCAGCAGCAACAGACCCAGAGGAACCCGCCGGGCAACCGTGTGCTGAATGCAGCGGGAGCTTCGGGCGCTGGTACTAGTACCCAGCGCGGTGAAGGTTAGCATTTGAAACCTTAACCATTGTATGAGAGCATGACTAAGTGTTAAACGCTTTACCTTAGCATGAATGTGTGTTTTAATTACCGCTTTAGATAAACGACTTACCTAGGAAACCTTTTATCTCTTAGGAGACTTCGATATCTGCTATCCCACACTCACAAGACAGAGATCACCTAGACCAGTGGAAGAAAGACGGGAGTACCCTGGCGAATTGTGTCATGAGGTCAGACCGGGCATGATACTTCTCAGAGAGTTCCTAACCCTAGATGAGCAAATCGCCATAGTGAATGAGTGTAGAGCTTTGGGTAAGGGCATGGGAGGATTTTATACCCCTGTATTTAGTAGTGGTTCTAAGATGAAATTGCACATGATGTGCTTAGGAAAAGATTGGGATTCGCAAGCTAGGGTTTATCGAGAGGTGAGGATGGTAGGTGGCGTATCAATACCTAGGATATCTGAGAGTTTCCTAACCTTGGTGAGAAACGCAATGGATATTGCTCAAAACTATGAGACTTATCCATTACCCGACATGACACCTGACATCTGCATCGTCAACTACTACGAGCAGGGAGGAAATATTGGGATGCACCAGGACCGTGATGAGACGACCGAGTCCATCACCAGAGGAATACCGGTTGTGTCATTCTCCATCGGCGATGATGCTGAGTTCATCTATGGAGACCAGAAGAGGATGGATCTAGCAAGCAAGATCATCCTCAAGTCTGGGGATGTGTTGGTATTTGGTGGAGAGTCGAGGCTTGTATATCATGGAATAAGAGCATTAAGCTCAATACCCCCCACCAGCTCTAGTGAATGAGACCCACATCCGACCTGGCCGTTTAAATTTGAATTTCAGACAGTACTGATGTAATAGTAGTAGCTAAGTGTGTAATCTTGTAAATACAGTTGGATGAATGAAATAAGAGTTTTGTACCTTCAAGTATTGTGTTCAGTTTGTTGATACCGTTAATTCATAACTTCAGGCCACGAAAATGGAAAGGAGGGTACCATATGCATCCTAGATATGGCGCAAGCCAAGGAGTCCGGTAATGTCATCACAGGTATGACAATTACAACCGACAGTAAATTAGTGATTTATTGGGACTCGATGCTAATACGAGAGGTGATCTCAGGTACCTTTCCTGTTGATGGTGTTAGTGCTTCCGTATTGTTCGACTCAGGGGCTTCGCATTCTTTTATTTCCTCGGCATTTGCTAAGAAGCTGGGGGCTACCCCCGGACAGCTTTCTGACTTTTCAGTCACCCTTCCTTCGAAGGAGAAAGTAGGTTGCACCAGACAGTACACGGGGTTAGAAATCAGCATCATGACTGAGACCTTCCCCATGATTTGATCGAGTTAGAACTTGGGCTTCGACGTTATAGTGGGCATGGATTGGCTGCAGAAGCATAGGGGCCGCCTTCATTGTAGAGCATCGACTACTACTGAAGGGGCCGAGCGGCAAGATAGTGTCATACCGCAGTGTGAGGAGAGAGCCGACTGTCAAGATCGTGTCAGCATTGTCCCTGATGAAGGACGTTAGGAAGGGCCGACAAGCCTTCCTCTGTTATGTACAGGACACGAGACAGAGCGACGTGATGGACTCAGACATTCCAGTCGTGGTAGATTTCCCCGACTTGTTTCCTGATGAACTGCCAGGCATGCCGCCTGTGCGCGAGGTTGAGTTCGCCGTCGACTTGTTGCCAGGTACGGGCCCTATTGTTAAGGCGCCCTACCGTATGGCGCCGACTGGGATGAGGGAGCTGAAGCTATAGCTGGAGGACCTCCTCGACAAGGGATTCATTCGACCTAGTGTTTCTCCTTGGGGTGCTCCAGTACTGTTCGTCAAGAAGAAGGAAGGCACTATGCGACTCTGCATCGACTACCACGAGCTTAATGCGGTCACGGTCAAGAACAAGTACCCGTTGCCACGGATAGATGACTTACTTGACCAGCTGAGAGGGGCCAGTGTGCTCTCAAAGATAGATCTCAGATCTGACTACCATCAGATAAGGATTGCAGAGGGTGATGTGGAGAAGACAGCCTTCAGGACACGGTATGGACACTACGAGTTCACCGTTATGCCATTCGGGTTATCGAATGTGCCAGCCATTTTCATGGATTTCATGAACCGTCTCTTCAGAGAGCAGCTTGATAGTTCAGTTGCGGTCTTCATCGACGATATCCTGGTCTATTCTAAGACCGAGGAGGAGCATGAGTTACATTTGACAGGTTTGAGTATCATGAGAGAGAACCAGCTGTATGCCAAGCTCTCGAAGTGTGAGTTCTGGTTGGACAGCGTGTCATTCCTTGGACACATTATATCAGCGAGCGGGATATCTGTAGACCCTGCTAAGATGAGGCAGTGAAGAGTTGGCCGAGGCCGAAGACAGTCACAGACGTCCGCAGCTTTCTGGGTTTGGCCGTTATTATCGAAGGTTCGTGAAGGACTTCTCCAAGGTGGCCAAACCGATGATGAATCTCATGAAGAAGGAGTTCCAGTTCTTATGGTCTGCCGAGTGCGAGCAGTCCTTTCAGACGCTGAAGGATCTCCTGACATCGGCGCCCGTTCTTACTATCCCTGGGGGCACCGATGGGTTCGAGGTATATTGTGATGCCTCTGGAACCAGTCTAGGCTGTGTGCTTATGCAGAACGGGAAGGTAGTTGCTTACGCATCCCGACAGCTGAAGAAGCACGAGGTGAATTACCCCACACATGACCTTGAGTTAGGCGCAGTAGTCTTCGCTTTGAATATCTGGCGACATTATCTTTACGGTGTGACAGCCACCATCTACTCTGATCACAAGAGTCTACAGCATCTCTTCACTCAGAAGGAGCTGAACATGCGACAGAGAAGATGGGTCGAGTTCTTGAAGGACTACGACATAGACCTGAGGTACAAGGAGGGCAAGGCGAATGTAGTAGCTGGCGCCCTGAGCCGTAGAGCTCATTCATTGTTTACACTACTAGCGGACAGCAGTCTGGTTGATGAGATACGAGCTGCACAAGAGAGTGATCAGTATATGCAGAGTATCAGGCAGAAGATGTCAGATGGTTGTTTTGAGAGTCAGAAGTATGACTTCGAACAGTGTGATGATGGCATGATCCGACTGAATGGCCAGTTATGTATTCCAGAGTCTTCTCCTGACCTGAAGGAGAAGATACTCCAGGAGGCTCATTGCTCGTCCTTATCCGTCCACCCCGGTTCTTCGAAGATGTACAAGGACTTGAAGGTCCATTTCTGGTGGAGCGGGATGAAGAAGGATGTAGCTGACTACGTGGCTAGATGCTTGACCTGTCAGAAGGTTAAGTTTGAGCATAGGAGACCCGGCGGTTTAGTGCAGTCTATGCCTATTCCTTGCTGGAAGTTCGAGGACATCTCGATGGATTTCGTTGTCGGTCTCCCACCGAATAAGGGAGGACTGAACACGATTTGGGTCATTGTGGACCGTCTGACGAAGGTGGTGAAGTTTGTTGCTATGAAGGATACCTGGAAGGTCCCGAAGTTAGCGGACTTGTTCCAGAAGGAGGTGATCTGGCACCATGGTGTGCCAAAGACCATTGTGTCTGACAGGGACCCTCGATTTTTGTCCAGATTCTGGGGTCAGGTTCAGGAAGCCTTGGGTACGAAGTTGAAGCTTAGTACGGCATTCCATCCACAGACCGACGGTCAGAGTGAGAGGACCATCCAGACACTGGAGGACATGCTGAGAGCATGTGCCTTAGATTTTCAGGGGAGCTGGTTAGAGCGTCTACATCTGATAGAGTTCGCCTACAACAACAGCTACCACTCCTCGATACAGATGCCACCGTTCCAGGTACTTTACGGTAGACCGTGTAGGACTCCTTTATGCTGGGATGAGGCCAGCGAGACTACGCTTCTAGGACCAGAGTACCTAGAGCAGATCAAGGAGGATGTCCTACAGATTCGTAGGAACATGAGGGCAGCTCAGGACCGGCAGAAATCATATGCAGACACCAGGAGGAGGGACATTGAGTTCACTATCGACGACATGGTATTCCTTAGAGTGTCACCCATGAAGGGGATCTTCCGGTTCGGGCAGAAGGGCAAGTTGAGCCCGAAGTATGTTGGACCTTATGCGATTAGGGAGCGAGTGGGCCCGTTAGCCTACAGACTGGATTTGCCAGCAGAGCTCGAGAGGGTGCACGACGTCTTTCACGTTTCACAGTTGAAGAGGTATGTGCCCCATCCATCGCACGTTTTACAGCCAGAGACTTTAGAGTTGGACCCCGCTCTACGATATGAGGAAGTACCACTCCGCATTCTCGATACGAAGACAAGGCAGACTAGGAACAAGACCGTCAGCATGGTCAAGGTTCTCTGGTCGAACCATGAGGTGGAGGAGGCTACATGGGAGTTAGAGGACTCCATGAGAGCGAAGTATCCAGCACTCTTCGAGTAGTAGCTGTGATACTTATACGGGTTCGTGGTCAAACCCTTTTTAAGGGGGGTAGACGCCACTTGGCTTGCGCATATGTTATGCATTAGGTCTTGTTTTTGGTGGTGTGTTTTGGTGGTATGCTGCGTCATACATGTTTGTTTGGATGATTGTATGTCTGATACATCTTAGGTAGACCTGGCAATTTGGGTAGATGGGTTGGGTTGATATCAACACTAACCCAACCCATTTAAAACATCATCAACCCAACCCAACCCAAAAATGGATGGGTCAGAAAATCATGACCCTAACCCAACCCGTTTAAAATCCTTCAACCCTAACCCAACCCACCCAACCCATTTTTAAGCATACAATAATTTAAATGGATTAGGTAAAAATTAAAAAAAATCCAAAAACATCTAGTGCTAGCTGGCACACTAATTAGGATGAAACAAAAGGAAGAGAAGTAATTTTCCTTGATTGATCCAACTTTAAACTAATTTCATGTTGTGTGAAGAATGTAAAACTATTGCACCAATTTCCCATAAACAGAATAACACGTACTTTTTCCATAAGTTTATATTTATCAATCTGAGCCTAAAGCTCTACCACTGTTGTAGAGGAATTTGATCTAGATATGCACATGATCCTAGTGCACTTAATAAAAAGGGGAACGAGAGCTCATGCTTGAGAAAAGTACAATAATCACTTAATCATTACCAATAGTTGAGGAAATTTTATGCAGCACGCTATCCGCATTGCTGGCTTCAGAATTCACTAAGAGGTATATAATCAAGATCCTACTTACAAAAAATATATATCACCTACTTTTGTTCACCCTTCTAGATAATATAAGCATACCTATGTTCTCAAGAACGTAATGGCAGTGAGAATAAGGAAAACAAACCTTGGGCAGCGATGAAGAGCGACAAAGACATGAACAACAACGTAGAGAAGAAAAATGGATGTGAGTCTACAAGACGAGAGCATTTGGGTTTTCAACATTATGTTAAGGTCTGGTTGGACCCTATGTTTGATATGCAGCTGGTTGGGCTGATTGTTTAGTTAAGATTATGTGATATCATTAAAGGTCAAATAGTCCAACTACACTTGGGCTTGGCTAAGGTATAATTTGATCTGAAAATAATATGTATACATGTGAATTAAAATTTTTATTTTTTATTACAATATATTTTCGGGTTTCGGGTTGGGTCATGGGTTAAGATCTCTACCCTAACCCAACCCACAAAATTAGCTTATTACCCTAACCCAACCTAAAAATTAGATGGGTCAATAATCAAGACCCTAACCCGCAAAAGTATGGGTTGGGTTCGGGTTGGGTTTCGGGTTGGGTAAAAATTGCCAGGTCTAATCTTAGGTATGTGCTTTAGTGCACCTGTTTGAGTATATATATATATAGTACCGCTGAGTACTTTTGTTGATGGTTTGGATGTGCACCATGTAGGGGTGTTCATGGCCGGTTAACCGGCTAATCGGTTAACCGGAATTCGGTTAACCGCATTGACGGTTAGTCAATATTAATAACCTTAACCGCTTCATTTAGCAACGGTTAACCGGGAACGGTTAACCGCCGGTTTCGGTGCGGTTTTATCGGTTAACCGTAAACCGGATAATGAAAAAAAAAACAATTTCAGAATTTACAAAACTTCTATTAAATTAGAGTAATATACTAGTATAATTGAGTTCTATCCAGTTACACACTATAACAACTAAGCTAGTTATAAGCAAAATAAGCAAGAGTACTAATTCCACACCCATCACTAATAACTGCTACTAGCATAATATACAAAAATTTACACAGCTTAAGTGTAATAACATTTGTTTTTGAGGACGACAACAACAAGGAATTAACCCAACCCAGCCGAGTTATTAAGGAAGACGATCGTTCAGAGTGGTACATTTGTTTTGACTGTTTTAAAACCCTCTTGAACTAGTTAATTCAAAGGCTCCGAAGAAGTTTAAGGGTCTCGTCGATGTGCTTCTCGGGTTGAAATTGGTTATTGACAGTTTAGACACTCGAAACAAACGAACAAACAATTGAAGAATATACAGCATAGATTATTATTCTAAGCAACAAGTTCTACCGAAATCAAATTTACCTGTTTGAACGAGATGGGCGCCAACTAGAACATACGAGAAGGATTGAACTGGAAGAAAGAAAAAACAAGCGGAAGAAGTGAGCAGGCAAATTTGACGTCAAGGGTTTATCAGAAAGGTAGAGTCGAGTGGACGAGAGGATGAGAATGTTGAAGAAAGAAACGTGGGGAGAAGAAGAAGCGGCGTGAATGAGGGTGAGATGTTGTTAGGGTTGCAAAATACCGTGTCTGAAATTTTTTTGGGAAGAGAATTTTTAAAAAATATAATTAATATGTATAATTAATCGGTTAGTCCGGTTAACCGGATAGACAAAATATGATAACCGAAACCGTAACCGAAACCGGCTAATTTAGCTGGTCGGTTAACCGAAACCGGAAAATCGGTGCGGTTAACCGGATTTTCGGTGCGGTTTTCCCGGTTTCAGTATCGGTTATACGGTTACGGTTTTTTATGAACACCCCTAGCACCATGTGTAGTGCTATGATACGAATGAGTTTATGCCATGAGTTTCGGCTATTTGATATGTGTTGTATCAATTATGATGCATATAGACTAGGTCTGAACCTAGTGGGAGTTACTCCCTAGCGATGGTCTGTTTGGTTACTTAGTGGAACTGGATTCCTTAGGTGAACTGTAGATGAGTAAGGACTTCGGGATGAAGCCTTTTTAAGGGGGGTAGATTGAAATACCCCTAACCTTAAAAACTTAATTAAATGATCTATTAATGATCTAAGATGGTTAATAAACATCTAAATACCATTGGGGAACAATCTAAAGATCTCAACAAGGCAAAACATGCCTTAAGATCGGTAAAGCCAAAAATGTGCTTTAAGACACCATAGAGATTGTATGACCTCAAATAGGATCCAAAGTGGATTCCTAAGCATTATAATGAAGTAATGAACATTATAAAACCATTCTCAAAGGAAACCAAGCTCTAAAACATGTTCTAACACAAAATGTGCTTTAAAATTCCTTAAAGCACGTTTTTGAGAAAATTGACTTTCTGAGTGGGTTTTGAGTGGTTTTAGGCATTGGATTAGACCTTGTTATACTAATGTACTATAATTTACCACATTAGAAGGTCTAAATCCAAGATTTCAAAAAAAAAATCAGAAATAAGGCACTCATTTGTGAATAGTAATCCAAATAGTGCATTTTTAAGCAAAATTGACTAAGTATAGTCAATGGTCAATGAATGACTCATCTATTCCCGTAAGAGGTCGGCAGCATGGAGCAAGGAGGACAACACATCAAGCTTTAATAACAAATATCTAGCCAATTTGGTGAATCACCATTTACTATTCCAAATCTTACTTTTCATTCATTAAAACTCATTTTCTTTCTTTCTCTTTCCTCTTGTCCCATTCCAGCCGAGCCATTAGCTATTCCAAACCCTCTCAAGCTGTGTTCTTGAGTGTTCAAGGCAAATCAATCTCATTTGCACCTAAGGTAATGATTTAAGGCTTATTTTAGCTCTTTTTCTTCATCTCTTCATTACCTACACTTGGAGCTCATGATCTATCACTTTCCATGGATCATTCTCAGCATTTTAAACCTTGAACAATAACCAATCTCGGCTGAAGCAAGTCTTGGGACCAAGGTTTCCAAAATTGACATTAAAAGGTAAAAACATACCTTAAGCATTTCTATTCTCCATCCGGTTTTCTTCTTCTGATTTTTATGAGTTTATTCACTCATAATCTTCATATTTACATGTTTATTCAGTTGGTTAACCATTTGGAGCAAGGGTGGCCGAAAATCAAAGGAAATATCATTCTTTAAGGCATTTTGCCAAGGTAAAATCTATTACCATAGCAGCTTGTTATTGGCTAGCTATTCCTTATGTTTATATGGTGAATTTAACACCATGTGATATGTTTAATTCAGGCCGAGACCCTTTGGAAACTTCCTTGCATTTTTAAGGTGATTTTTGCCTTAAATATTACATTAATTGTTCATTATGGTTAAGCTCATGCTTGGAGTATAACCATATCTTATTTTGGTGTATTAAACATGTCTAAATGATGTGGTGATTTTTCCTCCAAGCTGCCGAGGTGTTACAAGGGATAAACCAAGGTATAAACACCTTAAACTTATGATTTTATGATTTTATGATTTTTAAGCATATATATTATATGTGCCAAGAGTGGAGTTATTAATATGGGTGATTTTAACCTAAGAGTGGAAAAAATGAGTAAGATAATTTACGCTAGTCATTTAAGTGATTTAATTAACATAATTGTCAAATTATGACATTATGTGGAAAAAAAATAAGCTACAGCAAGGCCGAGAGCTTATTGTATATATTGAGCTATTTTATGTGTAATTTTATGTTATAAAGCAAAGTTGTAATAAGGCCATGTCATTAGGCCATTTTAATTTAAGTTTAAAGCTTATTTAATTTAATTTATGCTTATATAATAAAGTTTGGGGTCAAACGGTAATTACTAGTAAATTATAAAGTTGTGGGCTTAATTTAGAGGAATTTAGGGTTTTTAAATGAATTTAATAAAAATTATAACATTTTATAAAGTTTTGGGTCAAAATTGTAAAAATAGAAAAGTATAGGGTAAGATATGTAATTACCGAGAGTTTGGTCCAATTTGGCATTAGAAGTCAAAGTTGACTATATAGGAGACTTTGACCAAGTTTGGAGAATTTAAGAAGTTAAAATACTACCTTATAATAAGATAGTTATTAAATTGTAAAAGATTTATAAGAGATGTGGTGAAATGGTTATTTCCGAAACTTTGGGGTACTAAATAGAGTTTAGTACAGACCTTAGGTTATTAGGAATTTTTAGAAGTTTATTTGGCTAAATTTGGAGTTAAAATGAATTATATAAGTATAATATATGATATTTCATGGCATTGACACAAATGGGTAACATATGGGTAAAAACCGAGAGTTATAGAAAGTGTAAGGTTAGAAATGATATTTATAACCTTTTGGTATAGTTTGGTAATTTTTGGAATTATATATAAGGTTTTATAAAGATATATGTATAATATATAGTTTTAATGACATTAGAAAACTATGTATTATAAATTGGGGAGATTTGGTAAATATACAAAATTAGGTGGTGGGAATTTAATTAAAACAGACCCTAGGGTCTGTTCGGTAATTATAGCCATTTAAAACTATAGGTTATAATTATATTAAGGTTTAAGGATTATAATATAAGGTATATTATAAGTGTAACAATGAAATATAATTTGGGGTTGAATTGTAAATTGTGGAAGTATGGTGGAATATAATGAAAGCCGAGAGTATAAGGGCTGTTTGGTAATATATACAATTTATAACTATAGGTTATAATTGTTTTAATGACATAAATGTCATAATATATGTTATATCACTATAATATAACATTATATTAATTATGTGGTGGATTTTGTAAATATTTAAGAAACTAGGTGCTGTTCGGAAATATGGGCATTTTTAAATAAAAATTTATAATATGGTTTTTAAAGTTATAAAGGGGTGTAACATTTATAATATAAGAAATATTCATTAAAGGAGAATGAATATATTATAAAGACTTACCATATAATAAATAGTCCCATAATATATAAATAATATATGTTATGGTGTGGAGAATATAATGGTTCAATAACCATATATTTATAGATAAAATGATTCCGCTAGAAACAGACTTTTAACATGATATGGAATTATAATGTTCTGAGTTTTGGAATTAGGATTATATAATTCAATATTTTTACATATGAATTATACTACATTAAACTTGGAAAAACAAACCTTAGGAAATAAATACTAAGGGTGAATGTATGATATATGATTAGAATTATACATGCAGTTAGAAACTATATATATACAAGGGTATATTGAATTACATGCGATACAAAGTTCAAACTTTAAGTAATTATATACAAGACGAGACTACGCATGATGATACGTTTTTCCAATCCCGAGTTAAGCCGAAAACCCGACAAACGTTGACAATTAATAACGGGGGATTAACCGGGAGGTGTTAGTGACGGTACGGGGTACCGTAAAGTTATGTCGTTATACGGGATTCTAATCAGTAGCGTTATGCGTTAATAGACTGTTAGAGACGACACGGGGAGCATCGGATCTAGCTGATTCATACTCCACGGTTTACATTCAGGGTGAACGGTATGTTGTTATGTGTCTCTGATTGTCTCTGAGGGCTTCCTCAGTTCAGACTTCTGTGTAATCTGTGATAAGATTGTTTGTCTGATTGTGTGAATAAATATGCATGAACTGTATATTTTTAGCTGCTTATTATTTACTGTTGTTGCGTTAACAGTACTAGTTCGTATATATGAACCTATATATATAAAACGAACTAGCGGCTATGGCGCTATCTTATATGTAGTATAAGGATCGTCAGAAAAACGTTGTAGCACTAGGATAATAAGATATACATATTATCCGAGACTTTAATACGGAGCATTGGCCTTTCTAACGCCGCTCTCGTATCTAACACTGGATCCTGAGTTTACAGACTCCGGATTGGACTAATGACCTTAGTCTGCTGTGTTATAAAAATTGGTAATGCGATGCGATGGTATAATTAACAAAAATAACAAAGCCAAGAGGATGTGGCTCTTGGTGCGCGCCGTGATCACAAAAACGATACCAGGATGTCCGCGTACGGGTCCGCAAGTATCAAGAAAATTTCCCGTGTGCTAGGATGGCTCGTTAGTCGGAGACTCTACCGTTGGAGTGGCTACTGCCGTGGGTGACCCGCCATAGTATATGGGTAATTTAGAGGCACGTCGTTTTAACGAGACGTTGTCACTAGGTATAACTGAACACTTATTACAGTTGAGACTTGTACATTGGCGAACAATATTGGTTTCTATACCAAGGACGGGAGTTGATACTTGTTTATTATTCCCGTTGTTTTGCCTTGCTGTTCCGTGGTTAAACTGTGTGGTTTATATTGTGTATTGATGGTTGTGTTATTGTATGGTTATTACTGTTAAATGTTTTTACAGTTTAAATATTAAAACGGTATTGCGTGTAACGAATCTCATGCTCTCGACCAATTAATTGAGGGGTGAGGAGGCATGACGGGGCATGTGATAACATACTCAGCAGGGGCTGATTCCATACCATAAACCATTTTTATTTCAGGAGACTAGCTGGTGGGTCGACGCGGGGCGCGACAGGGTGATTTACTTTTGTTTAGACTTGGTACGGTTTGAGACTACAGTTATTTTGGACTCGGGTTTTGTAAACCGAGGTGTATATTTGGTTAGACGCTCACATGTACGGTTTTGTATAAGACGGTTGTTATTTTATATATTCTAGTTTTATTTTAAGCACTGCTATCTATCTCTTGTGGTCACTGCGGGAATACGTTTTGTTATGCCCCAGTTTTTTTTTATTTAATTTCGTTCTACTCTTATTTCGTTTCGGTTCCGTAAAGGGAAAATAATAATATTCTTCTTTTAGTTCTAGCGGGATTATGTCATTTATGGATGATTGTCTTAAGTTAGAGGGAAGGTCCTTTTTATTTTGCTACTAATTAAATAAGTAGGAATTAAACTTCCTTTTTAATATATCTCATTCTTATTTTCCTTCCCTCTTCATTTAATTTCACGATCTTTCCCTCACGACAGTTTCTAACATTCCTCTCTCAACTCCCGCTCTGCGTGCACATCCCTTCTCCTTCCCTTTGCTCTCTTCTCCTCAAATCTTCTCCTCTCTGTAAATCGAATAATCTATGGTTCTAGTTCCTGCGTTGGTGGTTCGGGTCTGACAATTCCGAGTTTGGGGATATCGTTCTTCACTCAAGTTCCTTGCTCCTCCTATCGGTGTGGTTCCTCTTTGATTTGTGCAAGCGTTTGTGATTTCGGGATGGGATTCGAGTAGAGATTGTTGTCGGGTCCGCAGAGATGGCTTTGCGTCGGATGTGAGGTAGGTGGTAGATGGATTCAGTTGTGTGTGTTCACCCACGGGGGTTTCGAGCAATGTTTCCGTTTATGTTTATTTGACTCTCTGATTTGTGGTGATTTGGGTGATTTCTGATTTGCGTTTTTAATGTGTTAAAACCCCGTGGGTAGTATTTTGATTCGTATATTTTGGTTATGTAAGTATTGCTTTGACAATGGTGAATTTACATCTGTGAATCTCCTTCTGTTTTGTGAATTCTGAGTGCCGCTGATTTGAGATTTATAAAGATTGTTCATTGATTTATGTGTGAGATTTAATGCATTGTGTTTGCGTTTTTTTTTCGGCTAAACCCCCGAGGGTACTGTTTTGCGATTCGGTGGATTTGGTGTGAGTTCGTGATGATTTATGGCTGGATTCTGCGCGTTTGTTTGTTCTGAATTTCGACAGTTTCGCTCTGTCCGAACGTCTGTCCGAACTTGTAAGTTCGGACAGGTCATCGGGCGCGTTTTGTTTTTGAAGGTTTTGAAGTGTCCGAACATCGGTCCGGACATGTAAGTTCGGACCTGACGCGAGGACGAATTTTCGTAAAAGTTTCGACGTGTGTCCGAACTTGCAAGGTCGGACGCAAGTTCGGACACGATGGAAGTTTTGGTTTCTGACTCTCGGCCTCTGTCCGAACTTGCAAGGTCGGACGCAAGTTCGGACATGCCACTGTTTTGAGCATAACTTCTCCGTTTGAGCTCCGTTTTGAGTGCCGTTTGCGGCGTTGGATTCCTCTTTTCGAGTACTATCTGATCTAATATGTTTTAGCACATGTATATGTGTACTTTAATTTTGAAATCCTTAGATAAGCCTTTGAACTCTGATTTGCTCAGAAAGAGTGTTTGAGCTTCTACGCTTCTGTTTGCTATTGGTGACTGATAGTCAGTATATGACTTCCGTTTTGATAAAGGATTATGATCCGTTTGATGTTCTTTGGCCTTCTGTTCTATTCTGTTAAAGGCTTCTGCTTCGTTTTGTAAAGCTTCTGTTTTGGGACCTAGATGTTTAGCTTCTGAGCCTTGGATAGTCGGGTCTGGCTGTCCCGTAGCATGCTGCGCAGGAATTCCTTCTGTTTTTCCCTTGGGTTCCCTTCTGTTATATCTCTCAGGGTCCCTTGGATGTTTAGTGACCGACGGGTCCATAACTGTCACTACGGCTTCTGTTGTGGGATCTTCGGATCCATAGGACGTTATATGAGTCCTTCTGATGTGTCATCTGGTGTCTAGTGTCCCACCTCTGTTTCGATTGAGCTTCTGATATGAACTTCTGAGGTTGTGGTTTGCTTTGTTCTGATTTCAGACTCCCGTTCAATTTGCTCAGTTTCTGCTTCTCTGCTCCGATTTGACAAACTTCTATTTTGGTTCTGATCTGTCACTCCTCTGATTTGAGAAAGCTTCATTCTCTATCTGATTTCTGTTACGCTTTCAGTCTGATTTGCTAAGCTTATGTATTAGTATATGTTTATGTTCAGTATATGTTTTGAGCATGCTCAGCTGATGAAGTTTATCACCTGCTGAGCTATAGTTTGGCTCACCCCTATTTCCGTCTGATTTGCAGGTTTAAGTTTCCTTTGAAGACTCCGCTCTGCTTTATGCTTCGTCTTTCGCTTTATATTTGTAGGTGTGGCTTAAGGCCCTTTGTAATTTGATTTTGTTATGTAATGAAGTTGGGCTTTCGCATGTAATGTTAGATAGACCTAGTAATCTGTTTCTAGTTAATAAAAGTGTACTTTGCTTCGGTTTTGGGTTTCGTATGTTAGAGCCTTGCGTTATTAGGTAATAGATACGCGGCGTGTAACGTCCCTAACTCCTAGGGTGGTTTTGGGGTCGTTACATTTAGTGGTATCAGAGCCAGGTTTGGCTTTCTTTGGGTTTTGTGGGTGTCTGCATGCCTACGCTTCCGTGTCCTTGCCTGTTATGTGTTGTGTGTTGCCTGCTGCATGATTTGACTATGTCTGCTGTATGATTTGATTGTTACTTGGAGTCTATTGAGTGTGTCTGCTCTGTGGTTGTCCACTAACAGAGTAGCGCAACAGAAGCGTAGTGCCTGATTGTCTGTGTGCTTTTTGTGCTTGAGTCTGAATCCGAGGGAGTCGGGTCCTTTGGAAAAGGGTGACAGAATGCAAGTTCTCGTTTGTTAGAGTTGTGTGCTGGTGACGTGGGTTTGTGTTGTGTTCTGGGACGTGAGTTAGTGTGTTGTGATCGGGCTGTGAGATGTGTGTGAGATCAGATGAGTTTGGCTAAGGTGATGCGTTGTGATGTAAGTTCGGGTGTGCGCTTGGTCTATATGCTCTGTGTTTAGGTGAAGGTTTGGATTGCGAGGTCTGAGTTGTGTGATGGGTGTCTAGGAGTGCTTCAGCGTGTGTTCTGGAGTGTAGGTTATGCTTTAGTTCTGAGTGGGTTGTGGTGTGAGCTTAGCCTGTGAAGTTCCGCGTTTGGGTGAGAATCTTAGCTGAGTGTTTTGAGTTGTGTGATGGGAGCAAATGGGTGCTTCAGTGTGTGTTTCAGAGGGTGTGTTGAGCTTTGGTTCTAAGTGGCTTGAGGTGTGGGTTTGAGAGATTTGTTTGGTTGGTCCCTTGTAGAAGGACATCTTCTGAGAGAGTTGAGCATTCATTCTGTGTCTCTAGGCTGAGCTTTAGTAACCTTTCGTTATGTTCTTTTGGTTTGGCAGTCAGCAACGAGTGCGAGTGTTGCTCTAGTCCTTTAAGCTTTACCTTCTGTGATCTTGTGTTTTGCTCTTTCTGATAGTGAATCTGCCTGTGAGGTTGTGTGGTAGCTCGAGCGAGGTAGAGCTTTTGAGATGAGTGGTCATCTTTTCTGTGCTTCCTGAGCCTTCGTGCTTAGCCTTCAGTAATCATCTGTTTCGCTTCTTTTGTCAGTGAGCCAGCCAGTAAACTCTGAGTGCTAGCTCCTTGAGGATAGAGCTTCAGAAATGAGTGAGTGTTATTCATGTGCCTACAAGTTAGCCATCAGTAATCTTGTGCTTAGTTCCTCTGGCAGTGTGTCGGTGTGTCAGCTCATGTGTGGTAAAAGCTTCTGAGCTATGTCAGCGTTCCTTCTGCGTCTTTGTGCTACGCCTTCAGTGATCTTCTGCTTTGTTTCCTCTATCATCGAATCAGTTAGTGTATTCTGAGTGATAGCTTTGGGAGTGTTCTCTCGGTGCCTTAGAGCTATGTGTTAGTAATCATCTTCACGTTCTTCTGTTAGTCAATCAGTAGTGAGTTCGTTTCTGAGCGTTAGCTCTAGGTTCGTGTTCGTAGTGTTCCTACTTTTGAAGTGCATCTGCTAGTATTCTGGGTTTCGTCGAATTTCGAGGACGAAATTCTTTTTAAGGGGGGTATAATGTTATGCCCCAGTTTTTTTTTATTTAATTTCGTTCTACTCTTATTTCGTTTCGGTTCCGTAAAGGGAAAATAATAATATTCTTCTTTTCGTTCTAGCGGGATTATGTCATTTATGGATGATTGTCTTAAGTTAGAGGGAAGGTCCTTTTTATTTTGCTACTAATTAAATAAGTAGGAATTAAACTTCCTTTTTAATATTTCTCATTCTTATTTTCCTTCCCTCTTCATTTAATTTCACGATCTTTCCCTCACGACAGTTTCTAACATTCCTCTCTCAACTCCCGCTCTGCGTGCACATCCCTTCTCCTTCCCTTTGCTCTCTTCTCCTCAAATCTTCTCCTCTCTGTAAATCGAATAATCTATGGTTCTAGTTCCTGCGTTGGTGGTTCGGGTCTGACAATTCCGAGTTTGGGGATATCGTTCTTCACTCAAGTTCCTTGCTCCTCCTATCGGTGTGGTTCCTCTTTGATTTGTGCAAGCGTTTGTGATTTCGGGATGGGATTCGAGTAGAGATTGTTGTCGGGTCCGCAGAGATGGCTTTGCGTCGGATGTGAGGTAGGTGGTAGATGGATTCAGTTGTGTGTGTTCACCCACGGGGGTTTCGAGCAATGTTTCCGTTTATGTTTATTTGACTCTCTGATTTGTGGTGATTTGGGTGATTTCTGATTTGCGTTTTTAATGTGTTAAAACCCCGTGGGTAGTATTTTGATTCGTATATTTTGGTTATGTAAGTATTGCTTTGACAATGGTGAATTTACATATGTGAATCTCCTTCTGTTTTGTGAATTCTGAGTGCCGCTGATTTGAGATTTATAAAGATTGTTCATTGATTTATGTGTGAGATTTAAAGCGTTGTGTTTGCGTTTTTTTTTATCGGCTAAACCCCCGAGGGTACTGTTTTGCGATTCGGTGGATTTGGTGTGAGTTCGTGATGATTTATGGCTGGATTCTGCGCGTTTGTTCGTTCTGAATTTCGACAGTTTCACTCTGTCCGAACGTCTGTCCGAACTTGTAAGTTCGGACAGGTCATCGGGCGCGTTTGTTTTGAAGGTTTTTAAGTGTCCGAACATCGGTCCGGAATGTAAGTTCGGACCTGACGCGAGGACGAATTTTCGTAAAAGTTTCGACGTGTGTCCGAACTTGCAAGGTCGGACGCAAGTTCGGACACGATGGAAGTTTTGGTTTCTGACTCTCGGCCTCTGTCCGAACTTGCAAGGTCGGACGCAAGTTCGGACATGCCACTGTTTTGAGCATAACTTCTCCGTTTGAGCTCCGTTTTGAGTGCCGTTTGCGGCGTTGGATTCCTCTTTTCGAGTACTATCTGATCTAATATGTTTTAGCACATGTATATTGTACTTTAATTTTGAAATCCTTAGATAAGCCTTTGAACTCTGATTTGCTCAGAAAGAGTGTTTGAGCTTCTACGCTTCTGTTTGCTATTGGTGACTGATAGTCAGTATATGACTTCCGTTTTGATAAAGGATTATGATCCGTTTGATGTGCTTTGGCCCTCTGTTCTATTCTGTTAAAGGCTTCTGCTTCGTTTTGTAAAGCTTCTGTTTTGGGACCTAGATGTTTAGCTTCTGAGCCTTGGATAGTCGGGTCTGGCTGTCCCGTAGCATGCTGCACAGGAATTCCTTCTGTTTTTCCCTTGGGTTCCCTTCTGTTATATCTCTCAGGGTCCCTTGGATGTTTAGTGACCGACGGGTCCATAGCTGTCTCTACGGCTTCTGTTGTGGGATCTTCGGATCCATAGGACGTTATATGAGTCCTTCTGATGTGTCAGCTGGTGTCTAGTGTCCCACCTCTGTTTCGATTGAGCTTCTGATATGAACTTCTGAGGTTGTGGTATGCTTTGTTCTGATTTCAGACTCCCGTTCAATTTGCTTAGTTTCTGCTTCTCTACTCCGATTTGACAAACTTCTATTTTGGTTCTGATCTGTCACTCCTCTGATTTGAGAAAGCTTCGTTCTCTATCTGATTTCTGTTACGCTTTCAGTCTGATTTGCTAAGCTTATGTATTAGTATATGTTTATGTTCAGTATATGTTTTGAGCATGCTCAGCTGATGAAGTTTATCACCTGCTGAGCTATAGTTTGGCTCACCCCTATTTCCGTCTGATTTGCAGGTTTAAGTTTCCTTTGAAGACTCCGCTCTGCTTTCTGCTTCGTCTTTCGCTTTATATTTGTAGTTGTGGCTTAAGGCCCTTTGTAATTTGATTTTGTTATGTAATGAAGTTGGGCTTTCGCATGTAATGTTAGATAGACCTTGTAATCTGTTTCTAGTTAATAAAAGTGTACTTTGCTTCGGTTTTGGGTTTCGTATGTTAGAGCCTTGCGTTATTAGGTAATAGATACGGGCGTGTAACGTCCCTAACTCCTAGGGTGGTTTTGGGGTCGTTACACGTTTCGTATGTTGATTATCATGTAACTCGTTATCACCCGTATGGGCGAGTGATAACAGTGACGTCATTAGAACGACAGTCTGTTATTTACCGCTGCGATTTATTTACTAAGTACGACGTTTATATTGTGATTAGGAGCCGGATTAGTAGGGGTGTTACAGTCACTTTGGCACCATTCTTCTAATGTCTCAACTATTAGATAGATTTCATCAAAAAACATGTTGGAAGTGACATACAATGACCCTGAGACTTTCTTAGTAACATCGAAGAATTTTTCCAAAAATGTGATCAACCTTCTCGCGGTGATCCAATCATCTTCTACTAGGAAACCACTACCCAAATCCAATAATTCATCAGTGAAGCGGCGGTCTTCTTCCGCATGGATCTCAAAAGCCTTTTCAAGCTTCTCAGCTGCCACCAACATCAAATAGGTGGAGTTCCACCTAGTAGGAACATCAAGGGTCAATTGTGCCTTGCTTTGAATCTTGGCTCTTTCAACACATTGCTTAAATGTTGCAAGCCTTTGAGGAGACTTCTTGATATGCTTCACTGCAAATCTGATCTTCTTCACAGCATCCTGGGCTTCCGGTTGTTTCAGCCCATCAACAACAATAAGATTTATGATATGAGCTACACATCTCATGTGCAGCCACTTACAATCCAACACACTATTCTTCCAGTTTTTGATTTTTCTCTTCAAATATTCTATCGCGGTGTCATTTGCACTGGCATTGTCAACTGTAACTGTGAAGACTTTGTCCATGCCCCACTCTAACAGCCAATTCTCCACCGACTTACCAATATCCTCTCCCTTATGGCTTGTGATTGTAGAAAATTTCAGAATCTTCTTATGCAACACCCATTCCTTGTCTATGTAATGGGCCGTCAGTGACATGTAACTCATATTCTGAACTGATGTCCATGTATCTGTGGTGAGGCTAACCCTTTGCTGGTCCATTTTCAAAAATTGTTTCAGCACTTCTTTCTCATCCAAAAACTGCTGAAATATGTCCCTAGCTATTGTGAACCTTGATAGAAGTCTAAATCTTGGGTTTAGAACAGAGATAAAGTGTCTAAACCCCTCTTTCTCAACAAACTTGAATGGTAGTTCATCCACCACAATCATGTAAGCCAACGCTTTCCTCACAGCATTCTCATCATACTTATAAATCTGCATTCCTTCTTGTCCTCCTACACCGCCATAAGCATTTAAAATCAGCTCTGTTTGTGAGGATTCAGCATTTGCACGTTGTTGGCAAGACACGGCATGTGCTCTCAAAGAACTGGTGCCATTTATCTTACTTCCACATGAGAGAAGTTTATTACAGTTGTTGCACTTAGCCTTAGGATCTCCGTTTTTATCCACAATCTTCTTGAAAGACAACCACACACTTGATCTGGGTGCCATTGGTTTTCTTTTCTTTCCATGGTTTATTATCCCAGTAGATTGATCCCCTGTTAGCTGAGTTGGTGGTGGTATACTTTGTTCCTCAGTAGGAGAGGCCACAGATTCATGTAGAGGTGGACTAGCAGAAGTAGAATCCATCTTCCACACTTACAGTCAAAGTTTAATCAAATAAAAAAATAGAAACATAACAGTTATAATCTATGCAGAAACATAACAGCACAACAGACAAAAGACGGGAGCTGTTATAAACATTTTCAACCCATACATGAATACTTATGAGCTTTTATAAGCCATAAAGTAAGTGGAATTTAATCCAATTAAGTTCAGTTTTATAAATATCTGCCACTATCTAGCATGTGCAAACCAGGTTCTATATGACCTTGAAAATCCTGGTTTATAGGCTTATAGCTATTAGCTACTACATACGGTACTTTAACATGAAGAAGTACTTGACGCTAAAATTTCGATGAAATTACGTGTATATTTTTCATCAAAAGAATATTCTTCAACGTAGCAAAAACATATGAGGCAGAATGGTATGCATTTTCTATGTAAAAACATGTTGAAAAAACTAGAATAACAAAACAGATTTATGTCGAGTACTCGTAATTAGAATAGTACCTGCAATTTACTTAAACGTAGCAGTAGTAGAATTTAAGTATCAACTCAGTAGACAGTATATGCTTGATCCTGTTCACATAAAAGTGTAGAAGAAGCAGAAACTGAAGTTAATTTTTTTTGAAATACAAAACCATTTCAGATACACAATGAAACCAAGTAATTTTTTAGTTCCAACTATCAATGTACAAGCACATAAATCAGGGAATACAGAACCTAAACGACAATATGTTACATAGATCTATAATGACAGAAACAAATACAGAGATATTCGGGTTGGGATTAAATATCGAGGGATGGGATGAACACACATTCCTGTAACAAGAACCACAATCAAACCAGTAGCGAACACTTAGTAACCCATATTAAGCAAACAGAGACCTCTAGCTCGGACATAATGAAGATATGCAGATCTTTCCATGTGTAAACAAGCAGTTCTTCACCTTAGGTACTGGTAAACAAGCAGTTAGCACTTCTGATATTGAAGAGTTATCACTTATCAGCCTACCTACACTACACTACACTACTCTTGGTCTAGAATCTAGATTCAATAACATAATACAATACAACAATCAAATAAAGGATGACAGTAGACAGGCGTAAAAAAATGTTTATTACTGAAGTGAAGATCGCAAGACAGATAGGTGCAGAGGAAGTAGCCAGACAGATAGCCACAAGTACAATAAAAATAAGCAAATAAAATTACCAAGTGAAGCTGATCTTCAAGAAATAGCAGCCACCAATGTGAAAAACCAGTTACTTGTTAAGGTTGTGTACCACCAGAGGAAATAGCATTAGCAGCAGTTATACTTTCTGCATCGCAGAGGCCAGAGACATCAAACACATATACATATGAAGACAGATTTTGACAAAGAGCAGGACACCAGATTTTGATTTAGGCTGTTAGTTAGGGTTAGATAGCAAAATTAGTTACTGTTCCTCAAAAAAATAATGAATCAGTCAACACTCATAATTAGTCTGGCAAGGTCTGGTTCTATCCTACTAATCATTGAAATAAAAAAAAATAAAGACTAATCAAAGGTCAGAGTAGTAGGTTCAACCAGCAAGTCAGAGACGCAGACATAAGGCAAGAGTGAAGACAGGCGGAGCACAGAATGAACACCACACTTGTACAAATTCAAAAAAATCCACTACTCTTGGTCTAGAAACACATCAATAGTTCAGAAAATGGACACCACACTTGTAAAAGTTCCAAAAAAATCATAAAACAGCAACTATCCCTTTCAAAACGATAACCAATCCTTACTCATACAAGAGAGACTGCTGATAAGCATCTGGTCCCAAGCCTCACTGTGCCTGCTCATAAATAAATGTATGAAGAAGACTGATAACCACTTAAGATATCTTCAACATGTATTCGCAATCAAGAATCAAACTGCAGATGACATATATAAATATATATATATATTATATACATATATTCCGGCCAGCCACTGATATCTCTTTCTTTAATTGGCAATAGCTCCTCTTTAACCATCATCGTTTAACAGATACACCTCTTGTAAATTAAATATATCGATAATAATCATACTTGAGCAACTGTTTCTTAAAGCCTATACATCTAAATCTTCTACGTCACTTGGAACCATATATGCTGCATTTTTTCACACGTAGAGCACCACCAGACTTCACATTCACTTCAAGAGTTGGAATTAATTATCACAGAGCAAGTAAAGAATTATAAACACTCTTAAAATGCAGTGTAAATGCAGACAGGAAAATGAGAGTGGTTGGAACTGGTGTTTTTAAAACAAATGAAAAAAGAAATTAAAAACACAAAATACCTTACGGGCTGCAAACAAAATCCCGGTCGCAGTAGTATAGTAGAGTGGAGGCGACCGGATATCGAACCGTGGGACTAAAGGGGAATTATCTAATTCCTAAGCGGTGTCACAAAAGGGGGGATTAATTGACTTGTTTTTATAAATAAAAGGAAAGATAAAATAAACTGAGTAAAAGGTAAATTAAACGGGACTCTAGGTTCAGGTTTATATAGTCTGCTCTTTTATGCTATGTCTACCGGTTTTATTGTGATAGTTTGGCAAAATTCCTGTTATTATCTTGAGGACTAAATCTTAGACTCAAAAGATCTTGTTTACCAGAACATGCTCGGTCTATTCCAGATTCAAGCAAAACACATGTAAACGGAATGAGAAATTATATTTGCATCTGAAAATACTAACTTATTAAATCATAATAAGCTTTCTACAGATTTACGGCTTAATTAACCTGTCTATTTATCACGGATCTGATCAAAATAGATTTAGTAAAGCATTTTAATAAATTCATGAAATTTATTAAAAAGGCGAGAGATAAGCTTTAATCGTAACAAATTGTATTTAATTAAACCGGTAAATGATAAGTGTGAAACATATAGGCTTTTTAGGGTTTAAATACCTTATAATTTGTAACAATTCAGGCAATGTTTCCCACTTATTATGTGTTTTTCCTAAGATTGATGTTTTGATATGAACTGATGTGTTATATATGTTAAATGCAGGAAAAACCCAGAAAATAAAGATTATACATCATAAGGATTACAACACAACAAACGGGGAACAAATCAGGAGAAGAGACGAAAATTGTTCATGTCCGGATCAGTTTGGCCGGACACACATCCGGACATCTCTTGTCCGGATCAGTTTGGCCGGACGCAAGCCGGACGTGACTAAAATTCCAGATCCGAGAGTTCACGTTTCAGATCTAAAACTCTGTGTCACGTCCGGATCCGGACACGATCCGGACGTCACACAAAATTGAAAAATAAAAAGGCACGCACAGATAATTAGCCTTTCGGCTAATTATCAGACGGCGCAATAAGAAGACAGGGGAGCGGCGCACTGCAACATTGATTAATCTACGCTCCATGCTCAATCAAACTCTCCACTCACAAAGCATACCAAACTTTCACTAACCCTTGTTCCCCCCTCTAAGCCTATATAAACCCAGCACAGCCTTCATTCCAAATTGTCCCAGACTTCAGAGTCTAAGGATCATCTCTCCCTCACTGCATACCCTCTCATTCACACTCCATATCCATTCATCAATTCCCCTCCATAAACTGCATCGCTCACTCACGACATATCCCGTATTCATTCACCAAAACCTCCGTAATATTCATCAGTCATTCATACACACATCCCGTACTCATACGCCTCATTTAGCCGTGTCTGACCCTTGTCCGGATCGTGTCCGACCCTTGTCCGGATCGTGTCCGACCCTGTTAAGCCGGACACACCTATTTTACACTTGTCCGGATCGCGTCCGACCCTGTTGATCCGGACACCTCACAAAACTCACCAAAACTTCCATTTTCGCCCCATTTCACCCAGTTCACTCCATTATCACCAAGATCAACCTTCAAGCTAGCACGGCGCAAGGACAAAGGACGGAGCGAGCAAGAAGATCTTCATAACAGATGATTTCTTCTAACTCTCTCTCATTTATGATTCTAATTGCTATGTCTAGCTAAGAGGATATACTCTAGGGGAAGGGATGTTGTAATTAGCTAAACTCTGCATTATGTTACTGCTTATTTGAGACAATTTGGATTGTTCAGGTTAATGCTTTTAAGTGCTTTTAATAAACGTTGCTAAGTTATTATAAGCCCTCGAATCATGTTATGATCAGATAGGTGATTAGCATTGATGGTCCTATTAACCTGTTACCTGTGATAATTGCAATCGGATATATTACTTTAGTCACTAGGAGCTTTAGTCCGGATTGAACCAACCAGACTAGTAATTCTGTGCATTAAAGCCATCTAGATATACTTGCTAGGTCTAGACTTGAAATACCCCGAACTTAAATATGGTGATTATATTATTCTAATATAGTATTTAAGGGCCTAATAGTGCCTAAGTAATTTTTGGTAATAAAATAAATCCAAAAGAAATGAAGAAACGCTTAAAAAGCGAAAAACGCTAAATGAGCTTAAATAACCATAGGAGGTACGAGACCTCGGTTATAGTATCGTAAGGATTCCTAAGGCTTATTCATGCTAATTATATACGGGAATGATTCCGAAGAAAACGGATCCAAGAAATGTATTAAAACGCTAAAAGAACTTTAGCGCACGTTTTTCGAAGAAACCCGAAAATGTGACTTTAAGTGGTCAACACAGACCAGTAAAAATTATAAGTTTTAAATAATAATTATTAAGCATTTAGGAATCTTAATAGCCAATAAAAATAAAGAAACGAGAAAATTCCGGAAAACGGGCCCGGTTAGTGAATAGTATCAAAACCGGGTAAAATAACGAGCGTTTTCTGTAAAAGATGAAAAACGCTCCAGCTAGTATTACAGTGGGGGCCGGTTTTAACAGATAAATAAACCCCCTCTCACACACACACTAGCTAAATAAATAATGAGTCAAAAAGCAAAGTAAGAATAAAAAGACAAAAGCAACCCCACCCTCTCTCTCCTCTCTCATTTCTCTTTCCCTC
Organism: Limonium bicolor; assembly: GCA_023374045.1. NCBI lineage: Eukaryota > Viridiplantae > Streptophyta > Magnoliopsida > Caryophyllales > Plumbaginaceae > Limonium > Limonium bicolor. The sequence goes on from CM041781.1 coordinate 179,461,321, forward strand.
CTTCTCTTTCCTCTCCTTCTCCTTCCCCATCGATTTCTCTCTCCCTCCTTGAGCTGGGCGATTTTTGAGAGCTCTCCCATGGCATCCATGGCTTCTCTTCTTTCTCTCCTTGCTCTAGCTCCATTCATGCTCCAAATGTAAAATATTACATATTTGTAATCCCCTCATCCTCCTCTACATTTCTATCTTTTCAAAATTCAAAAAGATGAGTTTCATCTCCATGGGTTTTCCCCATTTGAAGAGAAAAGCACACCATTGTGAAGCTTGGAGTCTCCTCTTTCCAACAAGGTAAAAATCTCTACAAAAGATTCAAGTTTCCTCCACCCTCCTTGGAAACCGATTTTTAGCCCTTTGTAATGCCTTGTTTTTCTCTCTTCTTTTGAGCATCAACTTCACCTAGCAATGGTGGTGGATTCTTCTTCTTGAACCAAGGGCTAAAACCCCTTCTAAAGCACTCCAAGGTAAACCCTAGAATTTGTATTTTAAACACTTATATGAATTAGTGTTAATGTGAGGGTAGTAGATTAATTATGCTTGTCTTTGTGTGCTTGGGTAATGGGAATGGAGTTTGGCAACTCCATTCCCCATAAAACCGATTTGGACAAGAAAGAGAACAAGAGGAGAAATGGAAAAGAAAAGAAGGAATCAAAAGCTCAAGGTAAGAGCTCCTTCCTAATGTAAATTTTATTGCATTAGAGTAATGGGAATGGGTAAAAGATTTAAAGAACCCAAATTATTGTATTGGTAATGTAGTTTGTGGAAATTTGAGTACTAGTGAGTAAATGTGTGGATTTGTAGGCCTTAGAGCCAAAAGAATGGTGTATGTATATTAGTAATGCTATTTGAGGAATATTGGTGTATTGATAATGTGATTGAGGAAACATTGGTGTATTAGGATTTAGTATGTGTGCTGGTAGAACCCTTGTGGTTTGGCTAGGATAGGAATGAAATTGATGAGAAAGGATGTGTGTGTGGATAAGTAAAGAAAGTAGATGAGCTATGGCGAAATTTTAGTAGGAATTATGCATTTAGGAATGACTTGGTGAATGGGAGAACCAAGGTGTGTATTGGGATTAGTAGAGAGGTTTTGTAGCTATGGAATGGTAATTGTAGTATGAGAAATAAGAGGTGAAAAATCTGTAGCAAAGTGTATAAGAATACATTGGAGAAGTTAAGAGGATTAATGTGCAGAATTTTGTAGGATGAGTGTTGGAACTTGGGTATAGGTAGTGCAATGGCTTGGAAATGAATTGGTATGGTAAGGAAAAGTATTTGGAATGCTAGGAATGGCATTAGTTAAGAAAGTATTGGATGGGAGAATGGAATGTAAAATCTGTAGCATAAGTGTAACAAAAACTGTTACAAGTGTTGGAAAGAAGTGAGGAAATTGTGTAAGTGATTGAAGGATTTAGTAATGGATTTGGTGGATGAGTTAAGGTATATTAGGAGGCCTAAATGGCACTTAAACATGTGGGATTACATGTAGGAAGATTGGGGAAGCAATGGGTAAAAGAGAGGACTGAAAACAGATTTTTAAACTGAATTACTGGGCCGGACCGGATTGCGACCGGACTTGCAAGTCCGGTCGGGCCAGAAATTTTCCCGTCTGTAACCTACTGGAATGGACCGGACTTGCGACCGGACTTGCAAGTCCGGTCGGCCAGAAAAATTCCGCGTCAGTAAGCTACTGGGATCGACCGGACTTGCGACCGGACTTGCAAGTCCGGTCGAGACAGAAAATTTTCCGTACTGATAGCTACTGGAATGGACCGGACTTGCAAGGTCGGTCGCAAGTCCGGTCGAGTCAAAAAAATGAGATAAAACATTTTTATTATATGGTTGTAACAATCATATGTACATATATATGCCTATACACATACATGCATATATATGTAGTAGTACACTGTAAATGAAGTAGTAAAGGTAAGAAAGTAAGTATACGAGTAGGAAAGCAAGTGTAGGAAGTAACTAAGTAAGTTGAGTGTATGAAGAACACTAAGTACACCGGGATAACGGGGTAAGTACGGGAGTAGTAATTATTTGTGTATCGTAAGAGTATAGTATTAACAATAATGTTGAAACATTATCAGTGGAACAAGTGTGAACCAAGGGACAAGGGAACACACGGTAGAGCTAACTTCGGTGAAAGGTATGATTTTCTCATGCCCCGTATGCTAACCGAGTTACGTTGATTTGTATGTTGTATGCCGGCTAATCAAGACTAAAGCATGAAAATGGTTTATTGCCTTCATTGTATGTCTTGTTGTATGTTGTATGAGCTAACCTTTCTTGAATTGATTGTGTGGCTTATTTAGTGCGTAGTACGACTCATAGATGAGTCTTGTTGTGTAGCGACTCGTAGTAAGAGTCACGTTGTGAACTAATGAAAACGTAGCAACGCACTAAAGTATCGAATCAATAAACGATAACGCAACCCAATGAACCCACTAGAATGTGAGGGAGTGTACGGGAGTAATAACCTCCCGATAACGGTAGGAGAACCGAAATGAATAATCCACAATTAATAGGTAGTGGAAGTATATAAGTAATCTCTATTAGAGGAAAATGATTCTTGGTGCAAAACATGAACCATGAGAGTAGTAAATAATGATGAGGGATCTCCAAACCCCTTAGTAATTAGTCGACCCATTATGAGAGGACCCGACTGATGTAAGTAACCCGATCATGAGAGTATTCGATATGTTGGGGAAACCCTTAAATCTGAGGATACTAGACGGTGGTAATTCCCTAAGCTAACAGAGGTTATCGAGAGAGATACTTCTAGGCTAATCCATGAGATTGTATTATACTCTGAGAGAAGAGTGTTGGAATTTGAGTAGTCCGGTAAAATGGACATTTGAGTATTTGAGGAGCTGATCGTACAGCCCTCGTATTGTAGGTCGGTGGCGAGTCTTCTGTATGACTCAGCCCAGAGACCAAAGTGTGAGTAATGAGTATTGCGTATGTGTGAGTAAGTAATGAGTATTGAGTAAGAAGTGAGTATGAGTATGTAATGAGTATCGAGTATTGAGCATGAAGGTAAGTATTGAGTAGTGAGTATGCGTGAGTAAGTAGTACGGAGTATTGAGTAGCAAGTATGCACAAGTATAGTAACGAGTACAGAGTAAGGATCGTGTACGAGTAGGGTACCAAACATGGAGTGATGAGTATACAAGAGTAAGGAATGAGTACGAGTAGAGTAAAGAATAACGTAGCTAAAGGGTTATTGAATAAGTAACTAATACTAACGGTCGACTATAGAATTGTCTTCCTCGGTAGGTATTGTACCTTGTATGCGTAGGTAAGTATTGGTGAATGTATTGTGTAGTATTTGTATGTATGTATGCATGTAAAATGAACTCCATGTGTATCCGACCCAAAGTAGTCGGCGTACCGCGGTTAGCACGCGGTATATGCGAATTTCATGCGCAGCGTAAGCTGACCCCCTCGGGGGACCGTTTTTAGTGTGCAGGTACCCGAAGTTGATCACCGTTCGAGAGAGTAGGACGGGGACTGCTACGTAAGCATGGGTAGTCGTATAGTAGGAATTGGTACTTGTATTGTAACGAGAATTTGGAAGCGTAAACTGTATCGGTAATTTGAGGATTGTAGTATACTCGGTATAGTAATATATTGGAGTTGTAATTGGATTATGGATGAGTATGCAATGGGAAGTATTGTATTGTTTAGAGTACTCGGTATGTTCATATTCATCAGACCGATAGTATGTAGTATTGTAACTCGCCTTGTTAGTCACGTGGGTGACTAACGGCATTGTACACCCGCCGTTGTGTAAGGAGTATCCGCTGCGAAGGTAAGTATTTGTACAGTAATGACAGTATTAGCGGTAGGGGTGTTACAAAAAGTGGTATCAGAGCGAAGTATCGCTCTGATGGATGAAATACCGAGTTTAGGTAAATACCGAGTTAGGAGGTAGAGACTTAGGGCTATGGGTTGAGTGCTAGTGTGTGAGGACGCTAGGTAGGAATTCCCAGTGTGATCTGGATACCTACAGTAACCATACCCGCCCTCCGCGTCCCCCGTTGTAAGTTGGGACAAGAACGCCAGAGAGATGGGAAGACCTCTCACACTCGGGTAAAACCCGATCTGGCAGTTGCAAACAAACCTTATTAGAAAAGAACCTGTCATACGGAAGAGTCCAAGAACTGGAAGTCCCGAAGACGGTTCCCGTTACATGACAAGGACCGCACTTAATGGCGGAGGAATGAAGATCCTAAGCACAAGGATAATGGAATTTATGGCACCATGGGGCGACATGCTTCGCAGTCGCGAGAACCATGGGTAGCCAGCAAGAAGTGAAGCACCGTCGTGCAATGAAGCAAGGAAGATGGAGTACCAAGCCGAGACAAGAGAGTCTACGGACCGTAATCTTTGATAATACCTACAACGGTATACAAACCGACTAAGGAATTAGTCGAGGTTGGATTAACACCAAACCTACATGCCGAGAGGCTGTAATAACCGAACAGCAAAGTTCAGATAACTACGAAAGGAGATCATAACACGGACACCTGTAGGACCACAGTATGGTTCCTAAGGATGAGTCAAGTCTCGTTAACCACACTGAAGGTGTGAGACACCCGGATGGACGACAGTCATGTCAAGTATACTGAGAAGCGACTTAGGAGATCGATCGCCAAGATCAAAAGATCAAAGGAAGATCTAATAAGACCACCAATTATGGATGGAAACGATACCGTAACCGGTATACGTTGACCGAAAAACAACCTACCCGCGCACTTGCCCAGGGCAAGTGCAGCAACTACAAGACGGTTGGAAGGCTTTTAACAACCCGCAAATACTTGCTAAAGTATCGCTATGACGAATGGAGCAGATATAGGATCACCAATCCTAAGTACTTAAATAATGAAACCCCGGAAAGGCCTAACGGCCCGACCATTGTATTAAGAGTATACCGATCAGCAAGAAGCTGAACTTGGTCAAGACCTCAATCATGGCAACGCCATGAAGAATACCTTTTGACACCAAACTGTTATTTCAAAACCCAAATTTTTCTTCAAAATCACTAAACTCTTCTTTTAAACCTTGGATTCTTAAAACCAAACCGACGGAATATCGGTGAGTATCATAGAGTGATACAAGAAGAGTTGGCAATAGAATACTTCACCTAGGCGTGTGACGAGCACTACGAGTGTACCCAAATACGGGATGTGGGACGACCGCACTCCGAAGGAGCTTGCGGGCCTGACAGATAGTTAGGTAAGTGGTAACGTGCCAAGACAGTACCCCACGTATGTATACATGTAGTGTACGAAACACGGGAAGTAGTCAACTCCGTTCTACGGACCATAAGTAAATTCAAAACAGAACAGTTAGATACCCCAAACGAGCAAAGGAAACTCAGATAAGCTACAAGCTAAGGAGTCAGAAACTCACTTCAGGAGAACCATTAAGAGTTGAAAGTGCAAGAAGCACTGACAATGGGATAAGACATTGGATATGTCTCAAGATATCGAAGTAAAGCATGATAACTGGAAGGAATACCCAGTCTAAGCACAGTAAGGCAAATGCCTAACATTAACACATCAGTGTTCAATGAGTGGGATAGAATTCCAAGATCAACTATCACAAACACACAGGGTGATGTCATAAGGTACCAGAAATACCATTCATCACCGGAAGGGATATCAAATCCGTTATAACACAAGGAAAATACCAATGGTCTACCCAAAGAACGGGAGACGCTACGCCCTCAACGGATAACTCGGATCCAGAACCGCAAGGTAGGACAATAAACTGAACATACTCATAAATGCCAGATGCTACCGCATAATCGGCACTACCCAGGAACAATCCATGAAAGGGTAACAAGTCAACACAGTTGAACGAGATGTCATGGTAAAAACACCACAATCGGAACGAGCAACCAGTTAGAACACCGAAGGGATCCCATTGGACAGGGGTACCCCAAACCAATAAAGGGTATCGACCAATACCAAGCTACAAAAAGGGTCTCCAACAGACGGAAGCGTGATGTGACGATCTGGTCAGGGAGCCCAGTAACACCTCCAAATCCAGCGATGGTTATGGAGAAATAATCACTTGGAAACAACCTATGATGAGCAGAGCTCTAGGCAACATGGCTAGTAGGCCATGGAATTATTACCATACACAACCCAACGGTTGCAAAACCTTTGTGAACCATATGGAAGGTTGTCAGGGACGACACCGATAAAGAGTAACAACCGATGAATAAGGACGCCCCTCATAATATGAGACCACAAGAGTGGTGAACCCACGGGTCCCAAGAAGGGGATACCATCAGTAACTGTCAGGAAATATATTCCTTCAGAACTACTAGTGTAGTCTAGCTTGAGCATACAACTATTGTCAAGCAATATGAAATAAGCTTCAACAGCAGTTGTTGACAACCAAAGAGTAACCGGTTATAAAACCAATGATGCTCAGAGAGCTCAGAAAAATAAAGTAATACCATATTCTGTATTTGCCAAATACATGAGGAACCATTGTATAAATGATAAAGATGCATGAGCTGAAGCTAGCAACAGTGGATGCCATGTAAACCAATACTGTGGAATCAGTAAGAACATGGTGCGCAGCAGGCGACCAACGTATGCGAATAAGCATTCAATACTATGGAGTTGCTAATCCAAAATGGTAGACAGACCGGGCAACAAGCCAGAAGTCTGCACCAAATGATGAAGCACCACCTGAAAGAGTAACGATCAGTCCTATTGCGACCTCATAAGAGACTTACTGCCAAGAGTTTACGCCTCTGCACTCTGTATGACTGAGTGTTTTGGTATTGCACTTGTGCAGTTAATGATCGAGTGGGATAGCTAGGAATATGAAGAAATGTAAATCATGGTAAACCCTTCCTTTCACCAGTAAACATGGCATAACCAGTTAAGCAAATCTTAGAAACAAACCGTGCGGCCTAAGGCCAAAGAACACGAAGAGGGTGAAACACACCAACAATCACAAGATGTGAATTCCACCGGAATAAAGGTGAGAGGAGACTTAAGAAAGTCACAAGGACCGACGCATCGAAAATGCAAGGTCATACAAGTAAAGAACACTTGTACTGAACCAGAGCAACTGGTTAGATTCAGAAGCTACTAACAATAGAGAAAGCACTACAACTAAGTAGTGACTTAACCTCAACCGACAATAAGTCGGAGAAACCAAGTGAATGGTCACTACAAAACATAACAGTATGTATATAAACTCCCAAAGATCTGGTTATAAATCTAAAACTCATTGAGTTCACGCACGGTAAAAGAATACCTCGCGAGATGGAACAGACCTTATTCCCACAATAAGAGGGATAAAAAGGTGTTGTATAGCACATCTAAGATAACAAGAAGGGCGAATAACCCAAGTTATCAGGGTCGCGCAGCAGAAGCTTGTGGGCTCAGAATTCTAAGTGAAATACACCTAGAACCGAACCCGGTTAAGAGTTAAATAAATCCGATGAAAATCCTTGATGCAGGGACTAACCGACAGTACGGCTAAGGCCCGTTGATCAAGGAACATTGTATAATAGACCGCATGGAAACTGAACCACTCCATGACGGCTGAATGCCTTCGACCAATGTCCAATGTTGACACATGGTAGATTACGTGGGCGTAATCCCTTTTAAGGGGGTAGAGCGAAACTGCGAAAAGTATGTTTTACGTGATAGGTGCGTAAACTACAATGCGCATAGCGCAAAAGTATTTGTTTTGATGACTGATACTTATGTTACATAAACATTTGTATTCACTCATCGTGTAATTGTAATTATTTGGGAAATAAGAATGAGAAAGGAGTAGAGAAACTCCAGGGGATGAGTACCCGATTGGTAATAGTATGAGGAATGAGTATGTATGGGAAACTTGAGGAGTATGTATGGGAGACTTGAGGAGTATAAATCGGTATGGAACCGACGTATGTAATGAGTATGAATCGGTGTACAACCGATGTATTCTATGAGTATAAATTGGAGTATAGCAAATTAATGGGATGGTATACTCACGAATTTCTTGAGTATAGTAGTTGGAGAAGATGTAGTAATGATGGATGAAATGATTAGTAAGTAAGTAGGTGAATCATATGAATTGGAAAATGTATGTGTATGATTATGAGTAGCAAGATTAAAGAATAGAAAACGAAATGATGTTTGACGAGCTGTCTGTTTGTACTGAGGTGGGAAGTGGAACTTGATTTGCTAGTGATCAAGGGAAGCCGAACACAAATTGGGGTGGAAGGATAATTCAACACCAATGCTGATCACATTGGGGTTGAAGGACTCTGGAAGCTCCCTTAAGTGGCCACAATAATACCACTAGTAATAGGAATAATTATCATAAATGGAGATTGGGAGATGTATGCAAAGTTTTCAAAATGAATTTCCAAAACTAATTTGGTACAAGTTTTCTTCAAACTTGAGTATGAGGATCGGTTTTAAAACCGCTCCCACGGGCGCTAGTGGATCTTCCATGCCTAGGCACGGGTATCCGGTCGAAACCATAGGAGGAGAAGCTAGTTTTGAGTCGGTGGGAGTGTTGATTAGTTTTGAAACCACTACACCGATGGTACGGTAACAGTGTGTGTTTTGTATTTTTCCAAAGGCACTGGGGCGGCGTAGTCCCGAGTAAGTATGAGTAAAGTATGAGTAAGTGCCTGAGGATCTCTATATGTGCAAATGAATTTGATCTGAACCAAAGGACCGTGGCCAGAAAGCGTAAGTGCCATTAGTCATGACGGCCGTGAACCAGAAAGCGTAAGTGTTCAAACGTGACCGGTACCTGAGGGATCGCTTGACATGGGAGAGGATGGTACCTCATTTATCTGCTGACGGACCCCATGGAGAGCTCGTAACGTATATTTTTGATTGCTATGCATGCAGTGACATGCTGTTTGGATGCGTAGTATGCATCATGTCAGACATTTGGAGTTTGACAAGTAATATGTAGAGGTCATAACCTTAGCATAGAGTACGTATACAAGTAGCAGTATTAGATTCACCAACTTTGAGGGCAAAGTTCTTTAAGGGGGGTAGATTGAAATACCCCGAACTTAAATATGGTGATTATATTATTCTAATATAGTATTTAAGGGCCTAATAGTGCCTAAGTAATTTTTGGTAAAGAAAATAAATCCAAAAGAAATGAAGAAACGCTTAAAAAGCGAAAAACGCTAAATGAGCGTTAAATAACCATAGGAGGTACGAGACCTCGGTTATAGTATCGTAAGGATTCCTAAGGCTTATTCATGCCTAATTAGTATACGGGAATGATTCCCGAAGAAAACGGATCCAAGAAATGTATTAAAACGCTAAAAGAACTTTAGCGCACGTTTTTCGAAGAAACCCGAAAATGTGACTTTAAGTGGTCAAACAGACCAGTAAAAATTATAAGTTATTAAATAATAATTATTAAGCATTTATGGAAGCTTAATAGCCAATAAAAATAAAGAAACGAGAAAATTCCGGAAAACGGGCCCGGTTAGTGAATAGTATCAAAACCGGGTAAAATAACGAGCGTTTTCTGTAAAAGATGAAAAACGCTCCAGCTAGTATTACAGTGGGGGCCGGTTTTAACAGATAAATAAACCCCCTCTCACACACACACACTAGCTAAATAAATAATGAGTCAAAAAGCAAAAGTAGAATAAAAAGACAAAAGCAACCCCACCTCTCTCTCCTCTCTCATTTCTCTTTCCCTCCTTCTCTTTCCTCTCCTTCTCCTTCCCCATCGATTTCTCTCTCCCTCCTTGAGCTGGGCGATTTTTGAGAGCTCTCCCATGGCATCCATGGCTTCTCTTCTTTCTCTCCTTGCTCTAGCTCCATTCATGCTCCAAATGTAAAATAAATTACATATTTGTAATCCCCTCATCCTCCTCTACATTTCTATCTTTTCAAAATTCAAAAAGGATGAGTTTCATCTCCATGGGTTTTCCCCATTTGAAGAGAAAAGCACACCATTGTGAAGCTTGGAGTCTCCTCTTTCCAACAAGGTAAAAATCTCTACAAAAGATTCAAGTTTCCTCCACCCTCCTTGGAAACCGATTTTTAGCCCTTTGTAATGCCTTGTTTTTCTCTCTTCTTTTGAGCATCAACTTCACCTAGCAATGGTGGTGGATTCTTCTTCTTGAACCAAGGGCTAAAACCCCTTCTAAAGCACTCCAAAGGTAAACCCTAGAATTTGTATTTTAAACACTTATATGAATTAGTGTTAATGTGAGGGTTAGTAGATTAATTATGCTTGTCTTTGTGTGCTTGGGTAATGGGAATGGAGTTTGGCAACTCCATTCCCCATAAAACCGATTTGGACAAGAAAGAGAACAAGAGGAGAAATGGAAAAGAAAAGAAGGAATCAAAAGCTCAAGGTAAGAGCTCCTTCCTAATGTAAATTTTATTGCATTAGAGTAATGGGAATGGGTAAAAGATTTAAAGAACCCAAATTATTGTATTGGTAATGTAGTTTGTGGAAATTTGAGTACTAGTGAGTAAATGTGTGGATTTGTAGGCCTTAGAGCCAAAAGAATGTGTATGTATATTAGTAATGCTATTTGAGGAATATTGGTGTATTGATAATGTGATTGAGGAAACATTGGTGTATTAGGATTTAGTATGTGTGCTGGTAGAACCCTTGTGGTTTGGCTAGGATAGGAATGAAATTGATGAGAAAGGATGTGTGTGTGGATAAGTAAAGAAAGTAGATGAGCTATGGCGAAATTTTAGTAGGAATTATGCATTTAGGAATGACTTGGTGAATGGGAGAACCAAGGTGTGTATTGGGATTAGTAGAGAGGTTTTGTAGCTATGGAATGGTAATTGTAGTATGAGAAATAAGAGGTGAAAAATCTGTAGCAAAGTGTATAAGAATACATTGGAGAAGTTAAGAGGATTAATGTGCAGAATTTTGTAGGATGAGTGTTGGAACTTGGGTATAGGTAGTGCAATGGCTTGGAAATGAATTGGTATGGTAAGGAAAGTATTTGGAATGCTAGGAATGGCATTAGTTAAGAAAGTATTGGATGGGAGAATGGAATGGTAAAATCTGTAGCATAAGTGTAACAAAAACTGTTACAAGTGTTGGAAAAGAAGTGAGGAAATTGTGTAAGTGATTGAAGGATTTAGTAATGGATTTGGTGGATGAGTTAAGGTATATTAGGAGGCCTAAATGGCACTTAAACATGTGGGATTACATGTAGGAAGATTGGGGAAGCAATGGGTAAAAGAGAGGACTGAAAACAGATTTTTAAACTGAATTACTGGGCCGGACCGGACTTGCGACCGGACTTGCAAGTCCGGTCGGGCCAGAAAATTTTCCCGTCTGTAACCTACTGGAATGGACCGGACTTGCGACCGGACTTGCAAGTCCGGTCGGCCAGAAAAATTCCGCGTCAGTAAGCTACTGGGATCGACCGGACTTGCGACCGGACTTGCAAGTCCGGTCGAGACAGAAAATTTTCCGTACTGATAGCTACTGGAATGGACCGGACTTGCAAGGTCGGTCGCAAGTCCGGTCGAGTCAAAAAAATGAGATAAAAACATTTTTATTATATGGTTGTAACAATCATATGTACATATATATATGCCTATACACATACATGCATATATATGTAGTAGTACACTGTAAATGAAGTAGTAAAGGTAAGAAAGTAAGTATACGAGTAGGAAAGCAAGTGTAGGAAGTAACTAATAAGTAAGTTGAGTGTATGAAGAACACTAAGTACACCGGGATAACGGGGTAAGTACGGGAGTAGTAATTATTTGTGTATCGTAAGAGTATAGTATTAACAATAATGTTGAAACATTATCAGTGGAACAAGTGTGAACCAAGGGACAAGGGAACACACGGTAGAGCTAACTTCGGTGAAAGGTATGATTTTCTCATGCCCCGTATGCTAACCGAGTTACGTTGATTTGTATGTTGTATGCCGGCTAATCAAGACTAAAGCATGAAAATGGTTTATTGCCTTCATTGTATGTCTTGTTGTATGTTGTATGAGCTAACCTTTCTTGAATTGATTGTGTGGCTTATTTAGTGCGTAGTACGACTCATAGATGAGTCTTGTTGTGTAGCGACTCGTAGTAAGAGTCACGTTGTGAACTAATGAAACGTAGCAACGCACTAAAGTATCGAATCAATAAACGATAACGCAACCCAATGAACCCACTAGAATGTGAGGGAGTGTACGGGAGTAATAACCTCCCGATAACGGTAGGAGAACCGAAATGAATAATCCACAATTAATAGGTAGTGGAAGTATATAAGTAATCTCTATTAGAGGAAAATGATTCTTGGTGCAAAACATGAACCATGAGAGTAGTAAATAATGATGAGGGATCTCCAAACCCCTTAGTAATTAGTCGACCCATTATGAGAGGACCCGACTGATGTAAGTATGACCCGATCATGAGAGTATTCGATATGTTGGGGAAACCCTTAAATCTGAGGATACTAGACGGTGGTAATTCCCTAAGCTAATAGAGGTTATCAAGAGAGATACTTCTAGGCTAATCCATGAGATTGTATTATACTCTGAGAGAAGAGTGTTGGAATTTGAGTAGTCCGGTAAAATGGACATTTGAGTATTTGAGGAGCTGATCGTACAGCCCTCGTATTGTAGGTCCGGTGGCGAGTCTTCTGTATGACTCAGCCCAGAGACCAAAGTGTGAGTAATGAGTATTGCGTATGTGTGAGTAAGTAATGAGTATTGAGTAAGAAGTGAGTATGAGTATGTAATGAGTATCGAGTATTGAGCATGAATGAGTAAGTATTGAGTAGTGAGTATGCGTGAGTAAGTACGGAGTATTGAGTAGCAAGTATGCACAAGTATAGTAACGAGTACAGAGTAAGGATCGTGTACGAGTAGGGTACCAAACATGGAGTGATGAGTATACAAGAGTAAGGAATGAGTACGAGTAGAGTAAAGAATAACGTAGCTAAAGGGTTATTGAATAAGTAACTAATACTAACGGTCGACTATAGAATTGTCTTCCTCGGTAGGTATTGTACCTTGTATGCGTAGGTAAGTATTGGTGAATGTATTGTGTAGTATTTGTATGTATGTATGCATGTAAAATGAACTCCATGTGTATCCGACCCAAAGTAGTCGGCGTACCGCGGTTAGCACGCGGTATATGCGAATTTCATGCGCAGCGTAAGCTGACCCCCTCGGGGGACCGTTTTTAGTGTGCAGGTACCCGAAGTTGATCACCGTTCGAGAGAGTAGGACGGGGACTGCTACGTAAGCATGGGTAGTCGTATAGTAGGAATTGGTACTTGTATTGTAACGAGAATTTGGAAGCGTAAACTGTATCGGTAATTTGAGGATTGTAGTATACTCGGTATAGTAATATATTGGAGTTGTAATTGGATTATGGATGAGTATGCAATGGGAAGTATTGTATTGTTTAGAGTACTCGGTATGTTCATATTCATCAGACCGATAGTATGTAGTATTGTAACTCGCCTTGTTAGTCACGTGGGTGACTAACGGCATTGTACACCCGCCGTTGTGTAAGGAGTATCCGCTGCGAAGGTAAGTATTTGTACAGTAATGACAGTATTAGCGGTAGGGGTGTTACAATAATATCTATAACATATATGGAAAATATTTACCTTAAGACACATTTTTGTGTCACAAAATTTATTTATGTTACATATAAATTCAAGCCGAAATGTCAGGGCAAAAATACTTTATTTTGAGCTAAAATCAATATAAGACATCACAATAATTTTTACATGAGTTATATGACTCATATGAATTTATGTATATTCATTATGACATATAAATCCACTTTATATACTACAAGGTAGCTATTTAATTATGGCCGAATTGTCTAAGTGAAAAATAGATTTTTATGAGCTACTTATGTATATAAACTTATACTATAAAGTTTGGTGAGTTAAAATATTTTATTAGAGCTTAAATGGCTAATTAATTAAGTTATGTGGCTTAAATGTAATTTTTACAAAGTTTGGTGAGTTTAATGTGAAAACCGAGAGTTAAGGGTCTGTTTGGTGTAATTATAATATAATATAAGGTTAGGAATTAAGTTTATGAATTTTAGATAATTTAAACAAGTGATAAAATAACATTTTATAAAGTTTTGGGCTATTATGTAATTTATAAAAGTTGTTATGAAAGTTTGGAACTTATTAGTGGGCGAATTCATAATTAAGAGATTTATTAGGTTCACCTTCGAAATTTTGAGGAATTAAATATTTAGACTATAGTTTATAAGTTACTAAGAAACTATTATAAAGTTTTGGATAAAAATGTAATTAAGCAAAATAAATGACAAAGCCGAATTACTTTGGGGTTAGTTTGGTAATTTAAGAATTTATTATATATGTTCGGCATTTATGAAGAATTAAAATTAAAACTATAGTTTATAAGGCATTATGTTGAGATTATAAGATTTTGTGGCTAAATTGCAATTATAAGAAATATATATATATAGGCCGAGAATTGGAGGAGCTAAGTTGTAATTTTCAAGAGTTACAATATTTAAAAGTATATACCAAAATATTAATGGTAGTTTTGTGATTTAATTAAATAAGGAATTAAAACTGTGTTATATAAAGAGATTAGAATTTAAATGTAAAGTTTATGAATTAATGTGGTTGTTTTGTAAATAACCGAAATATAAGGGTAATAATTTAGATTTAAATAAATATAGGTCCCATGTGGATTTTTGGAGGAATTAGAAAGAAAGAATTTTGATTAAAGGAATTATGAAGATGAAACTATGACTTATATAGTTATAAGGAAATTAAAGGTAACCATAATTATAATTTATGGTTAAAGGAGGAATAAAAAACTATAAGGATATTATGTCCATGTATGACATAGAAATATAGTTAAGAATTTATAAGTTGTTATGTCACCTAGACAATCAAAATAAACAACAAACATAGTACATGAATAAATAAATACCTTCATGTACATTAAAGGATTTATAAATAAATCAAAGGAATACAAATAAGTTGTACATGAAATCATGAGGTAATTAAAAGAAATAAACCTCACATGAAATAATAGATACGAGATTTGTTAAAAGAACCAATAGAATTATTATATAAGGGTAACATAAATTAACCCTCTCAGTTAATCCTATTCTAGGACCTTGTTTGACCAGACGTTGACCGGGAACTAAACAAGTACAGTCTACGGTGAACGGTATGGGATTCTTGGCAACCTGTTTTCTACCGGATTACACCGGCTGTGGGCTATCTGTTGTGTTTGAAATAACGACCAAGATAATCGATGTAAAATGTTGTTTTATTCGTGTGCATTGTTGTATTATTTTCTGTGCGTGAATGATGCTAACTACGACGTGTATGTCCCACGCATACAAACACTACTATACCAGTGGATTAAATACCTGCGCTTTATTATACTGAGAACTTGTACTCAAGTCTCTCACTAACTTCACTTTATAACAAACGTCGTTATCCTAAACGTGATAACTGACAGTACACATTTCATTCTTGATTAATGCCCTTGTTTGACACCTAACAATTCATACTACGAGAACGAGGAGCCCAGTTGGATCTGGCCATGCATGCTACGGGAGTTGTACCTGTCTCAGGTCGTCTCCTAATCAATTTACGTCGTGACGGGAGTTCTGGGTGCATTATGTCACTCACCGGCTGCGTACCGGAACAGTTCTAGAGTTCGGGGTGCACTATGTCACTCGCCGGCTGCGTACCGAACAGTTCAAGTGGAGGGGAAGACTTCATTCCTCTCGAGGGTTCGATTCCCACCTCTCCAAGTACAGGAGTTAACTACATCATTTTCTGTGGGACTAACTACCCACCTTTCTTTTAACGAGGTCACTAAACCTTCGTTGTATTGACATACTCCTTACACCTGTCAGTCCCATCGTGCGGACCTGACTATTATCAAATGATTACAGTTCATCTAACTTGACCATATGAAGTCTTGTTTTATGTGACATCGTTGTCCTTGTATGGATTCTTGTTATTATCATACTATGTTTGTTTACAGCTTTACAAAAATGAACTGCATGTGTTCGACAAAGTAGTTGGTGTGGCCCGGTAGCCGATGGGCTGCACGTTTTCCATACCAGCATTGTTTGCTGAGCCCCTTTGGGGGCACCCCCATTTTTCAGGTACCTGAAGTTGAGAAGATTACCACACCGAGTGTAGGTGGGGTAGATTCAAGCTATGGGAGTATTCTTCTAGATATTTGTTTTTACTTAAGTATTTTACATTTGAGTTTGGTTCCTAGTATCTCGGATCGTATTCGTATTAAGACCGTGACTTTTGGAATTGTATTTGGAGTTAGCCTTGTTGGTCACAAGGGTGACCAACGGCATGTAATACCGCCTGGTTGTTGTATTTATTTCCGCTGCAGTTGTATTTTATTTGGGAGTGATCGCCGTTCAGGTTATTGGATTTCGGGTTGGGGTGTTACAGAAAGTGGTATCAGAGCGTAGTTACGCTCTGGATACAAGGATACACCGAGATTAGGATTTCTAAAGCCTTAGGTTACGGGTTGAGTGATAGTATTGAAAGGAGTTTAAGTTAGTTTACTTAGACTACTATCCAAGACCAAGATTGTGACCACAGTATCTAATATACCTCAACATCCTGCAGATGTCAGGAAGAGGAGGACGCCGTGGACAGGCCGATGAGGAGCCAACCGTCAGGCTGGTAGACATTGCTACTTTAATTGCTCAGGCATTTGCACAGGCGGGGGTTGCACAGCAGCAGCAGCTACCTCCACCACCACCGCCCAAAGAGAGGGATTGGGTGAAGAGTTTGGCTGATCTGAGGCCAACTGCATTCAAGGGACAACTGACCCTGCTCACTTGGAGACATACATCATGGAGATGGAGACAGCGTTCGAGACACTTGCAGTCCCAGCTAGGGAAAAAGTAAGGCTTGCTGCCTTTTACCTGAAGGATGCAGCGAGAGATTGGTGGAATATGGTGAAGGCCGACCACCTGGATGACCCAGCTTTTACTTGGGGACACTATACTACTGCACTACTGAGGGGCAAATACTACCCGCCCACACCAGGATGGTGAAAACTAGGGAGTTTGATGCACTGGAGCAGACGGCAAGATGACGGTAGATAAATATTATGCGAAGTTTACTTCACTACTCCGACTACTGCCCGGAATAGGATACTCGGACCAGGTGTTGGTCGACCGGTTTCTCGGGGACTGAGTCCTCGACTCCAGTTTGGGATGGGACCAATCATCCCTACCAGTTTACAGGTAAAACAGGAGAGTCATAAACCAGCTGAAAATTTTATTACCTACTATACCCCATCATGGGAGATTTGGAGACTGATACCTTGAGATTTCAGGAATGCTACCATGCTGCCTCCATTGTGGAGATCACATGCAAGAGAAGGGATGCTTTGAGCTCCCAAAAGAGAAAGGATGGACCTGGCAGTGAGGATGCCAAACAGGGAAACTCCAACAGAAGGAACAAGCCCTATCAAGGGAAGAGAACCATACTACTGGGAATCCCCAGTCAGGAACCTACGGAGCTACAAACTCCCAGAAAACTTACCCATCTAAGGGTAGGCACTCTAAACAAGCAGTTTAATTTGAAACTTTTGTGATTACTTCAGTACCGTTGGGATATAAAATTGACCTTGATTGTAATAGGTTCTGGACATGGCTCAAACACGGTCCAAAGGGTTGTCCGCCACTTCAACTGTAGACAATGTGGAAAGGATCACCCCGGGTGGACTGCCAAGGGGAGAAAGTCCAGTGCCGCCACTGTCAGATATATGGACACCGTGCCTTCGAGTGCATCCGAAACCCGGAGAGCCGGAACTACCGCCCAGGAGCAAAGGCAAATACCGGCCATAAGAATGGAGCCAGCGATACTCACCCTCCACCAACAAACCAAGCTCAGGGGAATAAGGGCAAGGGCCCAGCATCGGGACCCGCCCTGCATGACATGGACCGCTCGGATGAGGCTGGTCCTTCTACCAACCCAGGTACTTCTAAACCCATGTAAACCTGTTATTGAGCAATGGATGATGTGAATGAGTGCTTGCATGCCTTGATTGCCTAGTTGTATAGGAAAGAACTAATAAGACTCACTAGTAGAATTTTAAACCACGTAGGAAGCTATAAGACATGCTTTCCTATCCCCTCACCGCCCTCCCTGGAAGAAAACCTTATCAAAGCACAAGAACCAACGAACGAACAATGTAAGGTTATCCAACCAGATTTGATACTACTCAAAGGATACCTAACACCGGAGACACAAATTGCAATCATCAGAAGATGTCAAGAATTAGGAGCAGGACCAGGAGGGTTCTACACTCCAGAATTTCCAGGAGGATCAAAAATGAAGTTGAAAATGATGTGCTTAGGAAAAGATTGGAATCCCTACTCAAAGATCTACCAAGATACAAGAAATGGAGATGGAGCACAAGTGCCAAAATCCCAGGAGAATTTTTACAAATTGTGGAACAAGCAGTTAATACAGCTCAACAGTTAGAAGAAGATCCAGTTCCCAATCTAAGGGCTGATCTTTGTATCATCAACTTCTATGAAGAAGGAGGCCGCTTAGGACTACATCAGGACAAGGATGAAACACAAGGGTCCCTCGATCAGGGGATACCAGTATTGTCTTTGTCAATTGGAGATGACGCAGAGTTCCTTTAGGCGAGCAGAAGCGTATGGACCTTGCAAAGAAAATCATATTGAATTCAGGAGATGTTTTAATAATGGGTGGAAAGTCAAGGTTGCTTTACCATGGAATTAAAAGGATTAAATTAAACACAACACCTTCGACAGTGATAAACACCACTCACATGAAACCAGGAAGATTAAGTTTGACTTTTAGAAAGTACTAGTGTTGTAATTGTTTTTGGACATCTGAAAGGAGATCATCTCATCAATGAAGCATTATTGTTATGAAAGTGAATGTCTTTAGACCCCATCATATATCAAAGCACTTACCCAGATTCTGTTGTTAGGTTGTGCTAAGGAGACGGAAGGTGCCTTAAGTATTCTTACTGAGGAGGAGGCCAGCAAGGGCGGCACGATCCTCACTGGTACCTTTCCTGTTAATGGAGTGGATGCATTAGTACTGTTTGACTCCGGAGCCTCACATACTTTCGTTTCGCCTTCGCTTGCGGGGAAGTTGGGGCTAGACGCTGTAGAGTTACCTGATTTTAAGGTGGCACTCCCGTCTAAGGAGAAGATCAGTTGCACTCGTCTTTATAGAGGAGCCACTATCCGTATTAAGGAGGAGGAATTTCCCATTACCTTATTGAGTTCAGAGGTCTAGGGTTCGACGTTATAGCCGGGATGGACTGGTTGGGGGCGGCACAGAGGCTGCATTCTTTGTGCAGAGCGCAGACTATTACTTAAGAGCCCATCAGGAGTGACGGTATCATACCGCCAGAGCCCTAGAGCACCATCAATAAAAGTTATATCTGCTATGTCTATGTACAAGCAAGTCAGGAAACAGAAGGAGGTATATTATGCTATGTTCAGGATGTAGAGCACGCCCCTGATTTTGATCCAGACATGCCAGTATTGTCAGAATTTCTGGATATTTTTCCAAAGGAACTTCCAGGCTTACCGCCATCCAGAGAGGTAGAGTTCTCCATTGAATTACTACCAGGTACCGGTCCCATAGCTAAGACACCGTACCGTATGGCACCAGCGGAGATGGCCGAGTTGAAAGAGCAGCTGAAAGATTTATTAGACAAGGGATACATACGACCTAGCGTATCTCCCTGGGGAGCACCAGTGCTTTTTGTGAAAAGAAGGATGGAAGCCTTCGGTTATGCATCGACTACAGAGAGCTTAATGCAGTATCAGTAAAGAACAAATATCCACTACCACGAATCGATGACTTGTTTGATCAGTTACGAGGAGCGAAGGTGTTTTCAAAGATCGATTTGAGATCAGGCTACCATCAGATACCTATTAGGGAGCAAGACAGAGAAAAGACAGCTTTCAGAACACGTTATGGCCACTACGAGTTTACAGTTATGCCTTTTGGCTTGTCAAACGCACCGACAGTCTTCATGGATTTAATGAACAGGATTTCAGAAAGCAGTTGGATAAAACCGTAGTTGTATTTATCGACGACATCCTAATCTATTCAAAGTCTAAGGAGAGCACGAGAGTCACCTCCGACATGTACTTGAGATCTTAAGGGAGAACCAGCTTTATGATAAGTTCTCCAAATGTGAGGTTTGGTTGGACAGAGTTTCCTTTCTAGGACATGTTATCTCAGATGCTGGGATCGCAGTGGATCCAGCAAAAATAGAAGCAGTTCGCACCTGGCCTAGGCCAAAGACGGTGACTGATATCAGGAGTTTCCTTGGGTTAGCGGGTTACTACAGGAGGTTTGTCAGAGATTTCTCCAAAATAGCCAAACCTATGACCAGTTTAATGAAGAAGGACGCACCATTCACATGGACTACGAATGTGAGACCTCATTTCAGTATTTGAAGAATGCTTTGACATCAGCACCAGTTTTGACTATACCTGAAGGCACAGAGGGTTATGAAGTTTACTGTGATGCATCAGGCAGGGGACTAGGGTGTGTACTCATGCAGAATGGGAAGGTAGTCGCCTACGCTTCCCGACAGTTGAAGAAACATGAGGAAACTATCCCACACATGACTTGGAGCTTGGAGCTATTGTTTTTGCATTGAAGATCTGGCGCCACTACCTGTATGGTGTCCAGATGACCGTATACTCGGATCATAAAAGTTTGAAATATGTATTCACCCAAAAGGAGTTAAACATGAGACAGAGAAGATGGGTTGAATTTCTCAAGGATTATGACATTGATTTGCAGTACAAAGAAGGGAAAGCTAATGTAGTAGCAGACGTATTGAGTCGACGAGCACATTCCTTACATGCCATTGTGGCTAGCTCGAGTCTTATAGACGACATACGTAGCGCACAATAGAATGATCAGCGAATGATGGAGATTAGTCAGAAGTTGTCTGACGGTACATTTGAAGGTAGGAAGTATGAGTTTCAGTTACATGATGATGGCCTGATCAGATTAAGGGGCAGATTATGTATTCCCAGAGACAGCACTGACATAAAAGAGCATATTCTTCGAGAGTCCCACACTTCTACCACATCTGTCCATCCAGGAGCTTCTAAGATGTACAAAGATCTAAAGAGGTATTTCTGGTGGAGTGGTATGAAGGGAGACGTGACAGAATATGTGATTCGATGTCTCACTTGTCAGAAAGTGAAATTCGAACACAGACGACCAGGAGGTATGGTACAGTCTATGCCAGTTCCAGAGTGGAAGTTTTATGATATCTCTCTATGGACTTCATGGTGGGACTACCACCTACGAGAGGAGGACTAAATATGATTTGGGTTGTTGTTGATCGACTGACTAAGGTTGCTAGGTTTATTCCGATGAAAGACACTTGGAAAGTGCCGAAGTTGGCAGAACTATTTGAGAAGGAGATTATCAGACATCATGGAGTACCAAAGACTATTGTTTCAGATCGAGATACTAGATTTCTCTCACGATATTGGCGAGCTACTCGCGAAGCACTTGGGACTGAATTGAAGCTTAGCACAGCATTTCATCCTCAGACGGATGGTCAGTCAGAGAGGACTATTCAGACCTTAGAGGACATGCTACGAGCATGTGCCCTGGATTTCCAGGGCAGCTGGATAGATAGATTACATCTCATCGAGTTTGCGTACAATAACAGCTATCACGCCTCTATACAGATGTCACCTTTTCAAGCCTTATATGGCAGACCATGTCGCACACCATTGTGCTGGGACGAGTCTAGTGAGACCGTCATCATTGGGCCTGAGTACTTAGAGCAATTTCAGGCAGAAGTACAACAAATCAGAAATAACATGAAAGCAGCACAAGACAGGCAAAAATCATATGCTGATGAGAGGCGACGAGACCTTGAGTTCGCGGTTGGCGACCAGGTATTTCTGCGAGTATCACCCATGAAGGGTGTATTCAGATTTGGACAGAAGGGCAAGCTAAGCCCGAAATTTGTAGGACCCTATGCTATCACAGAGCGGGTGGGCCTTGTGGCGTATCGACTTGATTTTCCAGCAGAGTTGGGCAAAGTACACAATGTTTTTCACGTGTCTCAGCTTAAGAAATACATGCCTCATCATCTTCTCATGTTCTACAACCAGAGACACTCTCATTAGAACCAACAATGCGGTATGTGGAAACACCGCAGCGAATCTTAGATAGAAAGACACGAGATACTCGAAACAAGTCTGTGAGCCTCGTAAAGGTTCTTTGGTCAAACCACGATGTGGAAGAGGCCACATGGGAACTAGAAGCTGATATGCGAGCGAAGTTTCCCTCATTATTCACCGACTAGACACTTTAGTCTAGGGTACGGGGGCGTACCCCTTTCTTTTTGGGGGGGGAGAGCCTTTTTCGTTTGTGAGTTTATTATGCATTTTGTTGCACTTTGTGCATTTCTATGACAATTATATTGTATGTGTTCTTGCGTAACACTGTATTTGAATGTACTTTGTACTTCTACTTGCTGATGTGTACTTCGTCACACTACAATGGAAATATTATGTGCACTACGTTGCACTATTTGAAATGAAATGTGATTGTGTTTACTACCTTCCACTACATTGTAGGTATATGTTATGACATGCCAAAGTATTCCTGTTGTGTTTGATGTACACTATGAACTTAGGTATATAGAGACTTGGGACTTGATCCCTAAAAACTAGATTGAGTTGTGGATACTTAGTGGAACTTGATTCCCCACAACCTTATAATTTAGTTACGAGACTTCGGGGCGAAGTCCTTTTTTAAGGGGGGTAGATTGAAATACCCCAAATCTAATTAACATTATAAAACCATTATTTAATGGAAAATAATCCAAATATAAATCATTTCACACGTACGCATGCAAACCCATGCATGAGAACGTTACGTAAAAATAGTCGTTTCTCCATCGCTCAAAACGCTAAAACCCTTAGAAACATATGGTCAAGCATGACCTTGTATGACCTTCTAAAACTTAAACCAAATGGTCACACACTCATTATATGAATATATAAACATACTTCCTAGGCTATATCCAGTCAAAAACGCAAAACGCTCGGGAGTGCTCACGCACGCCCCTTAAAGCCCGAAAAGCCCGGAGGAGTGCCGAGGTGGCACGAACTCCTATAAAATTAATTCCTAGAGTTCCTAACATCATTATTAACCATTATAAAGAGAACCCACGAAGTGGTTTCTCAAAATTCAACAAAAACCACAGGAGGATTTCTTAGCGCTCCTTTTTGCCCGGGAGTGTCCTGATGGCCCGTAAATTATGTCATGGGTTAATGTAACCCCATATAACTCAATGTAACATCTTAATATATGTTTATTTACCATAATAAGTGTTTATAAACACTTGGAACTCATAAAACCAATTTATTTCCCAAAATTTCCTTAGAGCACAAAAACACACCTTCAGGTGTCACGAAAACGCGTTTTACGCAATTGCCTTGTAGTTTTTGACATGCCACGAATTAAGAATCTTAAATAGGGTTAAAATGACCCTATAAATCAGTTTGAGGCACTACCCAACAAGGTGCTCTATATGGGCCGATTTTATGCTCAAAAACTAGTATAAAACTTACATTAAAAATTTATAAAAGGCATAAAACATGGTGACTCACCTTCCCATGTGTTATAATACTTAATGTCAAAGTATGTAGGTCTCATTTGACCACCAAGCTGTCGAAATAATGCAGAGGAATAAGGCCATGTGAGCTAGATACAAACAAAATGCTAAAAGTGAAAAGTAGGTCTAGATTCCACCTTTTTCATTTCTTAAACTTCAAGAGACATTCCATGCTTCTTCCTTGGCTCTTCATCACCGATTGAGACCCTCCATTGGAGCTTGGAGTTCGGCCACCTACAAGAGAAGAAGACAAGCACAACTTAGAAAAATCAAAAGAATAAACCTTACTTTTCTTACCTTGTCTCTTAGCTCACAATTATTTCCCTCCACCTTGCCTTGTCTTGCATTATGGCCGAACACATGCTGGAAAGAGGGGAATTTATTGAGCCAATAACTCATGGAATAAACTAAAGGAAAGAATGGTCAAATGACATTAAAAATTAACAAAACAAAAATCAAATCCCAAATTGCATTCTTGCATTTACGTGAGCTTAGCCTCATTTCTCCTCCTTGCACACTTCACTCACGAATTGGTAAGGCTCTCTCCTCTCTCTTCTTGCTTCATCTTCTTCCTTTGAAGCTCTTAAGTCCATTAATGGAGTTTTAACTTCTATCTTCATCTTTAAGGTAATTTCCTAGCATTTCTTGTCAAGCCTTGAAGCAAAACTCTTCCTAGCACACCATAGCATTCCGGCATCAACTAATGTTCCAAGGAGGTTGTCCAAACCAACATTAAACCAAGGAGCATCTCAAGGTTATCTTAAGGTAGTTTTCAAGCTTGAAAATCCTTAAAGCACATTTTATTGTGTAACCGATTTCTATCTCTTCTAAGGCTCTCTTCTTCTTCATTTTCATGAAGGAAAACTTGTTCTTCATCCACCTTAAGTGAGCCGAAATTATAAGGAGAAAAACTTAAGGTAAATTCTTGTAAAACTACTTACAAATCTACTTAAGATCTTTATTGAAGATATAACTCCTAAACTCCTTCACCACTTGCATATAACCGAAGTGGAGCATCAAAATTTCATTGGAGAAAGCTTGGAGATTCAAGAAGAGTTCAAGCACTTAACCACCTTTATTAAGAAGTAAGTTTACTAAGTAAATCTTTATATTATAAGCTTTGTTAAGCCTCTAAAATTATACAAAAATTATGTACATCTCCTAGGTTAATTAAAACCGAAACTATATGGTATTATATGCCAAAAATATAATCTATAACATATATGGAAAATATTTACCTTAAGACACATTTTTGTGTCACAAAATTTATTTATGTTACATATAAATTCAAGCCGAAATGTCAAGGGCAAAAATACTTTATTTTGAGCTAAGAATCAATATAAGACATCACAATAATTTTTACATGAGTTATATGACTCATGTGAATTTATGTATATTCATTATGACATATAAATCCACTTTTATATACTATAAGGTAGCTATTTAATTATGGCCGAATTGTCTAAGTGAAAAATAGATTTTTATGAGCTACTTATGTATATAAACTTATACTATAAAGTTTGGTGAGTTAAAAATATTTTATTAGAGCTTAAATGGCTAATTAATTTAGTTATGTGGCTTAAATGTAATTTTTACAAAGTTTGGTGAGTTTAATGTGAAAACCGAGAGTTAAGGGTCTGTTTGGTGTAATTATAATATAATATAAGGTTAGGAATTAAGTTTATGAATTTTAGATAATTTAAACAAGTGATAAAATAACATTTTATAAAGTTTTGGGCTATTATGTAATTTATAAAAGTTGTTATGAAGGTTTGGAACTTATTAGTGGGCGAATTCATAATTAAGAGATTTAAGGTTCCCTTCAAAATTTTGAGGAATTAAATATTTAGACTATGGTTTATAAGTTATTAAGAAACTATTATAAAGTTTTGGGATAAAAATGTAATTAAGGAAAAATAAATGACAAAGCTGAATTACTTTGGGGTTAGTTTGGTAATTTAAGAATTTATATATATATGTTCAGCATTTATGGAGAATTAAAATTAAAACTATAGTTTATAAGGCATTATGTTAAGATTATAAGATTTTGTGGCTAAATTGCAATTATAAGAAATATATATATAGGCCGAGAATTGGAGGAGCTAAGTTGTAATTTTCAAGAGTTACAATATTTAAAAGTATATACCAAATATTAATGGTAGTTTTGTGATTTAATTAAATAAGGAATTAAAACTATGTTATATAAAGAGATTAGAATTTAAATGTAAAGTTTATGAATTAATGTGGTTGTTTTGTAAATAACCGAAATATAAGGGTAATAATTTAGATTTAAATAAATATAGGTCCCATGTGGATTTTTGGAGGAATTAGAAAGAAAGAATTTTGATTAAAGGAATTATGAAGATGAAACTATGACTTATATAGTTATAAGGGAATTAAAGGTAACCAATAATTATAATTTATGGTTAAAGGAGGAATAATAAAAACTATAAGGATATTATGTCCATGTATGACATAGAAATATAGTTAAGAATTTATAAGTTGTTATGTCACCTAGACAATCAAAATAAACAACAAACATAGTATATGAATAAATAAATACCTTCATGTACATTAAAGGATTTATAAATAAATCAAAGGAATAACAAATAAGTTGTACATGAAATCATGAGGTAATTAAAAGAAATAAACCTCACATGAAATAACAGATACGAGATTTGTTAAAAGATCCAATAGAATTATTATATAAGGGTAACATAAATTAACCCTCTCAGTTAATCCTATTCTAGGACCTTGTTTGACCAGACGTTGACCGGGAACTAAACAAGTACAGTCTACGGTGAACGGTATGGGATTCTTGCAACCTGTTTTCTACCGGATTACACCGGCTTGTGTGCTATCTGTTGTTTGAAATAACGACCAAGATAATCAATGTAAAATGTTGTTTTATTCGTGTGCATTGTTGTATTATTTTCTGTGCGTGAATGATGCTAACTACGACGTGTATGTCCCACGCATACAAACACTACTATACCAGTGGATTAAATACCTGCGCTTTATTATACTGAGAACTTGTACTCAAGTCTCTCACTAACTTCACTTTATAACAATGTCGTTATCCTAAACGTGATAACTGATAGTACACATTTCATTCTTGATTAATGCCCTTGTTTGACACCTAACAATTCCATACTACGAGAACGAGGAGCCCAGTTGGATCTGGCCATGCATGCTACGGGAGTTGTACCTATCTCAGGTCGTCTCCTAATCAATTTACGTCGCAACGGGAGTTCTGGGTGCACTATGTCACTCACCGGCTGCGTACCGGAACAGTTCTAGAGTTTGGGGTGCACTATGTCACTCGTCGGCTGCGTACCGGAACAGTTCAAGTGGAGGAAGACTTCATTTGAAATACCCCTAAATTAATTTAAATTAATTTAGGGGATTTCTTTTATTAAACCTTTAATAATATTATTAAGTATTAAATTATTATATGGAATGAGGAATATTAAATTATTATATGGAATTATGAATATTAAATTATTATATGGAGTTATGAATAGTAAATTATGGGATTATGAATATTAAATTAGTATATGGAATTGTGAATTTATTTAGGGGTTTTCTCCTATTTAACCCTAATTATTACACATTATTATATAGTATTATGAATTTAATAATAAGATTTATAAGTCAATAAATCTTGGGAAAATTATTAAACACTCCAAATATATTATAAAGATTTTAGGAAGTGTTGGAACATTGTTTTGAGACATAAAAGTCAATATAAAATTCTAGAAACCTTAAAGCTTATTAAGCCTTGCTAGAGTTGACTTTTTGAGAATGGTCAAACCAGGCCATGAAACCTATACCAAAAAATAGGTTATGAAAAACCATGAAGATCGATAAAAAGAACGTCAAAAACGGATCATCCTAGCCAAAGTTATGCTAGTTTGAAGTTTAGAGCCAAATTTCATAAAGTGCCACGTGTCGGCCTCTCGTGCGTCCCAACACTTAGCTGATTTTTACCTCCTTGTTTTTCTCCAGCAAACAACCGATTTTGACCTAACTTGTGACGGCTATATCTTCTTCATCTTTCAATATTTTTCAAAGCCGTCTTCTTTATTCTCTTCTCCTTTGAATCATCTTCACAACCGTAACTCATACAAACCCTAAACCCTTCTACATCAACGGGAAAATCGTTCTCAAGTTGGCACCTTTCACAGTCGTAACCCAGATTTCCTATTCCCTTCGAATTCAGGTAAATTCGTCTAGCCATAAATCCTTCGTTTCTCTCAACCAAATTTTGATTTCTTTAGCTCGTTGTGTAGATCTCTAATCCGTCTACAATTTTTATGTTTATGCCCAAGCCTGAATCATAACCGTTTGGAAGTTATAGCCGCTCAAAGTTCCGGATTTTTCAGCACATAAAATCGTACCGAAACAGAGAGGTAAACTCGTAACTTTCGGGTCAATTTTCTTTCGTATAATGCGAGTTAGGATTAGTTCTAGTTATCAATGTGTAGATCTAAGTTTCATCTTTCTAATGAGCCCAAAAACAAAGCCTAACTCGATCTGTGCAATAACTTATAGATCCTTGAAGTTTGCTTCACGAACTGGTCGGAAGTTCGAGTTTTTCCAGAAAAACGATTTCGAATCGCTTCGATTCGGGCAATTTCGGTGAGTTTCCGATCAATTGCTCCGATAATGTTGTTGGTAGTGTTGTTTTCGACCTAACCCGTGTTTTAATTGAATCAATTACGTACTATATTAAGGGAATTTGTCAGATTCGTGTTCGAATCGAACTCAGAAATTAGAAAACCCTAACCCTAACTCACGAATCAAACTCGAATCTTGACGAACTCTGCATTAAAATTGGGGAAATCGGTACCAATAGAACCGAAATTGAATTTCGGATCCAATGAAACAAAATCAATCGATTTGGTTCTGTGAGTTGAGAGAAATCGTCGAATTAGTACTCGGTTTGGTAACAGAGGTCGCGGATGAACTCGGTGCACAGGAGCCGTTCGATCTCGGTTTAAGGGATTGGACGGCCGAGATTAAAACATACCAGAATTTAGTTTATAAGGGTTTTAATAATTCCAGTAAATAGTCTTAACTTGTTGGGTTAATTTAATATCTTCCCGAAGGTATTTTGACTTGAAATTTTAACCATAGATTCCTTATTTTATGTAGTTTATTTTTATGTAAATTATTATGGTTTTGGAGTTTTTAAACATAAGTTATGATTTTTGCAAGTTACGGGTTTTCTGGAATTGTTTGGCTTAATTAAAAAGATATTTTTATGAAATAAAAATTTTATAATATGTCTAAAATGTTATAGTTACTGTATATTAAATTTGGGAATTTTTAGGAAATGGTAAAGGGTTTTAAAATTGTGTGTTTGTGAGTTTTTCATAAGAATAACTTATAATATATAGTTTTTAATGTAATCAAAAATTAAAGTATAGTTGATTAATGAACTTTATAGGTTGGGGAAATATAATAAGACTAATTAACATTTAATACAGTATGTTTATAAATATTTTGGGTATTAACTTTAAGTGAAGTAAAATTGTTACATATATTTATATATATATTATATATGTATGAGAGAAATAAATAGAAACTTATATTAAATCAAGGAATTTAACTAAACTACATTTTATTTATTATATATAATATGGAAGCTAATATGTTTGACTAAAACTAAGGGAAAATACTCTATTTTATAAACCATAAATCAGTTGTGGATATGTCTAAAAGATATTAAGTATAATTAAATACAATATAATTTCTTAAAGAGTGTTCTGGATAAATCTTAATATATGTAGGTATATGTTTATATATATATAAATACAATAAAAATAGATAAAGGAAATAACATTCCCTGTGGGAAATATAATAGGAAGGATATATATATATATAACGATAAATAAATAAGTAAAAGAAATAAAATACCTTATAGAAAATATAATATGAAGGAATTAATGAGTTAAAATAAAACCTCTACATAATACTAGTAATAGAATACTATATGAGGTGGTATTAATTTATGGTTATGAATTGAGTTTTTAGTTACCCTTGAATTTCTAAGTATAAACAGTATTAAAATACATGTATATATTTAGTCAATGTCCACAATGTAAATCTATAATTGGGTTAAGAAATTAATAAGTTGAAATTTAGGAATATTCGTAATTAGTTTACATAAAGTGTTACACAAATAGATCTTATTATATAATTAATAAAATGAATGAAATGCTTTTACGTTTAAATGTTCATATTATATAAACAATAATAAAGTAAATGAGTTACTTTTACATCTAAATGTGAAGAGGATAAATAAGTCTAGATTTAATCATTTCTTAATATTTATAGTATTGAGTAATAACTTAATATTTCGAGACAAAATCATTAAAAGGGATTATGGTATAAGACTATATTAAACTATGATTAGGAAATTACTCTAAATAATAATCCTTAAGTTTCTTAGAATTAGTTAGCCATATAAAATACATTTATTACTAATATTTAAGATGTGAGTTTATAATAAGTGTTGTACATAATAGTTAAAGATTTACTAAAAGGTTTATAAATAGAAATTAGATACATAAACCTTTGAACCTTTATTTAGAGGAACTAAGTTACATAAGAGGCTATAAGGATTTACCTTTTGACACGGGAAATATTAATGTGTCATTTGAATATAAGGTATGGGGATTTTTCATAATAGATTATCTTATCAATAATTAACAATTCCACTTACGAACCAGAATTTAATTCTTGGATAAATTCTACTTTATGTAGATATATTGTCCATCCTAAATACAATAAAGGAAATTAATGTATTAAGTTGTTCCTTTGAAACCTTTGGTCTTGTAAGTAATATAAAAATGTATTTAAGGCATAAGTTTATTAAAATTTAGTACAAAGGATTATACATACTCTATGGAGAGAATGTGTGTAAAATTAAATACTTGGGAAATTAAATGTAAGTAAGGATACATAAAAAGGGTTATCTTAAAACACCTTATTATATAGGTAATAATTAAGCGAATAATATACTTTGTGGATACTAAGTAAAAGAGTTGGAAGGGTTTGAGTTAATTAAAATAAAGTTGTCTCAGGATGAAGAGTAGTTGAACATCTTAAGACAAGGTAATTAAATGGTTATAATATTAAGTCATTCTAAAGTAAAGATAAAGTAATTGAGTCTAGTGGTTGTCTCTAAACTAAGATCAATGAAGTTGTAATGAAATGCATCTACGACACTATAGTTCCAATATACAAGATGTAGGTCTTAATTAAGTTAAGGGAAAGACTTAATCATAATGGGTTGTCTAGTAGAAATTGTTTAAATACATAATCTTTATATTGTGAGATAATAGTATAGTATTCTGAGATGAGTTCATCATAGGTCATAATACCTGTTTATTTTAAATTAAGAATAGAGGTATTGAGCTTAAGATTATTGTCGAAATTCTTAGATTTAATTATATAATATAAACACATTTATGATATATAGGTCTCAAAAGTCTTGAATGTGAGGATTGTGGTTAAGTATGAATAAAGTGGATAGGAGTGGACAATTAGCTAATGTTGATCGAATACATTCCTTGATCTTACCACCTTGGGCTATACAACGTTCTCAAGTAACACAAAGATTATACATAACATTTAAGTGAGGGCTTAAAAGATAATTGAGACTTTGAAATAAGAGTAAGGAGTTTATTTAAGCGTAACATAGGCTACAAGGGATTGATGATAGATTACCTTTAATATTCTTCAGAGTACTGTTGATTGTTTGCGCAAGTTGATTAGAACTGCTACAACTTTACCCAGGTACGATTTCTCGTACTCAGCTTGATGTGTTTTGGACTTTATGGAATGTGTTGTACGATCTCTCGTACTCCGATATTTCTGATGTTTGACCTATGAGTCGTTTTCGAGAAACGCTAACTGACTTTAAGAGGAATTTTAAAAAAAAGAAGAAATGGTTGTGTGACTAACTCAGCTTGTCTGACTAACTGAGCCTTGTATGTGAAACTCACTTGGGTATTGGTTCCTTCCCTTCGGTTGTTCCACTGGACATTGATTACTTGGGGTTTACGCTTCTGCACTCTGTAGGACTGAGTGTTTTGGTATTGCTCTGGGTAGTGGGTGATCTGGTGGGAATTTGGAAAAAGTCATTTTTGGTATTCTTTCTTTGACTCTGGATATTCGTTTCATCCATGAGTGGGGTCGTTGCTGCTGGGCGTGCGCGCGTCTTCATCGGTAAACAGTAAAGGGCTGTATATCCCTTGTCCTGAGAGGACGTAGTTAACAGTAAGGGGCTGTATATCCCCTGTCCTTAGTGGACGTTCTTGGCGGTGGGGGCCATCTCTCCCAGTTGGTTTCATTCCATTCTTGAGTTGCTGGTTTTGGTTTTCTCTCATTCATTCCTAGTCCTCGTGACTACATGGGTCTTTCTACTCCAACTTGGAAATGGATCTAACATAAGTAATGATTGTTCACTAACTCTTGGTGTGGTGTTATTTACTAACTTTACTCTTCTGTTATTTGTCTCCTTTGAAATGTTATGTTTGACTTGGTGTTTTAAAAGGGTGTTTTGTTTCGCTATTTTGTTTAAGTGCTGTTTTCAAGTTATTGTTTATTCTCAAGTTATATTAAAGTTTTGTTTTAGAGAATAGTACCAGTTCCATTCCAGGGAACTGACTCACCCCTCCCGGGGTGGGCTGCTTGGTTTCATCTTGCAGGTACGAATTGATTTACAGGTGGCCACGAAGAGAATGAGCGTTTGGGATGGGGCTAGGTTTTGTGGAGAGTTAATGTGTTTAATTTCTATTATGTTTGTTTAAGTTTTTCTCGAGTTCAGACCGTAGCTTTTGTAGATTGTAAGTTGTAATTGGTGAGGTTTGGTGCCGGGTGTTTGGAACCCGATGGTCTGTAATCGCCTTAGAGTTTTATTTCCGCTGTATTTATGGTTAATAGGGGCGTTACAGAAAGTGGTATCAGAGCGTAGTTACGCTTTGAACCCGAGAAAACAAGCCGAGTGAAATACTTAGATTATAGGTGCACTTAAAACTGGGGAACTGGGGTAGAATTGGGAAGTGAGGACTCCAGTAAGGCACGACTCCTAACCCTTTTTGGAATTATGAATGATTCCTTTACACACTTTCCTTTTGTGAATGTCTGTTGAGTGTGATGTGTTGTTATACCGTTCCAACAATAAACTTCAGAAATATATATATATATATATATAATAATTTGGAAATCCTATATTATAAGTACGATAAGATTTTGGTTGAGATAAACCAAATATTAAGCTATTTTTCAAAAGCATGCTCATGGAGAATACATTGCAAAAAAAAAGTGTAATCCTTTAAAAGCTAGTACACAATTCCTGGAATTGTAAAGAATACTTTTGGTTGAAAACAGCATCCAAATAGAACTTTAAATAACTAAATTAGTATTGATATTATGTGAAAGTACTTCAAACTCCTTTAAAGTTTGAAAATAAATCTCATGAACTACTTGGTATCAATTTATTACCTAAAGATAATGTTTAAGATAAATCTTAAGTCTAGAAAATTATTAAGCTAACAAGAACTAGTAGCGTATTAGAAAAGATCAACATCTGAACTTGTAAAACACATTAAAAGTCTATGTTAACTTTAGAAAGAAAACACATAAACCTAACACTCTACGGGAAGTGCCTGGTGCGGCGAACTCCTAGGCCAAAGTAGTGGGGTGCACACCCACTGCTGAAGTTTAGGGGCTAGACAAGCCTTGTCATCTGACCGGAAATAATCCTTCATGGAAGTGATGCATTATGTTGAACTTGAGGAGGATTGGTGGTAAGACGTTACCGCCATGAAATCTTGAGCTAGGCATATTTCATTGCTAGCCACAATGAACAATTCAAAATTTATATCTTAATATCCAGTATTAAATTCATACATGTAAAGGATTTATTGAGTTAAATCTTTGGTGAAAAATACCTATATATGGAGGAAGGGAATTTAAAATTTGGGTACTTCAAGGTAGAACATCTACCCCTTGTTGAATATAAACCCATTAAAGGAAGTTACTTAAAGATTAAGTGAAGAGAAGAGTAACACTAAACTAAATACCATTGATCCTTAAATACTCGGAATATTGAGCATCTAGTGAGAAATTGAGAATTACTTAAAGATTTGGAAATCCTCATGTTTATTTAGAAGTTTAACCTTATACATAGATAAATCTTAGAAGTCACACTAAGAGTGATATTTACTAAAAGCTACCATTGTCTCAGAGAGTACTAGGATTTAATAATCAGAAGAACACTTACATAGAACAAACCTTAAGGAAAATAATTATCAAGAGTGAGTGAGTTTTCATTAGACTAGTGCATTTGACCTAATAATGTATAATTTTAAGATAAAGGAATCAGATTTTGGACGAACTTTCTAAAATTCTGCCTTGGGTGAAGTTATATAATAAGTAAATTTTATAAGTAAACATAGAAACAATTGGAACTTGAAAAGTCACAGAAAATATTATCTTATAGAGTTTTAACATATGGTTGGCCAATAACCTTTGAAGATAATTTTGGAAGATTATTGAGGACTATTAAATGATCGGGAATATTATGTTAAACTACTCAAGTACGTTACACCCGAGGTATAGCTTAGTAATATAATTGATATGATAAATGATCATATATGGACATATAATTCGTATCAGTCATTAAATGAATGGATAATAATCATAAGATAAAATTTATAACCACCAAGGAAATACAAATACATAACAATCAAGAGATACAAATATATATAACGATCATAGATATAATCAACGGTGCAGTAAAATTCAACAAAGCTGGTTAATAAGGTGTTGAATTCTTTGAATGTGCCATTAGTAGCGGTACGA
Source organism: Limonium bicolor (assembly GCA_023374045.1). Classification (NCBI taxonomy): domain Eukaryota; kingdom Viridiplantae; phylum Streptophyta; class Magnoliopsida; order Caryophyllales; family Plumbaginaceae; genus Limonium; species Limonium bicolor. The sequence goes on from CM041781.1 coordinate 179,495,873, forward strand.
GGGCGTACCTTAGCTCTTTTAAGGGGGGATATGCTGGCATACTCCTCCTTCGTTATCTCGTCCGGATTATGCCTCGTTGCATATTAGCAAAGGGAGAACAGTATTAGCAGAATGAGAGGTGTTTGTATATGCTTGGTTTTTGCATTATGACTCAGTATGTGACTTTTGATTTTCATCATGCTATATCTTGGTATATCCTGATTCAGTTTGATTTTGAGTAATCTTGAGTGGAATGTTGTTACGGAAATGGATGGAAATAAAGGATTGGTGGGTATGAAATTTCATTGGAACTTTTATTGTCTCAGCACACCCGAAGCGGTGTGAGTGCTTATTAGTTGATTTTTTAACTTCGAGGCGAAGTTTCTTTTAAGGTGGATATGCTGAAATACCCCTAAATTAATTTAAATTAATTTAGGGGATTTCTTTTATTAAACCTTTAATAATATTATTAAGTATTAAATTATTATATGGAATGAGGAATATAAATTATTATATGGAATTATGATATTAAATTATTATATGGAGTTATGATTTAAATTATGGATTATGAATATTAAATTAGTATATGGAATTGTGAAATTTATTTAGGGGTTTTCTCCTATTTCCCTAATTATTACACATTATTATATAGTATTATGAATTTAATAATAAGATTTATAAGTCAATAAATCTTGGGAAAATTATTAAACACTCCAAATATATTATAAAGATTTTAGGAAGTGTTGGAACATTGTTTTGAGACATAAAGTCAATATAAATTCTAGAAACCTTAAAGCTTATTAAGCCTTGCTAGAGTTGACTTTTTAAGAATGGTCAAACCAGGCCATGAAACCTATACCAAAAAATAGGTTATGAAAAACCATGAAGATCGATAAAAGAACGTCAAAAACGGATCATCCTAGCCAAAGTTATGCTAGTTTGAAGTTTAGAGCCAAAATTTCATAAAGTGCCACGTGTCGGCCTCTCGTGCGTCCCAACACTTAGCTGATTTTTACCTCCTTGTTTTTTCTCCAGCAAAACAACCGATTTTGACCTAACTTGTGACGGCTATATCTTCTTCATCTTTCAATATTTTTCAAGCCGTCTTCTTTATTCTCTTCTCCTTTGAATCATCTTCACAACCGTAACTCATACAAACCCTAAACCCTTCTACATCAATGGGAAATCGTTCTCAAGTTGGCACCTTTCACAGTCGTAACCCAGATTTCCTATTCCCTTCGAATTCAGGTAAATTCGTCTAGCCATAAATCCTCTCGTTTCTCAACCAAATTTTGATTTCTTTAGCTCGTTGTGTAGATCTCTAATCCGTCTACAATTTTTATGTTTATGCCCAGCCTGAATCATTACCGTTTGGAAGTTATAGCCGCTCAAAGTTTCCGGATTTTTCAGCACATAAAATCGTACCGAAACAGAGAGGTAACTCGTAACTTTCGGGTCAATTTTCTTTCGGTATAATGCGAGTTAGGATTAGTTCTAGTTATCAATGTGTAGATCTAAGTTTCATCTTTCTAATGAGCCCAAAAAAAAGCCTAACTCGATCTGTCAATAACTTATAGATCCTTGAATTTTTTGGCTTTTCACAAAACTGTCGAACTTCGCGTTTTTCCCAGAAACACGATTTCGAATCGCTTCGATTCGGGCATTCCGTTGAGCTTTTCCGATCAATTGCTCCGAACATGTTTTGTAGTGTTGTTTTCCACCTACACCAAACCCGTGGTTTTCCTTGACTCAATTGCGACCTAACCCGTGTTTTAATTGAATCAATTACGTACTATATTAAGGGAATTTGTCGGATTCGTGTTCGAATCGAACTCAGAAATTAGAAAGAACCCTAACTCACGAATCAAACTCGAATCTTGACGAACTCTGCATTAAAATTGGGGAAATCGGTACCAATAGAACCGAAATTGAATTTCGGATCCAATGAAACAAAATCAATCGATTTGGTTCTGTGAGTTGAGAGAAATCGTCGAATTAGTACTCGGTTTGGTAACAGAGGTCGCGGATGAACTCGGTGCACAGGAGCCGTTCGATCTCGGTTTAAGGGATTGGACGGCCGAGATTAAAACATACCAGAATTAGTTTATAAGGGTTTTAATAATTCCAGTAAATAGTCTTAACTTGTTGGGTTAATTTAAATATCTTCCCGAAGGTATTTTGACTTGAAATTTTAACCATAGATTCCTTATTTTATGTAGTTTATTTTTATGTAAATTATTATGGTTTTGGAGTTTTTAAACATAAGTTATGATTTTTGCAAGTTACGGGTTTTCTGGAATTGTTTGGCTTAATTAAAAAGATATTTTTATGAAATAAAATTTTATAATATGTCTAAAATGTTATAGTTACTGTATATTAAATTTGGGAATTTTTAGGAAATGGTAAAGGGTTTTAAAATTGTGTTTGTGAGTTTTTCATAAGAATAACTTATAATATATAGTTTTTAATGTAATCAAAATTAAAGTATAGTTGATTAATGAACTTTATAGGTTGGGGAAAATATAATAAGACTAATTAACATTTAATACAGTATGTTTATAAATATTTTGGGTATTAACTTTAAGTGAAGTAAAAATTGTTACATATATTTATATATATATATATATGTATGAGAGAAATAAATAGAAACTTATATTAAATCAAGGAATTTAACTAAACTACATTTTATTTATTATATATAATATGGAAGCTAATATGTTTGACTAAAACTAAGGGAAAATACTCTATTTTATAAACCATAAATCAGTTGTGGATATGTCTAAAAGATATTAAGTATAATTAAATACAATATAATTTCTTAAAGTGTTTTGGATAAATCTTAATATATGTAGGTATATGTTTATATATATATAAATACAATAAAAATAGATAAAGGAAATAACATTCCCTGTGGGAAATATAATAGGAAGGATATATATATATATATATACGATAAATAAATAAGTAAAAGAAATAAAATACCTTATAGAAAATATAATATGAAGGAATTAATGAGTTAAAATAAAACCTCTACATAATACTAGTAATAGAATACTATATGAGGTGGTATTAATTTATGGTTATGAATTGAGTTTTTAGTTACCCTTGAATTTCTAAGTATAAACAGTATTAAAATACATGTATATATTTAGTCAATGTCCACAATGTAAATCTATAATTGGGTTAAGAAATTAATAAGTTGAAATTTAGGAATATTCGTAATTAGTTTACATAAAGTGTTACACAAATTCTTATTATATAATTAATAAAATGAATGAAATGCTTTTACGTTTAAATGTTCATATTATATAAACAATAATAAAGTAAATGAGTTACTTTTACATCTAAATGTGAAGAGGATAAATAAGTCTAGATTTAATCATTTCTTAATATTTATAGTATTGAGTAATAACTTAATATTTCGAGACAAAATCATTAAAAGGGATTATGGTATAAGACTATATTAAACTATGATTAGGAAATTACTCTAAATAATAATCCTTAAGTTTCTTAGAATTAGTTAGCCATATAAATACATTTATTACTAATATTTAAGATGTGAGTTTATAAATAAGTGTTGTACATAATAGTTAAAGATTTACTAAAAGGTTTATAAATAGAAATTAGATACATAAACCTTTGAACCTTTATTTAGAGGACTAAGTTACATAAGAGGCTATAAGGATTTACCTTTTGACACGGAAATATTAATGTGTCATTTGAATATAAGGTATGGGGATTTTTCATAATAGATTATCTTATCAAATAATTAACAATTCCACTTACGAACCAGAATTTAATTCTTGGATAAATTCTACTTTATGTAGATATATTGTCCATCCTAAATACAATAAAGGAAATTAATGTATTAAGTTGTTCCTTTGAAACCTTTGGTCTTGTAAGTAATATAAAATGTATTTAAGGCATAAGTTTATTAAAATTTAGTACAAAGGATTATACATACTCTATGGAGAGAATGTGTGTAAAAATTAAATACTTGGGAAATTAAAATGTAAGTAAGGATACATAAAAAGGGTTATCTTAAAACACCTTATTATATAGGTAATTAAGCGAATAATATACTTTGTGGATACTAAGTAAAAGAGTTGGAAGGGTTTGAGTTAATTAAAATAAAGTTGTCTCAGGATGAAGAGTAGTTGAACATCTTAAGACAAGGTAATTAAATGGTTATAATATTAAGTCATTCTAAAGTAAAGATAAAGTAATTGAGTCTAGTGGTTGTCTCTAAACTAAGATCAATGAAGTTGTAATGAAATGCATCTACGACACTATAGTTCCAATATACAAGATGTAGGTCTTAATTAAGTTAAGGGAAAGACTTAATCATAATGGGTTGTCTAGTAGAAATTGTTTAAATACATAATCTTTATATTGTGAGATAATAGTATAGTATTCTGAGATGAGTTCATCATAGGTCATAATACCTGTTTATTTTAAATTAAGAATAGAGGTATTGAGCTTAAGATTATTGTCGAAATTCTTAGATTTAATTATATAATATAAACACATTTATGATATATAGGTCTCAAAAGTCTTGAATGTGAGGATTGTGGTTAAGTATGAATAAAGTGGATAGGAGTGGACAATTAGCTAATGTTGATCGAATACATTCCTTGATCTTACCACCTTGGGCTATACAACGTTCTCAAGTAACACAAAGATTATACATAACATTTAAGTGAGGGCTTAAAAGATAATTGAGACTTTGAAATAAGAGTAAGGAGTTTATTTAAGCGTAACATAGGCTACAAGGGATTGATGATAGATTACCTTTAATATTCTTCAGAGTACTGTTGATTGTTTGCGCAAGTTGATTAGAACTGCTACAACATTACCCAGGTACGATTTCTCGTACTCAGCTTGATGTGTTTTGGACTTTATGGAATGTGTTGTACGATCTCTCGTACTCCGATATTTCTGATGTTTGACCTATGAGTCGTTTTCGAGAAACGCTAACTGACTTTAAGAGGAATTTTAAAAAAAGAAGAAATGGTTGTGTGACTAACTCAGCTTGTCTGACTAACTGAGCCTTGTATGTGAAACTCACTTGGGTATTGGTTCCTTCCCTTCGGTTGTTCCACTGGACATTGATTACTTGGGGTTTACGCTTCTGCACTCTGTAGGACTGATTGTTTTGGTATTGCTCTGGGTAGTGGGTGATCTGGTGGGAATTTGGAAAAAGTCATCTTTGGTATTCTTTCTTTGACTCTGGATATTCGTTTCATCCATGAGTGGGGTTGTTGCTGTGGCGTGCGCGCGTCTTCATCGGTAAACAGTAAAGGGCTGTATATCCCTTGTCCTGAGAGGACGTAGTTAACAGTAAGGGGCTGTATATCCCCTGTCCTTAGTGGACGTTCTTGGTGGTGGGGCCATCTCTCCCAGTTGGTTTCATTCCATTCTTGAGTTGCTGGTTTTGGTTTTTCTCTCATTCATTCCTAGTCCTCGTGACTACATGGGTCTTTCTACTCCAACTTGGAAATGGATCTAACATAAGTAATGATTGTTCACTAACTCTTGGTGTGGTGTTATTTACTAACTTTACTCTTCTGTTATTTGTCTCCTTTGAAATGTTATGTTTGACTTGTGTTTTAAAAGGGTGTTTGTTTCGCTATTTTGTTTAAGTGCTGTTTTCAAGTTATTGTTTATTCTCAAGTTATATTAAAGTTTTGTTTTAGAGAAAGTACCAGTTCCATTCCAGGGAACTGACTCACCCCTCCCTCCCGGGTGGGCTGCTTGGTTTCATCTTGCAGGTACGAATTGATTTACAGGTGGCCACGAAGAGAATGAGCGTTTGGGATGGGGCTAGGTTTTGTGGAGAGTTAATGTGTTTAATTTCTATTATGTTTGTGTTAAGTTTTTCTCGAGTTCAGACCGTAGCTTTTGTAGATTGTAAGTTGTAATTGGTGAGGTTTGGTGCCGGGTGTTTGGAACCCGATGGTCTGTAATCGCCTTAGAGTTTTATTTCCGCTGTATTTATGGTTAATAGGGGCGTTACATCATTCCTCTCGAGGGTTCGATTCCCACCTCTTCCAAGTACAGGAGTTAACTACATCATTTTCTGTGGGACTAACTACCCACCTTCTTTTTAACGAGGTCACTAAACCTTCGTTGTATTGACATACTCCTTACACCTGTCAGTCCCATCGTGCGGACCCGACTATTATCAAATGATTACAGTTCATCTAACTTGACCTTCTAAGTCTTGTTTTATGTGACATCGTTGTCCTTGTATGGATTCTTGTTATTATCATACTATGTTTGTTTACAGCTTTACAAAATGAACTGCATGTGTTCGACAAAGTAGTTGGTGTGGCCCGGTAGCCGATGGGCTGCACGTTTTCCATACCAGCATTGTTTGCTGAGCCCCTTTGGGGGCACCCCCATTTTTCAGGTACCTGAAGTTGAGAAGATTACCACACCGAGTGTAGGTGGGGTAGATTCAAGCTATGGGAGTATTCTTCTAGATATTTGTTTTTACTTAAGTATTTTACATTTGAGTTTGGTTCCTAGTATCTCGGATTGTATTCGTATTCAGACCGTGACTTTTGGAATTGTATTTTGAGTTAGCCTTGTTGGTCACAAGGGTGACCAACGGCATTGTAATACCGCCCGGTTGTTGTATTTATTTCCGCTGCAGTTGTATTTTATTTGGGAGTGATCGCCGTTCAGGTTATTGGATTTCGGGTTGGGGTGTTACAGAAATGGTGATGAAACAATCAATGATCATCTATCACAAACAACTATTCATCAATCTCGAATCTTGTACAAAAACCATCCTCTAGAGAATGTCATTTCCGACATCTCCAAAGATGTTTAAATGAAATACCCCAAACTTAGCTATGGTGATTAGATGTTAAAATAAGATAGAATAAGGCTAAAACATGCCTTAGAAACATTAGTAAACAATTTAAACCATAGAAAACACAAGGAAACACCGTAAAGACAATTTAAGCAAAAACATGCTCTAAGCTTGGAGTAACTTTGATTAGGACCCAAAGATCATTCTTAGACCTCAATAACTTGCTAATGGACATGTTAAATCAATTACCAAAGAAAACCAAGCTCAAAAATAAGTTAAAACACAAATTGTGCTTTAAGGAGTCTTAAAGCACATTTTTGAAAAATTGTCTTAGAAAGAGGTTTTGAGTGGCTAAATGACCAAGATTATGCCTTAATCAACATGTGTACTACTTAGTATCACATTAGGAATCCTAAATCAATGAGAAACCAAAAGGTTCACAAATATGTGCACTAATTATGAATAGTGACCAAATAGTGCTCAAATTAGACTTTAGTCAACTTTGCTTAATTAATTAGTCAAGATAGTCCATAAATATCCTAACTAAGGAAGGGGGCCAGTTTTTGAAGGTGATGAGTCACCAAAAGACTTCAGCACTTTAAGAAAAGAAGAAGGAAAGTAAGAAATCTGCTATTTACCTTTTAAGGAAATATCTTCACATAAGTTCACTCTCTCCTCTCTCTCTTCATTCCTTCTTCTTCTTCACCGTTTCTTTTTTCTTCTTCTTCTTCTCTCAAAGAAACCGTAAGTTCAAGCCTCCATACTTCTCCACCTTGTCTTGCTCACCAATGTCATAATATTGCTCCAAATTAAAAACTAAGCTTAGATTATTATTATTAGTTGAGCAAGGCCTTCAATCCTATCTTTTCAAATCCCTTAAAGCTCAAGTTTGATTCCATGAAAAACTCCATTGAAGAGGGAAATTTCAGTTTTAGAGCTCCATTTCATCTCCTTTAATTCAAGGTAAGAAAAGTGAAGAAAAATCAAGTTTCCTCCATTTTTTCTTAATGACCGAAAATGCCTTCTCATGGAATCTTGTTGTACTCTTTGATTTATCCTTAATTAAATCTCCAAGGGACTAGTGGAGGTCCTCCTTTGATTCCTTACCAAATTCTATCTTAAGACTCCAAATGTAATCATCCATTTTAATTCTTTAAACACTCTTTTAACCTAAAAGTAAATTCCATGAGTCTAGGTATGTTCCTTAGTACTCATTAGATTATTTGAATGTCTATTAGAAGCTTATCAAGGGAACTAAGAGTCCTTCCCAAAAATCAGTCAAGAAAACCAAAGGAAGAGAGAAAGGGAAGAACATGAAAAACAACGTAAATTACTTACCTTAAGGTGGTTTAATGTTTTTAGGGATGAGGTTAGATAGATACTAAATGTAGCTTAGAGCTTACATTATATAATGAGCTACAAACCTAGGAAAAATAACATGATCATATTTGTAAACTTGTGACTAAGGAGCAAATGGGAATTGGGTTAGTAAAACAACCATAAGGTGACTTACAAGAGCACTTATATTGCTATGAGATTGATGGGTGTAATTGCAGGTTGAAGGCTATTAAATGTGGGAAATTCAATGTTTAGATTTATGTTATTTAAGGGCCTAAGAGCGATGTCATTTAAGGGCCTAAGTGCCAAGCAATTTAAATTTATGCACTATATTGTGATGTGGTGTAGTTTGGGTGTAGTTTGTGTGTAAAGAATGCTTATTGAGGATTTTATAGTCTTAGGTGGTTTAAGGATTAAAAACTAAGATTTTGGTGTAATAACATAGTAAGGAAGATATGTCAAAATTTGGTTGAGAAACTAAATGTTTTAAGTGTTTTAATGAGGTATTATGACCTAGGTTGTACTAGGAATCATTAATGGCTAAGTTGGTGGAAATAGATAAGTTAAGGTGTTCTTTGAGTATTAGGATGACCTAGGAGTGTCTAGGAGGACTAGAGGTTAGGATGGCGGATGCTAGGCACCAAAACCATGATAAGAGAAGTCTTAAGACTTATATAAAATTTGAAGGAAAATAAGGTATGAGGTCTTGTGAAGGTTTGAGCATGAACTAGAGTATATAACCTTGAGAAAGTTTGAGAAGTTTGAGTAAAGGAAATGGGGATGAATAATGATGCGTATGGAGTGGTCAAATAGGTAAGGAGGGAACACTATGGTTAGTTGAGATTCTAGGCAAAATTTACATGTTGGAAGTGTATGGAACTAAGTTCAAGTGTTAAGGATTTAGTAAGAATTTGAGTAAGTGTTTAAGAAATTTAGAAGTGAGTTATTCAATGAGTTTGGTGGATGATTTAAGGGGTTTTAAAAGTGCCAAGATGATGGGAACACATACTAGGACACTTGTGGAAGGGATTGGTGCTAATTAAGCATTTTGGAAAAGGTCTGCCTTAGACCGACCTAGGGGACCGACCCTGGCTGGGTCTGTCGGACTGGGATTACCAAAGGGGGAAGTTTCTGACTTCGACCGACCCAGGGGTGTTTGGTCGGTCGTGGGTTGGTCGAGTGTAAAAGTTTCAGTTGGAGAAGTTTCTGCCCTTCGACCGACCTAGGGGGGGTTTGGTCGGTCGTGGGTCGGTCGGCCTTTATAAAAAAAAGAAAAGGAAGAGTGACATTAGAATTCCACCATTACGAGGGTAATGATGATTATAATGATATTCATGTAAGGACATAAGAGATTAATTGAAGTAAAACATTTCATGTGAATTAAGATTAAATTACAAAGACTTAACAGTTATTAGTCGGGAATCTTAAGTGGTTAAGTAAGCTAGGTAAAGTTAAGGTAATTAACAACCCAAATTTGGATGAATGTTTTAGGACGTGAGAATTGGGACTCGGAAGGAGATTAGGCAACCGATACGACCGACGGTGAATGGTATGGTTTTCTTGTAGCTTGTTTGCTAGCGAGGTGTCCCTCGGCTTGTGTGCTATTTGTTTAATTGTTTCGACTTAAACAAGATAAAGCATGCAACCGGTTTAGTGTATCTCTTGTGTGTTTGCACTATACTAACACACTTGACTTTGAGAACTTACTAACTATGCTTAGTGAACAATGAGTTGAGATAAGAACACACTCTCTTATAATGGTTGGTTAATACCCGAAAAAGGTTTAACTAACACCTTCATCTTTGAGACTTTCACTAACTGGAACTTGGGGGGAGTGAGGAATCCGGGACTGTCTCCGGTCTTGCATGTTAAGAAAAGGGGGTCAGTATCTGAATCAGATCCGACTTCCGTTTGAGACTCGTCTTTGACCTGCCACCTACAGTCGACATATAGACTCGACCACCTTGGATTACAGTTCAAGGTGGGAGGCCAGATTAAGATGGTGCGGTGGGATCCCCTAAATCCCAAATTCAGAAACATTGTTTATTTAAACCAATGGAGTTAATAGCTCATTGGCTAGGGTTACTTTTGACCCGACAAAGATAAACATTGAGTTAAGAATCAACCAATTCTAATTAAAGAATGGTTGGTGCACTGAGATAAGACTGGATATGAGAATAAGAGAGATCTTGACTTAAGGAGTTAGAAGCTAACTCACTTACTTAAGGAACGCTTATTAAGTCGTTCGATGTGCTTGAACTATAATTTGTTTCATATGTTGCTTGGTGTTTATTGTACTTCTATTTAATGTTGTATTAATAATCAACCGCATGTATACGACAAAGTGGTCGTGTGTAGCCCCTTAGCTTAGGGGCTACAAGTTAATCGTACCAACGAAGGTGCTGAGCCCTTCGGGCATCCATATTAATTTTGCCGGAAAGAGGCCTCAGAAGACCCACCTCTAGAGTAGGATGGCGGTGTATACTTAACATGGGCTTTACTTTTTGTCTAACGGGTTGTGCATGTACACCGTTAGTTGTTAGTTGCGTTGGTTAGCAACTATGTTAGACTTGAGATACTTGATAAGTCGGTTGGTGTTTTTTGATAAGTGTTATAAATATTAAGTTTAGTATATTCTGGTATGTTAGACCGTAGCAAGGTCCTGGGTGTTGTAGATAATTCCGCTGTGATATTAATATATATATATATATATATATATATATTAGTAAGTTTTTTGACAACCATGTTGGTATGAGTTGGGATGTTACAAAAAGTGATATCAGAGCGTGGTTACGCTCTGAATACAGAATACCGAACTTAAGTAGCCACCGAGTCATGATATGAGTTAAGACATAAGTTATGGGTTAAGGGTGTGAGATGTTAGTGTGAGAAGGTCAGACGACCACTAATAAGTGTGGATCGCTTTTACCGTCCACGGACGTTATAAACCGCGAGCCGAGACCTTTGTAATCACAAGCCTAATGTTCTTTATGCTTGTTCAGATGTCAGGATGGAGAGGCCGAGGCCGTGGCCTAGGTGTAACACCCCAACTACAACCATACACTTAACAACAAATTGCAGCGGAAAAACTTAACTCTTCACATTACTCAACTCAATGGTGTTACACGTCGTTAACCACCCACATGGCTAACAAGGCTAATACACATACATTGTATTGGTCTGATGGACTAGATTCCCGAGCAACTACACATTTCTATCCCTTTCCATTAACAACGACCGATAAATACACATACATTCCAACTGTACCGAGTATTTACAAACTAATGCCGACAACAATTTCGGTCTTACTACACCTACTATACATACACAATTTAAACGGCTACCCATGTATAAACAACTACCCCGTCCTACTCTCGAACGGCTTCCAGCTCCTTGTACCTGGAAAAAAAGGAAAGAAAGGGTGGCCCCCAAGGGGCTCAGTACCTTTGCTGGTATGGTAATCCCGCAGCCCGCATGCTACCGGGCCACGCACAACTAATTGTCGTCTTAGCATGCGGTTGATTATATTTAAATCATGCATGTAAACTATAAACACACAACACATTACATACCCACAACAACGGGCTCAACAAGCAGACAACACATCTATACTTAATAAATCACTCATTGTGTTCCTTAACCCTAGAGTGTTTCTCCTCTAATGGAGCTATTTCCTTAATAGATGACACTTACCCACTATTCGGGTTATCCTTAAACGCCTCTCATTATAAACTGGGATTCATATCCATGATCCACATACTCCACATTTTAACAACATATAACATCACATCGCAATAAGAATTGCAGCGCAACAATAACACATAACATAACGGTAACGGTTCTCTTTACGAACCGACCCAAACATAGCTAGTTAACTTGGTAAGCCTAGAGAATGATAACACCCTCATGATAAGCTTGTTACATCACTCATTACCGTCCTTTCTGTCGGACGAGTAACTTAACTTAAAGATGGATCGGATATAGTGATCCGAACACACCACACACACACATATTTCCCCCTAGACCGATCATCAGTCAGAATAGGTAAGCTTTGGAGTAAGCTAGTGGGAGATTGAAGACCAAGAAGGAAATCAACCATAACAGAGAGGAAGGTAAAGCAAGGAAGGATACCCACTCCCAAACAATGCGCGGCCGGAACGACCGGATTCCTCACCCCCCATTAGTACATATATACTTATAAATAAATAGTTAGAGCTCCATTATGGAACCTATCACATCCACACACCATAAGGTATTACAACTAGGTTAAACACACAAGGGAGGTTCACACACTTGCACACAACAACAACACACAACTAACTCACACATAGCTGTGGTTAGAACGTTCCCATGGTTTGGGTCGTTAAATCCGAATACCGATCTCTTATGTGATCCTAGATTTGGTTAGCAAAGTTTAACACTTTCGAGGTTAAATGGTATCGGAATTGAATGCGCCACATAAATGAATTACTATAAACTCATTACAAGTTTTATCTTACAAGGTGGCAAACACTCAGAAAAACACATTGGCATACAAGCCGGTGTAATCCGGTAGGACACAGGTTGCAAGAAACCATACCTGTCACCACGGTCCACTATATTGTGTCCTCCTAGGTTCCTCGAACAAATCCCGTACAACTGGTAACATCACAATTACTTTCATTAACATTGGGGTAACATGATTGTTTAACGTCTAAAGCGCCCATAGTTAACCCCGTCATCCCGTTATACTTAGTTTTTACTGTTGTGATCTTAGGTTCACAACTCTCACATCAAACCTAACACTTGTTTACACATTTTAAGGCCTTTATATGTCACCAAACAAGGCCTAAACATCACTAAAACCATTACCATTCAATCCCCCATCTTTAGAAGTCATTAAAGCACATTTTAAGCCATTTTTGCCCTGGTCCGGGACTTGGTCCGGACCCAAGGTCCCGGACCATCACTGATTTGTACTCTCGGCCTTATTTTGCTTGTGGTCCGGGACTTGGTCCTGGACCTAGATCCCGGACCAATGTCAACTTCTACTCTCGGCATGTTTTTAAGGGTGGTCCGGGTACCTATACAAGGGCTAGGTCCTGGACCATGTTAATATGTTGTCAAAACATCATTTTTCAACCCCTAATCCAACCTTAAACCTTACCTAATCATTCCATAATCTTTCCACATGTTTCCTACATGTTTAAACACCTTAAAACAAGCACTAAACCTTCCTAAATCATCACTAACTTGTTACTCAATTTCTTACATCAATCTCTTAACAACATCCCTAACACTTATAACATTTTTCCTTGGATTTCTAAGTGGTATATTATGCCTACTACCTCAACTAACCAAAGTGTTGATTCACAAACATTACCATTACTCCAAAAGCATTATCTCTCACAAACACCTCCTTTACACAACTCCTTCTATTTTCCACAAGTTTACACTTAGACCTTCACAAGGCATTATTTTTCTTTGTGTACCAAAACTTGAACAAGACATAACACTTCACATAACATGTCTTTGGTGTGTATAAAACACCCATTTAAACTCTAATCCACCAAGACAATGCCCAAGGCACCTTAACACTTAAGAACACCATAATTCACTTTCTTTCACCATCTTAACACTTAACAATTCCTAGTACCTTCTAGGTCATAAAATCCCATTACATCACATAAACTCCTTTGTTTATCAACTAAATTTTGCCATAGCTTCTCTTGTATATTATCACACCCAAACACTTAGGTTTTCACCTTTTGTCAACCACGAACACTTAATCACTTAATACACATTCCTTACACACAAACATATTGTTTTTCATCCTTTAACCATCCAAGGCATTCATCTTCACAAGAAATGCTCTTTACACACAACTAAACCTTTAAACTACACTACATCACAATATAGTGCATAAACTTAAATTGCTTGGTACTTAGGCCCTTAAATTGCATTAAACTTAAACACTGAATTTCCACATTTAAATGCCTTCAACCTGCAAATACACACAAAAGGCTCCCATTGAAATAGAAGTATTCTTGTAATTCACCTTGTGATTGTTTTACTAGCTCAAATTGCCATTTGCTCCTTAGTCACAAGTTCTCAAACATGATTATGTTCTTTCTCCTAGGTTTTATAGCCCTTACTAAGAGTAAACTCTAAGCTACACTTAGTACATATCTAAACCCATCCCTTAAAGCAATAAACCACCTTAAGGTAAGTCATATACCTGTTTTTCCAAGCTTTTCCTCACATGTTTTCTCTTGCTCTTTCTTGATTGAAACTCGGCAAGGAGCTTTTATCACTTGTCAATCTTCTAACCAATACACATATAAGGGCAATGAGGATTAAGTTTGATACTTAAACTCATAATTAAACCCTATGTAACACCCCTACTACGCACATAACATTACTTGAAATCGCAGCGGATTTTAATAACTAAACAATAACTAAACGATTGGTGCTACAACGCCGTCAACCACCCACGTGGTTAACAAGGCTGAATAAATACAAGTGTATCGGTCTGATGATCAGACTCCCGAGCATAGAACTAATAATCACATATTCATAAACATAATACCGAGTATTTACTTACATCCTTCACTGTATACCGTCACTGTAAACGGTTCACAACCAAAATATATAACGCCACAGGAGCACAGGCGCATCCCGGGCCCAACATCCAAAAGTAATCAAAAGTAATCCTGCATCCTAAAACCTAAAGCCATTCCGCTTCTTCGATCCTCCCTGTAGTAAAAGAATATGGAGCCCCCGAGGGGGTCAGCAACCCTTGGCTGGTATGGTTAACGCGCAGCCCATCGGCTACCGGGATACGCGCAACTAATTGTCATGGTGACATGGCATTCATTTTAAAACACACAACTTATACATATATCGTAACATGGGTATTGTACACAACATCACACATAACACACAAGAACAATCCTTTAAGGAAGAGAACCAACACAATTAGTTCCCATGGAGAGCCTAGAGAATGTTGTCATACTCATGCCAAGCTCGTTACATAACTCGTTACCGTCCTGTTAGATTGAACGGATAACTTAACACAAGGTGCCCCGGATATAGTCACCCAAGCACACCGAAACAACACATAGTATGCCCCTGTGGCCCGACGTGAGTCAGTAAAATAGCCTTGGTTAAGCTAAAGGGAAGGTTGGAAACCAAATTGGAAAACAACCATAACATACAAAGAGAATCGAACCGGTTATGACATCGACTCCCATACTCACACGCGTGGCCGGAACAGACCGGACTCCTCACTTCCCCCGTTAGCACTTGTTAGTAGTTCAACATTGAACTCAGTAAACAATTTACAATAATAGGTCAAGTCTTGTTAGACACACACAAGGGAAGAGAGAGTCATGCGCAACAATACAATAATATTTAACAACTGTAAACTCATTACATGACTTAAATCTTACAAGGTCATAAACACGCATAAACATACAACACACAAGCCGGTGTAAACCGGTAGACAACAGACTGCAAGAAAACCATACCTTGGTCCTTGCTTCGATTTGTTTCCACCGTAGGTCACTCCTATACATGATTAATAACGTCGGTTAATTAATTTACTTAATCTCAAATTTACTAAATGTTTTACATGATTATATGACATGTTTAAATGCCTAGCTTACCCTAGATTACCTTCACTATACCCCCTAGGGTTAACTACACAAGTCACATTTTTCTGTTTTTTTATAAGTTTTGGTCTGTCTGACCCACCAACTGGGTCGGACCCTTCCAGTGATCCTCGGGTTTGAAAAATATACTTGTCCGACCCATGTCCGACCCAACCGTCTGGGTCGGACCATTCCAGAGAGTTTACCGTTCTTTAAACATACACGTCCGACCCATGTCCGACTCACCTAACTGGGTCGGACCATTCCAGAGACTTAGAGCACACACACGTCCGACCCATGTCCGACCCAAGTCCTCTGGGTCGGACCGTTCCAGAACCTCTTTCTGGCGTCTAACAGAGGCTGTCCGACCCAAACTTGGGTTAGACCCCTGGGTCGGACTCCACCAAAATATGCCCAAACATTGTCAACTCCTCTCCAAACTTCTCCTACAGCCTCCTAATGTCTTCTAACATCATTTGGTACACTTATATCCTCTTACAACATCCATGAAACTCATTATCTATCACCTTAACACTTACTCATTTCATACCATCCGAAATTCCTAACACTTATGTTATTCTCTCCTTAGTTTTCCAAGTGGTGTTGCATACCTATGATAACCACTATGCCAACAATGTTTCCTCACCACTACTACATCATCTCCCAAGCATCTTTTCTTTCTAAACAACTCCTTGACATCTTTACAAGTTTATAGCTTCCCATGCAACAAATCACTTCATCCCTTTTTCACCAACAATACACAAGTCCTAAATACAATCTCACCATGACCTTGAATGTCCCAAAACTTCTTTTGCATTCTAAATCCTCTAGAACATTGTCTAAGCCCTTTTTACATCTTTAAACACCTAAATGCATGTTTCTTCCACTAGTTGATCACCTTACCATTCTAAACATTTCCTAGCTTACCAACTCATTCTAAACCCTTAGAACTTCTTGTTTCTTACCTAAATTTTGACATGAACTCTCCTAGAACATTACTAAACCACACACATTTTTTTCATCATTGAAAAATCCAAGAACACTAAAATCCACCAAACACATTCTTATACACAAAACTTCATTCATCACTTAGCACTACATCACAATATAGTGCATAATTTAAATTGCTTGGCACTTAGGCCCTTAAGATGCATAAATCTTAAACACTGAATTTCCACAATATATTTGCCTTTGACCTGCAAATACACTCAACAATACATATGCCTTTTACTAAGCCCTTGAGAGCATTCTTCTAAGTCATTCACCATTGGCTCCTTAGATCATTTTCATAAGCAATACAAGCTCATTTCTCCTAAGACTTTAAACCACATTAGGTTAGCACATTTACCTCTTTTCCTCACAAACTTCTTTCTTGTTTCCTTGACTAAATTGGCAAGGCTTTTAGTTGCTTGTCAACTTCTAACCATTATACAAATGATATAATGAGTATACAAGCTTTATGCTTCATCTCATTGTAAACCCTAGGTTTTACATTGTTTCAAAAGCATTAAGATAGTTGTTTTACCTTGGTATTGGAAGAGAGTTTGAATATCTATCAAGAGAGGACTCCACCTAGTCCTTGAAAGGTTGGAATGAAGCTAGAACAAAGCAATATAATGACACCATTAATGGTGATTCTCGGTCAAGATAAAAACATGGAAGAAACATCATTTTTCTTTGAGATTCCTTACCTAGAAGCAAAGGAGATCAATAATATGTAGAAATATAAGCTCAAGCTCCTTCAATGGTGGAACTCCATGGCACCAAAATGGTGGTCTTAAAGTTTTGAGAAGATAGGAATGAAGAGCTTGATGAGAGGAAGAGAATGGTGGTGTTGTTTTTTTGATTTGGTTAAGTGAGCTAGGAATTACAAGTGGTCAAAGATGGAGTTTTTGGTGTGTACTATTGCAAACCGTGAATGGAGAATGAAGAAGAAATATAGAGAGCTTGCAGGCGTGTGAAATGAAGAAGGAAGGGAGGAATGAAGATGAGTTTTGCTTTTAGAAGATATTTGTAGTTATTAAAGCAAATAGTAACTTAAGTAGTCATCTTATTTACTTAACAAGTAACAAGAGTGGTGAGTCACCACACTTAAAAAACCGGCCCCCTTATGCTCTTAAGGGTATTTTAGTCTTTATTGATCAATTAATTACTTATAATAACATATGTTACAAACTAGCTTATTAAAGTTACTATTCATAAAAACAAGGCACATAGAAGTGAAATTTTTGATTTCCCATTGATATAGACTTCCAAATGTGATACTATATAGTACACATGTTAATTAAAGAGTAATAATGGACATTTAGCCATTCAAAACTCATTTACAAGACAATTTTTCAAAAATGTGCTTTAAGACTCCTTAAAGCACATTTTGTGTTTTTTTTAACTTGTTTTCAAGCTTGGTTTTCTTTGCTAATTGGTTTAATATGTTCATTAGTATATAAATAAGGTCTTGGTAAGTTCATTAGGTCTTAACCAAGCTTATCCCAAGCTTAGAGCACATTTTGGCCTTTATTGACCTTAAAGCACATTTTGTGTTTTCTATGGTTAAATTGCTTACTAATGTTTCTAAGACTCTGTTTAGTCTTACCACACCTTATTTTAGTGTTTAAACAACATAACTAGGTTTGGGGTATTTCAATCTACCCCCCTTAAAGAACTTTGTCCCCAAAGTTCACACTTCCACATATCCTAAATATAGAACACGGGAACACATATCAACAACACTTCCATAAAAACATTAACAACATCTTTACATAACATCGGACACAAGGTCCAAACAACAATACATCACAACATCATTCAGACTCAGTGGTCTGTAACATAACAAGGTAACAACATGGCAACACAACACAGACAATGTATCCAAATACATGTCATACACATAACCGAAACGGCTCTACCCCCCTTAAATAGGGGTACGCCCCGTACCCTATACATACAAACGCTAAGAAGTAAACAATGACGGGTACCTCGCCTTCATCTTATCTTCTAGCTCCCAAGTGGCCTCCTCAACGTCCTGTTTAGACCAGAGAACCTTCACCAGTCTCACAGACTTATGGCGAGTGTCTCGAGTATTAGTATCCAGAATCCGTACCGGAGTCTCCACTGATCGCATGGTCGGCTCTAAAGTTAGCCTTTCAGGCTGAAGTACATGAGACGGATGAGGCATATATTTCTTCAACTGGGACACATGAAATACATCATGTACCTTGCCCAGCTCGGCGGGTAGATCAAGTCTGTAAGCCACCGGGCCGATCCGCTCCGTCACAACATAAGGCCCCACATATTTTGGGCTCAACTTGCCTTTCTGGCCAAAACGAAATACTCCCTTCACGGGGGATACTCTGAGAAATACCTGATCGCCCACGGCGAACTCCAGGTCATGTCTGCGCACATCTGTGTACGACTTCTGTCTATCCTGAGCTGCCTTCATGTTAGCCCGGATCTGGCGAACTTCTGCCTGAACTTGTTCTAGATACTCTGGTCCTATAATGACCGTCTCACTCGACTCATCCCAGCATAATGGTGTGCGGCATGGTCTACCGTATAATGCCTGGAAGGGAGACATCTTGATTGAAGCATGGTAACTGTTGTTGTAGCTAAACTCGATCAGATGTAACTTGTCAATCCAACTGGTCTGAAAGTCAAGTGCACATGCACGTAACATATCCTCAAGTGTCTGGATGGTGCGCTCACTCTGACCATCTGTCTGTGGGTGAAACGCCGTACTCAGTTTAAGTTCGGTACCTAGTGCTTCTTGTGTGGATTTCCAATACCTCGATAAGAATCTGGTATCCTTGTCAGATACAATTGTTTTCGGTACCCCATGATTCCTTACAATCTCTCTGTCGAAGAGCTCTGCAAGCTTAGCCACTTTCCAGGTGTCCTTCATCGGTATGAATCGAGCCACCTTGGTCAGTCGGTCAACAACAACCCAAATCATATTCAGACCTCCCCTTGTAGGCGGAAGCCCTACTACGAAGTCCATAGAAATGTCATGGAACTTCCACTCAGGCACTGGCATCGGCTATACCATACCACCAGGCCGTCGGTGCTCAAACTTGACCTTTTGACAAGTGAGACGCCTCAACACATAGTCATTCGCATCCTTTTTCATTCCAGTCCACCAAAAATATCTTTTCATACCCTTATACATCTTTGAAGCTCCGGGGAATCGAAGTAGTAGAACAATGGGATTCACTCAATATGCGCTCCTTCAACTCAGCGCTACTCCTCGGAATACACAGTCGGCCATTGAGCCTAATCAGGTCATCATCGTGGAGTCTGAAGTCGTACTTCTGACCCTCGAATGTGCCATCAATAAGCTTCTGTCTAATCTCCATCATATACTGATCCGTCATCTGAGCACTCCGCACCTCTTCAACCAAGCTAGAATGAGAGACTAGCGAATGGAGAGTGTGCTCGGCGACTCAGTGCGTCAGCTACTACATTTGCCTTACCCTCCTTATATTGCAGATTAATGTCGTAGTCGTTTAGAAATTCAACCCACCTTCTTTGTCTCATGTTCAACTCCTTCTGAGTGAACAAGTACTTTAAACTCTTGTGGTCGGAATAGATTGTCACACTTACCCCATACAAGTGATGTCGCCATATCTTCAATGCGAAGACAATGGCACCCAATTCTAAGTCGTGGGTAGGGTAGTTCTCTTCATGCTTCTTCAGCTGTCAGGAGGCGTAAGCTACGACCTTCCCGTGTGTTGCATCAACACACAACCCATACCTCTGCCTGATGCGTCGCAATAGACCTCAAAACCATCTGGACCGTCTGGTAAAGTCAGGACTGGTGCAGATGTCAGAGCATCCTTGAGACTCTGGAAAGAACACTCACAGTCGACTGTCCACTCGTATGGTGCATCCTTTTTCATCAAGGAAGTCATCGGCTTCGAGACACTGGAGAAGTCCTTCACAAACCTCCTATAATAACCCGCCAGACCGAGGAAGCTCCTGATATCGGTAACTGTCTTCAGCCTAGGCCAGGTGCGCACTGCATCAATCTTTGCCGGATCAACAGCGATCCCGGCCTCAGAAATCACATGACCAAGAAGGATACTTGGTTCAACCAAAACTCACATTTTGAAAATTTAGCATATAGCTGATCCCTTCTCAATGTTTGTAACACACCCTCAGGTGGCTTTCATGCTCACCTCTCGATTTCGAGTACACAAGAATATCATCGATGAAGACTACCACTGACTTGTCCAATTGATCTTGGAACAAGCGGTTCATTAAGTCCATGAACTTTGCTGGTGCATTGGATAAACCAAACGGCATAACCGTAAACTCATAATGTCCATACCTTGTTCTGAATGCTGTCTTCTCAATATCACTGTCACGAATAGCAATCTGATGGTATCCAGATCGTAGATCTATCTTGAGAATACTGATGCCCCTTTCAACTGATCAAATAAGTCGTCGATGCGTGGTAAAGGGTAACGGTTCTTCACCGTAACTGCATTCAGCTCTCGATAGTCAATACACAGGCGGAGGCTACCGTCCTTCTTCTTCACGAAGAGGACCGGCGCTCCCCATGGTGAAACGCTAGGGCGGATAAACCCCTTGTCGAGTAGGTCTCTCAGCTGCTCCTTAAACTCAGTCATCTCTGCTGGAGCCATACGATAGGGTGCCTTCGCAATTGGTCCGGTGCCCGGAACCAAATCAATCTCAAACTCCACTTCCCGTGCTGGCGGCATGCCCGAGTTCCTTAGGAAATACATCAGGAAACTCCGACACTACCGGCACATCAGGACTAAACTCTGGGTCTCTCTCTATGTCCTGGACATAGCAGAGGTATACATCACTCCCTCGTTGTAGTTCACGACACATAGCCATGGCGGTGATGATCTGAGTCGAAGGCTCCCTGGGCCTCTAGCGGTAAGATATAGTAACCCCAGATGACTCCGAAGAAGCAGACGATGCTCGGCACACAGGATTCTGCCCTTGTACCGCTCCAACCAGTTCATCCCGACAATCACATCAAAACCAAGTCCGTCGAACTCTATCAAGTCGATCGGAAATTCTTCACCTCTGATTCTCACAACAACATCTCGGTGGTAGCGGGTACACCTGATCCGCTCTTTCGACGGGAGAGTGACTAGGAAGTCTGGCATCTCATCACCGTCTAACCCCAGCCTCTTCGCAAAAGACAGCGAAATAAATTTATGAGAGGCTCCGGAGTCAAACAAGATCGAAGCGTCCACGCCATTGACTGGAAAGGTACTGGTGAGAATTGTGCCGCTCTTGCCGGCTTCTGCCTCATTGCATACACTCAGTATACCTCCCGTTCCGAGAGCACAACCTTCATTGGCAAACTAATAAGTTTGGGTAACAACACGGTGGATATGCTTCAAACAACTCCACTTTATTCATTAACACACTCTTTTTACAACATTTGCTGGCTTATACTGTCGCCACAATTAACACTTACAACATCCTTAACATACATTGGTTTATCACATCACATAATTATACAAGGCTTTAAAACTGTCTGAAGGTCAAATTCAAACGTCCGGGTTTCATGTGTGTGGCATTGATCACTGCCGATGGTGCAGTATTCAGTTTGATCTTCTTGATGCCATGGTATAGCATCCTTGACTGCCCACCCATGATTAGTACATCTCTCCTGATTTCAACACTAGCTTCTTTGCGAGATCAGCACGCTTCTGCTCGCCATACACAAACACTGCGGTCACCAATGGACCAAGACACCACGGGTACTCCCTTACTTAGAGACTCGGGTGACTCGTCCTTATCTTGGTGTAAACCTAACCGTCCACCTTTCTGGTAGAAGTTCATAACATAAATAAATCCGCTTTAACACTTGGAATTGAATCCGTTTCAACTTGTTGAGCAATTCCCACGGCGTGGTTAACGACCGCAAGGAACTCCTCAGGTATACTTGGTATAGTTGCTCCATCTTCAGCTCGCACTTCTTGATATGTCTTGGTGTAAGGGTTCCAGTCCTTACCCATGCACATCATCTTCAATTTCATTCTTGATCCGCTCGGGTATTCAGGTGTGTAGAAACCTCCAGGTTCGCTCCAAGTTCACTGCATCGTCTGATGATATGGATTTGTGCTTCCAGTGTCAGGTATCCATTTAAGAGTACCATACCTGGTTGGATGACCTGACATTGCTCCATTGGAAAGCCGGTGATGTTGATGGTGGTTTCTTCTGGGTTTGGTGTGGGTGGGATTGGATAGCAAATATTGAAAGTTCCTAAGTTTTCAAATTACCTAATTAGGTGTTCTCACATTATACTTTAATTGTTTACTTACATGGTAATACACTTGGACTCACTAACACACATGCATGAAATGCGGTATGCAATCACTTATTTCACTCAATAGTTTAGGCGGTACCTGGTCTAGAAGAGGGCCCTGCGCCTCAGACCGGTCCACCACATTCAGGGCGGCCTTGCCGGACCCCGACCCCTTCCCCTTCTGGGAATCTGTGTACCTCTGATCTGGGGGTGGCTGATTCGCCGTCTTCGGGCCATCGGTGGTCGCAGTGGCCTTACCCTTCCATTGCCCCTTGGGCCTGTAGTTTTCTACTGTTCGGGTTCTGCCAGCACTCATAGTCGCGGTGCCCCATCTTTTTGCAGTATCGGCACTGCACATCATTACCCTTGCAGTCCTTGCCGGGATGGTCTCCATTACACCACTTGCAGTAATAGTGGCGCTCCGGTCCAGAGCCCGTGCTAGCTGCTAACATATCACACACTCACACACTATCATACTTCACAAGTTAATAACACACACTAGATTTTGGTATTGGAATTTATTAATTACCCTTAGGTGGGTAAGAGCGTAAAGGCTTGGCCGCATATGCGTAGGTGAGCTGCAGAGGCTCCTCAGCAGTGGTGGTCTGGGTCTTGCCCTTGCCACCCTGTTGCTGTCCTTTCTGGGACTGGGGGTATGGCTTCCTCTTCTTTCCTCCCCTTTGCCCTTGCGTGCCTTGGCCCTCGCTCATGGCCTTGCGCTTGAGCGCACTCTCCTCGTCCCTCAGACGGACGGTGATCTCCACAATTGCAGCGGCATGGTAGCACTCCTATATTTAGGGTGTCAGTTATGCCCCGCCAAACAAATTCACATCACATTAACACATTGCACATACTTATTCACATCACACTGTAGTCCCATTACCTGCAAAGTAGTATATCCGGTTGGCCCCATGCCATAGCGTAGGCGGTAGCTCAGTCCGTTGTAGAAACGGTTCACGAGAATCCGGTCTGAGTAACCCAGATCCGGTAGCAGGTGGATAAGTCCGATGAAGGCTGAGTAGTACTCATCTACCGTCATCTTATCCCCTTGCCTCAGATTGTCCAACTCCAGGCGCTTGGCCTCTTGCACGTGTATCGGGTAGTACTTGGCTCGCAACAGAGCCGTGTACTCCCTCCACTGAAAGGTCGGGTCAGCAACTCTGCCCTCCCGTACTAACTTCCCACCAGCTCTGTGCCGAACCCTTCAAGTAGTATGCGGCAATTCGAACCTCGACCTCCTCAGGCACCGCCAAGGTCTCGAAGGCAGTCTCCATCTCGGAGATGTACGCCTCCAGCTTACGAGGGTCGGTCTCCCCACTGAATGATGGTGGCCTCAGATCAGCCAACGCCTTGACCCAGTTGGTCTCTCGTGGCGGTGGCGGTGGTGGTTGAACTCCGGCTGTTGCCCCTGCTGCATCGCAGCTACCAATTAGGGTACCATCTGGGCTACGGCGGCTGCTACTGCCTCAGCCATAACCTGAGCCGTAGTATTCTCGCCCGGTCACCCGTATCTCCAGTACCGTGTCCGCGGCCTCTACCTCTCGGTCGACCTGACATCTGAATTCACACGAACATTCATTAGCAATATGCTTGCACACTTATCGGTCCAACGGTTGTAACGCTTTTCCCGACTATAAGGTATTTCCACACTTAGTTAGTGGTTAACCTATCGATAACTGCTCACTTGATAACTATCGCTAGATTTCCTAACTCGGTATGTCCCTAAGCTCGGTATTCTAGTCATCAGAGCGATACTTCGCTCTGATACCACTTTTTGTAACACCCCTACTACGCACATAACATTACTTGAAATCGCAGCGGAATTTAAACAACTAAACAATAACTAAACGATTGGTGCTACAACGCCGTCACCACCCACGTGGTTAACAAGGCTGAATAAATACAAGTGTATCGGTCTGATGATCAGACTCCCGAGCATAGAACTAATAATCACATATTCATAACATAATACCGAGTATTTACTTACATCCTTCACTGTATACCGTCACTGTAAACTGTTCACAACCAAAATATATAACACCACGGGAGCACAGGCGCATCCCGGGCCCAACATCCAAAAGTAATCAAAAGTAATCCTACATCCTAGAACCTAAAGCCATTCCGCTTCTTCGATCCTCATCCTGCAGTAAAAGAAATATGGAGCCCCCGAGGGGGTCAGCAACCCTTGGCTGGTATGGTTAACGCGCAACCCATCGGCTACCGGGATACGCGCAACTAATTGTCATGGTGGCATGGCATTCATTTTAAAACACACAACTTATACATATATCATAACATGGGTATTGTACACAACATCACACATAACACACAAGAACAATTCCTGTAAGGAAGAGAACCAACACAATTAGTTCCCATGGAGAGCCTAGAGAATGTTGCCATACTCATGCCAAGCTCGTTACATAACTCGTTACCGTCCTGTTAGATTGAACGGATAACTTAACACAAGGTGCCTCAGATATAGTCACCCAAGCACACCGAAACAACACATAGTATGCCCCTGTGGCCCGACGTGAGTCAGTAAAATAGCCTTGGTTAAGCTAAAGGGAAGGTTGGAAACCAAATTGGAAAACAACCATAACATACAAAGAGAATCGAACCGGTTATGACATCGACTCCCATACTCACATGCGTGGCCGGAACTGACCGGACTCCTCACTTCCCCCGTTATCACTTGTTAGTAGTTCAACATTGAACTCAGTAAACAATTTACAATAATAGGTCAAGTCTTGTTAGACACACACAAGGGAAGAGAGAGTCATGCGCAACAATACAATAATATTTAACAACTGTAAACTCATTACATGACTTAAATCTTACAAGGTCATAAACACGCATAAAAACATACAACACACAAGCCGGTGTAAACCGGTAGACAACAGACTGCAAGAAAACCATACCTTGGTCATTGCTTCGATTTGTTTCCACCGTAGGTCACTCCTATACATGATTAATAACGTCGGTTAATTAATTTACATAATCTCAAATTTACTTAATGTTTTACATGATTATATGACATGTTTTAAATGCCTAGCTTACCCTAGATTACCTTCATTATACCCCCTAGGGTTAACTACACAAGTCACATTTTTTCTGTTTTTTTATAAGTTTTGGTCTGTCCGACCCACCGTCCGACCCACCAACTGGGTCGGACCCTTCCAGTGATCCTCGGGTTTGAAAAATATACTTGTCCGACCCATGTCCGACCCAACCGTCTGGGTCGGACCATTCCAGAGAGTTTACCGTTCTTTAAACATACACGTCCGACCCATGTCCGACTCACCCGACTGGGTCGGACCATTCCAGAGACTTAGAGCACACACGTCCGACCCATGTCCGACCCAAGTCCTCTGGGTCGGACGGTTCCAGAACCTCTTTCTGGCGTCTAACAGAGGCTGTCCGACCCAAACTTGGGTTGGACCCCTGGGTCGGACGCCACCAAAATATGCCCAAACATTGTCAACTCCTCTCCAAACTTCTCCTACAGCCTCCTAATGTCTTCTAACATCATTTGGTAGAATTATATCCTCTTACAACATCCATGAAACTCATTATCTATCACCTTAAACACTTACTCATTTCGTACCGAAATTCCTAACACTTATGTTATTTCCTCCTTAGTTTTCCAAGTGGTGTTTCATACCTATGATAACCACTATGCCAACAATGTTTCCTCACCACTACTACATCATCTCCCAAGCATCTTTTCTTCATAAACAACTCCTTGACATCTTTACAAGTTTATAGCGTCCCATGCAACAAATCACTTCATCCCTTTTTACCAACAATACACAAGTCCTAAATACAATCTCACCATGACCTTGAATGTCCCAAAACATTCTTTTGCATTCTAAATCCTCTAGAACATTGCCTAAGCCCTTTTTACATCTTTAAACACCTAAATGCATGTTTCTTCCACTAGTTGATCACCTTACCATTCTAAACATTTCCTAGCTTACCAACTCATTCTAAACCCTTAGAACTTCTTGTTTCTTACCTAAATTTTGACATGAACTCTCCTAGAACATTACTAAACCAACACACATTGTTTTCATCATTGAACAATCCAAGAACACTAAAATCCACTAAACACATTCTTATACACAAAATTTCACTCACTTAGCACTACATCACAATATAGTGCATAATTTAAATTGCTTGGCACTTAGGCCCTTAAATAACATGGCTCTTAGGCCCTTAAGATGCATAAATCTTAAACACTGAATTTCCACAATATATTTGCCTTTGACCTGCAAATACACTAAACAATACATATGCCTTTTACTAAGCCCTTGAGAGCATTCTTCTAAGTCATTCACCATTGGCTCCTTAGATCATTTTCATAAGCAATACAAGCTCATTTCTCCTAAGACTTTAAACCACATTAGGTTAGCACATTTACCTCTTTTCCTCAAAAACTTCTTTCTTGTTTCCTTGACTAAATTGGCAAGGCTTTTAGTTGCTTGTCAACTTCTAAACATTATACAAATGATATAATGAGTATACAAGCTTTATGCTTCATCTCATTGTAAACCCTAGGTTTTACATTGTTTCAAAAGCATTAAGATAGTTGTTTTACCTTGGTATTTGAAGAGAGTTTGAATATCTATCAAGAGAGGACTCCACCTAGTCCTTGAAAGGTTGGAATGAAGCTAGAACAAAGCAATATAATGAGCACCATTAATGGTGATTCTCGGTCAAGATAAAAACATGGAAGAAACATCATTTTTCTTTGAGATTCCTTACCTAGAAGCAAAGGAGATCAATAATATGTAGAAATATAAGCTCAAGCTCCTTCAGTGGTGGAACTCCATGGCACCGAAATGGTGGTCTTGAAGTTTTGAGAAGATAGGAATGAAGAGCTTGATGAGAGGAAGAGAATGGTGGTGTTTGTTTTTGATTTGGTTAAGTGAGCTAAGAATTACAAGTGGTCAAAGATGGAGTTTTGGTGTGTACTATTGCAAACCGTGAATGGAGAATGAAGAAGAGATAGAAGAGAGCTTGGAGGCGTGTGAAATGAAGAAGGAAGGGAGGAATGAAGATGAGTTTTGCTTTTAGAAGATATTTGTAGTTATTAAAGCAAATAGTAACTTAAGTAGTCATCTTTATTTACTTAACAAGTTAACAAGAGTGGTGAGTCACCACACTTAAAAAACCGGCCCCCTTTATGCTCTTAGGGGTATTTTAGTCTTTATTGATCAATTTAATTACTTATAATAACATATGTTACAAACTAGCTTATTAAAGTTACTATTCATAAAAACAAGGCACATAGAAGTGAAATTTTTGATTTCCCATTGATATAGACTTCCAAATGTGATACTATATAGTAAACATGTTAATTAAAGAGTAATGATGGACATTTAGCCATTCAAAACTCATTTACAAGACAATTTTTCAAAAATGTGCTTTAAGACTCCTTAAAGCACGTTTTGTGTTTTTTTTAACTTGTTTTCAAGCTTGGTTTTCTTTGATAATTGGTTTAATATGTTCATTAGTATATAAATAAGGTCTTGGTAAGTTCATTAGGTCTTAACCAAGCTTATCCCAAGCTTAGAGCACATTTTGGCCTTTATTGACCTTAAAGCACATTTTGTGTTTTCTATGGTTTAAATTGCTTACTAATGTTTCTAAGACTCTTTTTAGTCTTACCACACCTTATTTTAGTGTTTAAACAACATAACTAGGTTTGGGGTATTTCACCCTAGATTACATAAGTATTTTTAAAACACTAAATATGATTATTACCTTTGGAATTTGAAAGAGAGCTTGGATAAGTAACAAGAGAGGACTCCTCCTAGTCCATTGAAGTTTGAATTAAGCTAAAAAGAGAGCAAGACAAGGCACCATTGTGAGGTGAACTTTCGGACATGAACCAAAATGAGAGGAAACTTAGATTTTCTTTGGTTTTCCTTACCTTGAAGCAATGGAGAATGACAAGGCATGAAAATATGAGCTCAAGCTCCTTCAATGGTGAATCTCCATGGCACCGAAATAGAGTTCTTGAATATTTGAAAAGAGGGAAATGAAGAGCTTGGCCTAACTAAGACAAAGGTAGTCTTGAAATTGATTTTGGAGCATGGAATCATAAGTTACAAGTGAAAGAAGATGAAGAATGAGTGTGGACTGTAGCAAAACGAATTTGCTTGGGAGGATGAAGATAGGTGACGGTGGGAACCAAGGAGAAAGAAGAGAATGAGGTGAGAGATTATACTTTGAAGATATTTATGTTAAAAGCAAAAGTAACCTTTTACTTACTTTTCTTTCTTTCTTTTAATTGGCTAGCCAAGTGTGATGACTCAGACCTATAAAACCGTGGCCCCTTACACATTAGAGATATTTATGGTCTTTGTTGACCAAATATTTGACTTATGTTGACTTATAACTTAAACTAGCACTATTTGAGCACTATTCACAAATTAAGGCACATAATTGTGAAATTTTTGATTTCCCATTGATTTAAACTTCCTAATGTGATACTAAGTAGTACACATGTTGATTACAGAGTAATGATGGACATTTAGCTACTCAAAACTCATTTCCAAGACAATTTTTCAAAAATGTGCTTTAAGACTCCTTAAAGCACATTTTGTGTTTTAACTTGTTTTCAAGCTTTGTTTTCTTTAGTAATTGGTTTAATATATCCATTAACATGTAAATTAGGTCTTGGTAAGCTCTTTGGGTCTTAACCAAGGTTATCCCAAGCTTAGAGCACATTTTCGCCCATATTGTCTTTATGGTACATACTTGTGTTTTCAATGGTTTAAATTGCATACTATCATTTCTAAGGCATCTATTAGCCTTATTTTACCCTAGTTCAACATTTAGATAACATATCAAGTTTTGTGGTAATTCATACCAAGTTTAGAGCACACATTTGCTTAAACTGACTTTATGGTGTTTTCTTCGGTTTAAACTGTCTACCAATGTATCTTGAGGACTTAATTAGCCCATAGAAAATCATAATCACATATTTAATTAACACTTAATGGTTTGGGGTATTTCAATCTACCCCCTGATAAGTGATAAATACATAGACATTTAAGGGTTTAATTTACCTTATACTTACTCACTTTCAGGATAATATTACTCACTTATCGTATGTTTTCCTCTAGTTTATGTTTTATTGGTTATATCACAAATTTATTGGTTAAACATGAGGAAAACCAAGCTAGGAGCAAAGTAGACGAACACGTGGGCACAAACGGATCTTAAATCGGAGCTGAAACGAATATTTTAGAAGCAAACCAATTGTCGTCCGAACCACACTGGTCCGGACAGTGGTTCGGACAAGTCCAGAGTGACGTCCGTGGTGTGTCCGGGTTAAAAAGAACGGACAAAAGAAGAGGAGTATGCTGTCTGAGGATAAAAGCACGGACAGAGGGCGGACAAGGACAATGTGTCTGTGGCATGTCCGGGTAACAAAGGGCGGACAAGAGCAACTGTCTGTGGTGTGTCCGCGGATAAAAGGCCGGACAGAGAAGAGGAGTCTGTGGCTTGTCCGGGGAAATAAGGCCGGACAATACTGTTGGCTGCGGTAGAGACGTCCATGTAAAAATGACCGGACAAGAGATAGAGACGACCGGGGATTTAAACAAGGACGCCTCTAAATGCAACCCAGATCTCCTGATAATTGATTGAGCCGACCGTCTTCCCTAATTTTTCTTGTGGCGCCTGCAAACACATCTATCTACCCCATCACCAATATCAGGCGCCGGCAGTCCTTAAATCCCTCACGCGTTGTCCAGTTCTGTCTTCTTCCTCTTCCTTTCTTCTATATAAACCCACTGCTACTTCATCAGAAAAAATGCGCACGTTCCGGCACCACAACTCAACTCTCCCAATCACTCATGCTTCACCTCCAAATCACTTCCTCCATGAAAATTCCATTTTCCTCCATACATCAACATCGCCACTTCATTCCCACCGTACTAAATAAACCCGTGCGAGTGCAGAGAGTTCTTTCTTTGCTTATCTCTACTTTGTTTTAATGTCTATGTTATTTACGTCGTTTGTTTGTATAATTATGTGTGAGTAATAACTCTAGTCTCTCGGGTTGGGAAGCAAGCCTATTTTATAAAATCATATTACGTAGACTTTCTATTATAATCTGTTCAAGCAATATTTTGATTCTCGTCCTTAATGCGCTTTAATATTCAGGCCAATTATTAAAGTGATATTTGTAGTCCCTTGTTAAAATGCGATGCTAAGACAAGGTTCTAGACAGAAGAAGTCAAAACGGGTTAATGACTAGAAGCGAGTTTTCGCCTATAGGTTAATCTGTCTCCAACAAGAATTGTTAATAAAGCGATTAATTTATAATAACTTGAGCAAGGATTGCGCTTGTTGTTTATATTAATCAGGGTTTATTGTACAAGGACCGGTCAATGAACTAATTAAGATTCCTGAGTTTATTGCTAAAGTGGGAAAGTTTATGGTAATATAATTGAATGAAATAGGTGAGCAGAACAACCCAGGGTGCTTCCTTAAAACCAAAAGAGTTTTATAACTGCTATTATTATTCTATTTTAATTAATTGTTATTTTTACTGTTTTGTTTACATTAAGTGTTAAACCACAATCTCTCTAAAAAAATGATAAGTTTCTATTAAATAGTCTAATTAGAATTCTCAGTTAATTAACACTATCAGTTAAACCACAACAAGGTCCCCAAGAGTTCGACAACCCCACAATTCCACTATTCCGCAAATCGATAGGTACACTACCTAAGTGGTAGAAGCAGTCACATATTTCTCCAACAAGTTTTTGGCGCCGTTGCCGGGGACCTCCGGCACGGTTAATTGATATTTTTTAATTTTATTGAGTTTTCTATTTAGCTTTTGCTGCTCTTTAATTTTTATTTCTTTTATTTTTGTTGTTATTTAACAATCTAACAATCTAACATTTAAATTTCAGCAATCTAACATTTAAATTTCAGCAATCTAACATTTAAATTTCAGCAATCTAACATTTAACTTTCAGTAATCTAATTCCTAACATTTAAATTTCCGTAATCTAACTCCTAATGTTTAAATTTCCAGTAAACTAATTACTGACATTTAATTTTCTATCATTTAAATTTTTGTCATTTAAATTTTCAGTCATTTAAACTTCAGTCATTTAAATTCTGTCAACTAATTTCTAACATTTAAATTCTGTTATTTAAATTTTGTAATCTAATTACTAACATTTAAATTCTGTCATTTAAATTCCAGTCAATTAAATTTCAGTTCTTTAAATTCCCTTGTCATTTAATTTTCCTCGTCATTTAATTTTCTTTCAATTAAATTCCTGCAATTAAATTCTGTCCTTTTTCTTTTTCTTTCTAATTTTGTTATTCGATTTTCTTTAGTTTATCTTGACTTTTCAAATACTGCTTTTGTTTTCTTTAGTTAGTCTCCATTTTTCAAAACTACATTTTATTTCTATATATGCGTCGAACTCGATCTGCAGGTAACCCTCAAAACAGTCTTGAACCTGAGATCGAGAGATTTCTCCATAGAGAAAGACGACAACAACGAATAGAGATGACAAATCGACAAACTCTCTGCGAGTACCAGCAACCTTCAGTTGAAGGGAGGCCTTCCACTATTGTCCTTCCTCAAGTTACGCAGGCTGAACTGGATGCCTGGCAATTCAAAATGAGTTTCATCACCACACTCTACCATCAGGGACAATACAACGGGCTGGATTCAAATGATGCTCCACACAATATATCTGCATTTCTTGATTTTTGTAACACTTTCAATAAAACAGGAAATCTAAACGAGCGCATCCGTCTGCAATTGTTCCCCTATTCTTCGAAAGATGGCGCTTCCAGGTGGCTGAGAAGTTTACAACCTAGCAGCATCCACAGCTGGGCCGAATTAGCAAACAAATTTCTGGCGAAATACTATCCCCCGTCCAAAACAAGAGAAAAGATTGCTGAGATCACCAACTTCTATCAAGAACCAGGTGAGTCTCTTTATGATTCGTGGGATAGATTCAAAAAATTACCAATATTATGCCCACATCACGGTATGAGTAGCTAGGAACTTGTGTTATCATTATTTAGAGGTTTAAATGATTCTAACAAACTGTTGCTAAGTTCCTCGTCTGGAGGCAATTTTATGAAATTAACCGGAGAACAAGCAGTTGAACTACTAGATACCATGACTGCCAGCACCAGACAATGGTGTAAAAATAAGGGAAGAGGTGAAGTAAAGAAAGAAACCGGAATATACAGTATTCCCCTGCAGGATCATGTATCTGCTCAACTAGCTGCACTCACAAAAGTTGTGGAGAAGCTAACGCTGAGTCAACCACAACAAAAAGCTGCGAAGGCAGTGGCCACTTCCCCATATCTGACTCCCTGTTGCGAAAACTGTGGAGGAGCTCATGAAACCTCAGACTGCTATGGTTCAGGTTGCAATAGGACCCTTGAGGAGGTAAGTTTAATTAATAACAGACCAGCGAATCCTTATCAAAACTCATTCAACCAAAACAATTGGAGGAGCAATCAACAACCATGGAGGAATTATGAGCCACAGACAAGCAGCCAAGGATTCAACCAAAACCGACAACCTCAATACAACCGACAACAGGAGCAGCCAACCAACTCACAAGGAGATATGGGCGAACTGAAAAGCATGATGAACCAGCTTTTAAAACAAGGTCAGACAACAAATTCAAAGTTTGCTGAGATAGAAGCGAAAGTTGCTGATCAGGCTACCATAACCACAAATTTAGAGAGACAGATAGGTCAGATTTCCCAACAACTGGCTCAAAGACCAACAGGGTCACTCCCTAGCCAAACTGATCCAAATCCGAGGGAGCATGCAAAATCAATAACCCTGAGAAGCGGAAAAGAGCTGGTATCCGATGTCCCTGAAGCTGAGAAGAGATCTGATGAACAAAGAAATCCTCATTCTGACAAAGAAGACCTAACAATTCCCAAGGAGAAGGAGTCTCCTGCATCCCTTACTATTAAACCGTCTCAAGTTTCATATGATATTCCAATTCCATTTCCTGATAGATTAAAGAAAAAGAATTTGGATGACCAATTTGGAAAATTTCTTAACATTTTTTAAAAATTAACTATTAATATTCCTTTTTCTGATGCCTTAACATAAATGCCTATTTATGCAAAATTTATGAAAGATATTTTGTCTAACAGGCGATCTTTACAGGAAAATGACACGGTGAAATTAACTGAAAGAGTGTCTGCAGTACTCTTAAAGAAGCTACCACCAAAGTTGGGAGATCCAGGTCTCCCTATCATTCCCTACGCGATAGAAGACATAAATTGTGGTAACGGGTTATGCGATTTAGGAGCCAGTATTAACTTAATGCCTTTATCTATCTTTAAGAAATTAGGTATAGGTCAATGCTCTCCTACTCATGTGCAGCTACAACTAGCTGATCGTTCCATAATTCACCTCAAAGGAAAAGTTGAAGATTTAGTGGTTTCTGTTGGCAAATTTATTTTCCCTGCTGATTTCATTGTTATTGACATTGAGGAAGATAAAGATGTTCTACTAATCCTAGGTAGACCTTTTATGAGAACTGCCAGAACTTTAATTGATGTTGAAGGAAGAAAAATAATCTTAAGACTTCATGATGAACAGGTAGTTTTTGACATGACCCAAAACATGAAGCGTCCTTCTGATACACAAATCTGTTTTTCCATAGATACTGTTGACTCTTTAGTACAGGAGACATTCCTCAGCAAAGATGAAGAAACAATTTTGGAAAGATGTCTCATGGCATCTTGTGAAGCTGATGATGAAAATCCAGATGTTGCTCTCATGGCTGAAGAGTTAAACAAAAGATAGCCATATTTCCGTACCTACCAACAAAAATTCGAGCCAGTAGAAAGGAATGCAGACAGACCAAAGCCTTCCATTGAAAAAGCACCTACAGTCGAAATGAAACCTCTTCCCCCTCATTTAAAATACGCTTTTCTAAAAGAGCCATCTGATTTACCAGTTATTATATCATCTAAATTGACAGATGTGCAGGAGAAGCAACTTTTAGGGGTGCTACACAATCATACAACCGCTATCGGTTGGTCGATAGCGGATATCAAAGGAATAAGCCCATATTTGTGCTCTCATCGAATTTATATGGAAGATGATTTCAGGGCATTGGCACAACCACAGAGGCGTCTCAACCCCATTCTAAAAGAGGTGGTCAAGAAAGAGGTATTAAAATTACTTGACACTGGAATTATTTATCCAATTTCAGATAGCAAGTGGGTGAGCCTAGTACAGGTGGTACCAAAAAAGGGAGGAATAACTGTAGTTCCTAACGAAAAAGGTGAGTTGATTCCTCAACGCACTACTACTGGTTGGAGGGTTTGTATTGACTACAGGAAACTGAATACTGCCACACGTAAGGATCATTTTCCCATGCCCTTTATTGACCAAATGTTGGAAAGATTAGCAGGTCAGGATTACTATTGTTTTCTAGATGGCTATTCAGGATACTTTCAGATCCCAATTGCTCCAGAAGATCAGGATAAAACTACTTTTACCTGTCCATATGGAACATATGCTTATAAAAGAATGCCATTCAGATTATGTAATGCCCCAGCTACTTTTCAACGGTGCATGATGGCTATATTTTCTGACTACATTGAAAAATGCATAGAGATCTTTATGGATGACTTCTCTGTCTTTGGTTCAACATTTGACACTTGCCTGGAGAATCTCAATCTTATTTTGGCCAGGTGTGAAGACACAAATCTAGTCCTGAACTGGGAAAAATGTCACTTCATGGTTCGAGAAAGAATTGTGCTAGGACATAACGTGTCTTCAAAAGGTATTGAGGTGGATCACGCTAAAATTGAGGTAATAGAAAAACTCCCACCTCCTACTACTGTAAGAGGTATTCGAAGTTTTCTTGGACATGCTGGTTTTTACAGAAGATTCATTAAAAACTTCTCCAAGATTTCTAAACCTCTCTGTACTTTGCTGACAAAAGATGCTAAATTTCAATCACTAGTGGAAAAAATGTTTTAAACCACGGTTATTTTGCTTATATACCACGGTTAGGAACCGTGGTTTATGCTCCCGTCGCATATAGAAAATTGTCTATATACCACGGTTATCAACCGTGGTATAAAAGTAGACTATATACCACGGTTCTCTCCTTAACCGTCGTTTAAGACCATTTTTGGACGCGGTCCTTAACGATTTTAAACGACGGTTAAGGAGAGAACCGTGGTATAAAGCCCTTTTATATGACGGTTAATGGTCAAAACCGTGGTTTATTATCTATAAAATCAACGAATAAACCACGGTTATACATATAACCGTGGTTTATAGTCTATGAAATTTTTTCAAAATCGCCGGCGATTCAGAAGCGCCGCTTCGCAGATATCAAACACAGCACTGAAGAGAATGAGAGGCTAGAACATGTGTGTTCCTTGTTTACGATTTATGGTTGCAAAATAATGAGTGAAGAATGGCGTAGTATATTCCTTGTTCGCGGTGGGTTGCAAAATTACCGTGAAGTTGAAGAGAATGAAGTTCGCCGGTTATGTTGCGAAAATTACAGTGAGAATGAGTGAGTGAGGACGAGCATGTTCCTTGTTCGCAAGTGTAAGCTGCAAAAATTACCGAAAAACAAGAGAATGAGTGAGGAAGAGCATGTTCCTTGTTCGTGGTTTAGGATTGCAAAAATTACCGTGAGCTAGTTGAAGAGAATGAAGAATAGTTGCAGAGCATGTTCGTCGGTTTGGGTTCCAAAATTATCGTGAGGTTGAAGAGAATGAAGAAGAGTTGTAGAGCTCGTCGGTTTGGGTTCCAAAATTACCGTGAAGAGAATGAAGAAGAAGAGTGCGTCGACATATATGAGAATAGAGAGAAAGCGCTGCGTTAAATTTCGGCCGAAAATTAAAATTCCCGCCTAGATTATATACCACGGTTGATCAAAAAACCGTGGTTTAATATAGCAAGATGTGCAATATAAATGACGGTTGCCTAGGAACCGTGGTATATAGTTACCTTATATACGACGGTTCTTGAAGAACCGTGGTATATTCACTCCGGCATGTACTATATACCACGGTTCCCCTGAAAACCGTGGTATATAACGCTCATGGAATGCACCTTAAACGATGGTTTCTATTAAAACCGTGGTTTATAAACTTTAAACCACGGTTTTCCACTTAACCGTGGTTTAAACGCCGTCATTAAAAACATTTTTTCTACTAGTGAATTTTCTGATGAATGCCTAGCAGCTTTTAATTTGTTAAAAGAAAAACTTGTTTCTGCTCCTATCGTTGTATCACCCGACTGGTCCCAACCATTTGAAATCATGTGTGACGCTAGTGATTACGCGGTGGGTGCTGTTTTGTGCCAAAAATTGGATAAAGTTCTGAGAGTCATTTATTATGCTAGTCGTACTTTAAATGACGCTCAGAAAAATTATGCCACCACGGAAAAAGAATTGCTGGCAGTCGTCTTTGCTTGGATAAATTCCGTCCATATTTACTGGGTAGTAAGGTTATCATTCATACTGATCATTCTGCCCTCAAGTATTTATTTGCCAAAGCAGATGCAAAACCCAGGTTGATAAGATGGATACTTCTCATGCAAGAATTCGACATGGAGATAAGAGATAAGAAAGGTATCCAGAATGTCGTGGCTGATCACTTGTCAAGAATGGAGGGACCAGAAGACGAAAGACCCATCAATGAGTCTTTCCTTGACGAGGCAGTATTTGCAATCCAAACCGCAGGAGGCCCTTGGTTTGCTGATATTGCTAACTATCTGGCTAGGAAGAACATCCCAGCTGATATGACATATCAGCAGCGTAAAAGGTTCTTTTCAATTGTCAAACATTATTTATGGGATGATCCATTTCTTTTCAAAATCTGTGTAGATGGAATTATAAGGAGATGTGTCCCACCGACGGAGATCAGAAATATCCTTCTCCATTGCCATTCTAGAGAAACCGGCGGACATCACGGTGCAACCCGTACAACTGCTAAGGTACTTGAATCAGGTTTCTATTGGTACACCCTTCACAAAGACTGTCATGCTTTTGTGTCTACTTGTGATCGGTGTCAAAGGCAAGGTAACATTTCTCTCCGTAATGAACTACCCTTGAACAATATGCTAGAGGTTGAATTATTTGATGTTTGGGGGATTGATTTTATGGGACCCTTCCCAAATTCTTTTGGAAATTTATACATCTTAGTAGCAGTTGATTATGTCTCTAAATGGGCGGAAGCCCTTGCCTGCTCTACTAATGATGGTAAAGTTGTGATGAAGTTCATAAAGAAACACATTTTCACTCGATTCGGTGTTCCTAAGCAATAATCAGCGATGGTGGCTCTCACTTCTGCAATCGCCAGTGTGATGCTCTCCTGAAGAAATATGGAGTCCGGCATAAGGTTGCTCTACCATACCATCCTCAAACGAATGGTCAGGTTGAGATAAAAAATAGAGAGCTAAAATGGATTCTGCAGAAGACGGTGAGCTCTTCTCGAAAATATTGGTCCCTTAAATTGGATGATGCGCTCTGGGAAGGCATGTCACTTGCCCGTGGAATTAGAGCATAAATCTTATTGGGCTCTGAAGGTGTTGAACTTTGATCTACAACAACCCGGTGAAAAAAGGAAGTTCCAATTGACTGAGCTAGAAGAACTGAGGCACAACTCATATGAGAATGCAGTGATTTATAAGGAGAAGACCAAGCGTTGGCACGATAAGATGATTGCCAAGCGAGAATTCAAAGCGGGAGATCACGTCCTTCTTTATAATTCCAGACTTAAGTTCTTCCCAAGTAAGTTAAATTCTTTCTCTTCTTGAAATACCCCAAACCTTAATATGTTCATTAATTGTGTAATTATGATTTTCTAAGGCTAATTAAGTCCTTAAGATCATTGGTGAAGAAATGAAAACCAAAAAGATAAAGAAAATACGTGAAAGTCACAAAACGTGAAAACACGTAATTATTTATTTTAGGAGGTATATAACCTTCACTGGGGTTACAAATATATTTTATACCCTAATTACACACTAATAACATGTGGGATAAATTCCGGAAGAAAACGGATCCAAATAACGCGTTAAAACGCTAACGGAGTCTTAAAGCGTGTTTTTCGAGAAAACCCGAAAACGTGACTTTAAGTGGTCAAACGAACCCGTAAAAATTATAGTTCATTAAATAACTATAAATAAATATTAATGGGGGTATAATAACCATTAAAATTTAAGAAACGAGAAAATTCCGGAAAACGGGCCCGGTTAGTGAATAATGCTAAAATCGGGTAAATTAACGAGCGTTTTCTGTAAAAGACGAAAAATGCTCCAGTGTGTATATGTTAGTGGGCCAGTTTTATTAATGTAGACATCCCCCTCACACATGACTAGTTAACTAATTATATAAGTCAAAAAGCAAAAAGTGAAAAAGTAATTTATACCCTCACCCTCTCTCTCCTCTCATTTCTTTCTTTCTTTTTCTCTTTCCTCCCTCTCTTTCTTCCCAGCCGGCTCCATCTTCTCCCCCAAGCAGCGATTTCTCCTCTTCTTCTACAATGGCTACTTCAACTTCAATGCCATGCCTAAGCTTCATACAAGCTCCAATCACAAAAATAATCGCATATTCTTCTTCCTCTCATCCTCCTCTATCATTCTCTCTTTTTAAAATTCGAAAAGGATGAACTTCATCCATATGGGTTTTCCCCATTTGAAGAGAGAATAGCACCAATGTGTAGCTTGGAGCCTCCTCTTTCAAACAAGGTAAAAATTTCATTGAAAAACTCGTTTTTGTTCTTACTCATTTGGTAGCCGATTTTGCCCTCTCTCTCTTACCTTGTTTTTCTCTTGTTTTGGAGCCTTGTTTCAAATCTCCAATGGTGGAGTAAATGCCTTCTTGATTCAAGGGTGAAAATCCCTCTTAAAAGGCTCAAAAAGGTAAACCCTAACCTTATATTTTAAGCCCTTTGATTGAATTAAAATTTCCTAAGGGTTTATGTAATTAATTGAATACATTTTTGTGTTCCTTGGATGTTGGGATGGAGCTGGGAAACTCCATTCCCACTTGACCGAAATTGGGAGAGAGGAGGAGCAAGAGAATCATTTAAGAGAACTTGTGAATTAAGGTAAGAAATCTACCTTAATGCCTATATTAATTTTTTTAGAATTGGGTTTGGGAAAAAATAAATAAATAAAAGATGAAATAAAATCTGGAGCAATAATGTGCTTGATTGTGGTTAGTTGGATTTTGTGAAATGTTGGTGTTGATTTAAGGGCCAAGTGCCATTGCATTTGAGTTTGTGTTTATATTGTGGTTATTGAGATTTTGGAGTTATGTTGTTGTTGTTGATGGACCTTGAGGATTTATTATGTGCTGGTAGGACCCTTGTAAGGCTGTGGCTAGATTAGGGATGTAAAACTGATGTGAATTGATGGTTTGGGAGATGTTAAGTTTATGGGGAGGTTATGGCGAAATTTTAGTAGGAATTGTGTATTAAGAGTGACTTGGTGAATGAGAGAACCAAGGTATGTATTGGCATTAGTAGAGATGTTTAATGACCATGGATTGGTGAGTGGAGAATGAGGAAGAAGCATGTAAAAATCTGTAGCAAGAGGTACTGGATTTCATTGGAGGAATTAGGAAGAGTGAGAGTACAAGACTTAGTAGAATAAATGTTGGACTTGGGTATTGATAAGTGTCCAAATGAGCATGATTTATAGGTGTATTTCATATTTAATATTAACACTTTTCTTGCTCATTTCTCCACTTCGGTTAGTTTTCCTCTAGTTTATGTTTTATTATTATCTCACTAATTTATTGGTTTAACATGAGGAAAACCAAGCTGGGACTAAAGTAGATAAAGAGACGAACACATAGACGCAAACGGTTCAGAAAACGGAGCCCAAACGAAGAATCTAGAGCCGGTCGAAGTTGGAAGGAATAAGTCAGGACTGCCACGTCGAGATAACTGGCGGACACCACATGGGCAACCGCATGGCGGACACAACAAGAGAGTACCGCCTCTTTGTAGGCGGTCTTGGAGGCGGAACAGGAAGGCACAACCGCCACTTATCAGGCGGTCTTCCACAGGCGGTCGTGACTAATTATAGTCGCGACCAGTTTCTTCTTCGCCCGTCGTCGTCTGCAACTTACCTTCACCGACTGTCTGCAACTCGCCCACTCGTCCACTGCACCTACCTTAATTCACGCCTGTGTTCAGCTGTCTGTCCCCTGCAATAAATGAGCAATCAGTGAAATCAATCTGCCGCCTCAATCAATTCCTCACGCGTTCCTTATCTGCTGCCTCTTCTTTTCTTCTATAAAAGCCACGAGCTTCTGCTCAAAAATAACAAGTCAATTTCCACGAGAAACACTACCGATCCATTATCCCTTCCTCCCGTCTTCTCCATTTTATTTTCTCTTTACATTCCACAAAATCCACCTCTAGCCTACGTATACAAAATAGCAGAGTGAGCCGGAGTGATTACGGATGATTTCTATTACTCTTGTCTCTGTCTATCTATTTAATATGTTAGGCTAGTTTACGTACGCTCTGGGAATGGTTATTATATGTTTGTATTAATTATGCTATATTTTTACTGGTTTAATTTATATACAGTTTGTTACGCTTAAAGGTTATCTCGCACCCTTTTTTAATAAATGTCATGAGTTTATTAAACTGCTTTACTAAATCTATTTTGATCAGACCGGTGATAAATAGATAGGTTAATTAAGACGTAAAACTGGAGGAAACTTGTTATGATTTAATAAGTTAGTATTCAGTTGCAAATGTAATTCCTCAATACTCCTCTGCCGTTCGCAGGCTTTTGCTTGAACCTTGATTAGAACCTTGCATTACAGGTGAACGAGTTCTTATGAGGCTATGACTTAGTCCTTAAGATAATTACAGGAAC
The DNA here is from genome assembly GCA_023374045.1 of Limonium bicolor. Lineage (NCBI taxonomy): Eukaryota > Viridiplantae > Streptophyta > Magnoliopsida > Caryophyllales > Plumbaginaceae > Limonium > Limonium bicolor. The sequence continues at coordinate 179,537,827 of CM041781.1, forward strand.
CTTGCCAAATTATTAAACCAGTAGAGATAGCTTAATTATGCAGTTTATATTAACCTGACCCAGAGTTCCATTTTATTTATCTGTCAACTTAGTTTATTTTATTCTTTCTTTTTATTTATTTTACAAGTCAATTAATCCCCCCTCCTGTGACACGCTTAGGTACTATTATATGTACATTAGTCCCACGGTTCGACATCCGGTTGCTTACAATTTTCACTATACTACTGCGACCGGGATTTGTTTGCAGCCCGACGTTTAATTTGAGTTTTAATTTCTTTTCTTTTAATTTTACACCAGTTTAACCACTCACTTTATAACGTCTGCAAAATGGCGCCGTTGCCGGGGACTAGTTTATTCTAGTCCCTAAGCCCCGGATTATTCACTTGTATTATTAGAATATTTTGTTTATACTATTTTTGTTTGTTGTTTATATTTATTATCTTTTATATTTTGTTTATATTATTATTATGTTTGTTTCTAATCATTTTATTTTCTAATCTTTTTCAGTAGTTTTGTTTTATACAGAAAAACACAAAAAAAAAATCTCTGTACGTGGCAAATGGAAGAAGCGTTTGAATTTTGGCAGGATTTATACTGCTCCGTATGTGGGGGAGCTCATGATTTTGAGGATTGTCTCATAGTCCAAGAGCAACTCTGGTTAGAAGATCAACCAGACTACCTGGAGAGAATCGCTCAACTACTAGAGCAATCAATGAGCGAAACAGTTCAAGAGGTAGAACACCCCACTACAAACGAGCCATTCATAGAGACTCCTCCCTCTAAAATCAATTACCGCTATTTTCCATCCTTCTCTATAATATACCCAGACAATGAGGATACTTTTATCCTCGAAAATGAAGAGAAGGAATTGCCATCACCTCCCTCCAAAATATCTAAACAAAACGCCATTATCACCTTCAAAGAATTAACTTTCTCTGAAGATGATATCAATCAGCGTTCTTTCTACAAACCTCACCTACAAGAGGAGGATGTTTACATCCTCCAATTTGAGGAAGAAAAATCATCACAACCGGGTCTTCTGTTAGAACTACGTTCCCGGCATTACCTCCTCAAACACCTGCTTTTGTGGAGTATTAATTTTCTTATTTTATATGTCGAGGTAACGTTTTGTTTTGATCCAGGATAACAAAGCAGGCGTCTAGCCAAAGACGTTAAAGAAGGGCAGCTTCCTGGGAGGCAACCCGGGTGTACTTTTATTTTATTTTGCTTTTATGCTCTTTTTAATTTCCAGGTTCTCTTTAAATTTTATTTTTGCTAAACTTTAAACCCCGTTTTCAGTATGGTTGCTTCTAGTGTTTTATGCAGGTGCACCTCCATGTGGACACCGCAACCAAGCTACGCTACTTGAGGCTGAAGCTCAAGTGTGGGGGGAACTCCTTTAACGACTAGCAAAAATAAAATCAGGGGAGTACCAGTTTCTTTAATTTTGCTTTTATTTAAATAAAAATTACAGAGGAGCGTTTATATGCTTAGATGTTTATTTGTGATCTTTGTGTTATCTCTAATTTATCTACTTACCGAAAAGGTCTTCTGAAACCTTCCCTTGTTTTTCTGGTGAACAATGAGGACCTTGTTCAATTTAAGTGTGGGGGAGTGTGCCCTTTTCGGTGACACTTTGTGCTTAAATATTTAATCTCTCTCCTTATCTTTCGTTTGTCCAATTCAATATCGTGGACCCCTTTTATGTGGGTTGTTCTCTTTAAGAATAAATATTGTTATGAATTGTAGGATAAATGGTACAAATTTTAAATTTTTGATTACTTTTGAGGAGCACTTTATGTGCGGTGTGACCAAATAATCTGCAAATGGTTGGATTTTATTGCTCAGGGTTCCTTTCTGTCTTCTCTCTTAGGGATTGCTAAGGGGTGCTTTTCTGTTAAAAAAAAAGAAGAAGAAATAAAAAATAATAATAAGGGACTAACGAGACACCATTGGTAACCAACAAGAGAGTTGAGTGTTCTTAAAATACAAGGCGTGATGCCTACATTTTCTCATCCCTTATGCAAAAGTGAAACAAATGCATAAATCTATTTTTCCTTTTGTTTTCTCCTGAATGCCCATTCTTGAGAGAAGTTGGCCATGGTAAAAGTTCTCAGAGTCACCTAAAAGAAACATTGAAGTACCTTGGATCATACCCCGAAACTCTATATTTTATTTTTACCCTGAGCACACCTATGCCACCAGCAGTTAATTTTTCACACTCCTCAATAAGTTAAAAAGATCATGTTTATCCTACCATTCATAATAATATTTGTTAGTATTGAGCATTCCCTACTTTCTTGGTTACGTGGTTTTGCTTGAGGACAAGCAAAAAGATAAGTGGGGGTGTGATAAGTGTCCAAATGAGCATGATTTATAGGTGTATTTCATATTTAATATTAACACTTTTCTTGCTCATTTCTCCACTTCGGTTAGTTTTCCTCTAGTTTATGTTTTATTATTATCTCACTAATTTATTGGTTTAACATGAGGAAAACCAAGCTGGGACTAAAGTAGATAAAGAGACGAACACATAGACGCAAACGGTTCAGAAAACGGAGCCCAAACGAAGAATCTAGAGCCGGTCGAAGTTGGAAGGAATAAGTCAGGACTGCCACGTCGAGATAACTGGCGGACACCACATGGGCAACCGCATGGCGGACACAACAAGAGAGTACCGCCTCTTTGTAGGCGGTCTTGGAGGCGGAACAGGAAGGCACAACCTCCACTTATCAGGCGGTCTTCCACAGGCGGTCGTGACTAATTATAGTCGCGACCAGTTTCTTCTTCGCCCGTCGTCGTCTGCAACTGTAACACCCCAACCGCTAATCCTATGCTTACCGTCTAATCGTCCTATTAATCCTACGAGTTCGCAGCGGAATTATTACATACTTACTACGGCGGGTGAAACAATGCCGCTAACCGCCCATACGGCTAGCTAGGCTACTAATACTTACAGTCACGGTCTGATGAACATAATGTACCGAGCTACTAATTTACTTGTCAAAATGATATGTGCCAAATACTTACATCCTGGATCACCGAGTATTTAAAGTATACGATTACATTTCCATCCCTAAGTTCCAAAAGAATGAGTTTCTATCTTTTGCTCATCTATACCAATTCCCTTCCATCAATATCCAAAAGGTGTACCCCATGGTACACCGGCTAATCAAAAGTTACAGCCGTGTACTACTTAGTACACCCATCATAAATTCAATGTTTACATTCCAAAAAGAAGATAAAAGAAATGGAAGTAGATCTTCACATCTTCATCAATCTCGAGTACCTGCGTGTGGTAAAAATGGTGCCCCAAGGGGCTCAGCAAAAGCTGCATATGGACTCCGCATATACCGCGTGCTAGCTAGGGCACGCCGACTATTTGACGTCCACTAAACATGCCATTCATTTTTCATACATACATGCTCTTCATACAATATACATGCTATACAATTCATTACACAATCAAGGCAACACTACAAGTACACATCTTACTTACCTTCACAAGGTTAGCCAAATTATGCATCCGGGTTAATCGGAATGCTTTACTCTTTTACTCATTACTTACTTCTTCTTACTTACAATTACTTACTTCCTTTTTACTTTACTTACTCATTCTTACTTACTTACTTATACTCAAGTCAAGTCGTCGGGACCTCCGGCCTTGGGGACTACGCCGTCCCACATCCGGGATTTACTTGACTCACTAATCCGGGATGCTACCCACTTAAGGGATTTGGGCCGCGGACCAGTTTAAGAGTCAGGAATTGGAGCCAACCTCTCGTGACTCCGCATCCTCACGCGTGGCCGAAACTATATCGGACTTCTACTCATTCCAATTTAATTACCATTTTAAGTTAGGATGGTTAGCTTGTTAGGAATAAGTTAGAAGTCCAAACACAATAAATAACGGTCACGGTACAATACAACATACATACACACATTCATATCATCCATACATTTCATGAAGTATACAAACTAAGATTTGAAGAAAATATACAACATCATACAACACTACATATTCACAAGTATGCATATTAACTCCGATTCGTGCATTCATCTTATTTGGTGATCAATTAGCACACAACACACAAATCAGAGTAACCAAGATAGCATACGGGGCATGAGGAATCCATACCGTTCACCGTTGTACGTAATTCCAAACGTCCTTCGATGTCACAAACCAAGTCCTATTACATACATACAATTGAATGATTAATCTAGCTATCATTACTTAACTCGTACTTACTATGTCCTTACATTTCTTACACTTATACTTTACTTACTTATTTTTCCTTTACTTAAGTTTATATTTTCTTACTTAAGGTTTGCATGCTTACACACATATACATATACATATATGTATGGGTATACATATACATATATATATACAATTACTATTTAAATTAAAATAATTTTTTTTTTTTTGTCAGGACCGGACTTGCGACCGACCTTGGCAAGTCCGGTCCATTCCAGTAGGTTTCATCGGGAAAATTTTTGGTCCGACCGGACTTGCATGTCCGGTCGCAAGTCCGGTCGATTCCAGTAACATTCTGCCGGGAAATTTTTCTGCTCGACCGGACTTGCAAGTCCGGTCGCAAGTCCGGTCGATTCCAGTAGCATACCGAGGGGAAATTTTTCTGCTCGACCGGACTTGCAGGTCCGGTCGCAAGTCCGGTCGATTCCAGTGTTTGCATTTTAATTTCTGTTTTCAGTCCTCTCTTTCACCCATTACTTCCCCATCGTTCCTACACTTAATCCTACATGTTTTAACACCATTTAAACCTCCTAATACACCTTAGTTCATTAATTACTCCTTACACAATTTTATACTCATTCACTCATCTAATTTTCCAAGTTTCACTCAACACTCAACTAGTTTCTTCTCTAGTTACCTTATGCTACAGATTTTAACACTTACACTTCCCCTCTACATCTCCCTCTTCTAATGTCATTTCTAACACTCCTAGCACATTACAATTACATTAACTATCTCTCTCAACTTATCCTCTATCTTCCTTAATCAAAATCTGTTACACACTCCCATTATTCACCTAGTTTTAATTCTCTAAGTGTTCTAATCCTAGGCAAATTTTGCCATAGTCTCCCCTATAATTTTATACTCTCACCACATTGTTTTACTCACATCTATATGGTCTCACCTGTTTTCAATAACATCAATATACACAAGCTCCCATATACAATCCCAATACTAAAACAACACTAAAACACTACAAAATTCCTGCACTCAAGATACCATTCCCAATCTGTTTTAAATGAGTTTTACACATCTTCTAAAGCTTCCAAAATACTTATATTCTCCTACACATTACTACTAATACATTACCATTTTTCAATACCAATTTTCATTACTAAAAATCTGTTACATATACAATTACAAGACTACACAAAGGTGAGCATCTTACCTTGTTTTGCTTCTAGTTTCTTTCTTCTTCTTTCTTTCTCCTTCTTTCCTTCTCTACCGGTTTTGAAATCTCAATCCACTAACACTACAACCATTCACATACACCATTCAATACTATGAACTAACCCTAACCGTTAATCAAGCTCTAATCTAGGTTTTAGGGTTTAGAAAATTTATTACCTTCCAAGAGCACAAGAGCTGTTTGGGATAGCTCAAGAACAAGATTTCTCACACCACCACAATGCCAAAATCGGCTGGACATACAAGAGACCAAACAAGGTTTAGTCTAAATTTTCGTTTTGCCATTTAGGCTAGAAAAAGATGGAGTTTTTGAAGATATTTTTACCTTAGGAGAACAAGGAGAACAAGGGCCTTCTAATGGTGGTGTTGAAGCTTCAAATGGGGAATACCCTCAAAATCGAAAATGCTTGTTTTTGGATTTTGGAAAGATGAAAATGTAGCTCTTGAGGAGAGGATTACAATGGTGTAATTTTTATAATTTTTGGAAGAGTGTGGAGAGAGTTACAAAGGAGAGAAGGTGAGTTTTGTGTTGTTTTTCTTAAGCAGCCATGGAAATCGCATGGAGGTAGAAGGAAGGAGAAAAGAGAGGGTGTGGGGTGCTTGTTCACGTGAGGGAAAAGAGAATAGGGAGGAGAGAGAGTAGGAAGTGAGGTGAGGGTTACTTTTATGATTTTTGTCTTTTGTAAATAGTGAGTGAGTGTGTGAGAGAGAGTGGGAAAGCAAAATCGGACACACACAGAGAGCATGGGGGTTTTGAAATTTATTTGCAATATTGGACACATAAGTTTGTGTTATTTATATTTCTACCCCACAACTTGTCGTTTTTGACAGTTTTTACTAATCTCTCGTTTTATTGATTTTATTGGTCCTCAAGCCTCACTAATGTTTATTAATGATTATTTAGTTGACCAAAACTGTTACGAGTCTATTTGACCCGCTTAAAGACACGTTTCCCCGGTTACCTCGAAAACGCGCTTTAAGGTTCGTTAGTGATTTTTAATCCGTTTTAAGGATACCGTTTTTATCGGATTTGTTCCTAATGATTATTTACACTTAATTAAGCTTCTAAATTACTTATTAGCCTAATTAATCACTGTTTTTAATTACGGGGTATTTCAATCTACCCCCCTTAAGAAACTTTGCCCTCAAAGTTGCTCAAGGTTAATGGCTTATAACTCTACTCATTATGCAACCCAATTGCCATAATGCATCTTACTACACCTATGAGGTGTTTGCTTCATTCCACATTGCAACATACACATTTCAACATCATACGCAATTCACATACACAATGCATCATTTCCATTCATACCATACCACAATACAAAATACATCATTACCATCCACAATACACATTACACCAATACACCATACATTACACATACACATCATTCATTACACATTACACATACATACACATCCATACTAAATTCACTTGCACTATATGTGCCATACAAAATGCAATGCTTACCCCGAAGCAATGCTAAAGCAAAGGGTTCTACCCCCCTTAAAAGGGGTACGACCCGTACCCGTATACTAAATACTAGACTCTCTAGTCTGTGAATAACTGCGGGTATTTAGCCTTCATGGCATCTTCCAACTCCCATGTCGCTTCTTCGACATCATGGTTAGACCATAGGACCTTCACCATTCGTATAGACTTATGGCGAGTGTCTCTGGTCTTCCTATCAAGGATTCTCACTGGGGTTTCGACATATCGCATGTTTGGCTCAATGGATAGTGCTCGGGCTCCAACACATGAGAAGGATCAGCCATATACTTCTTGAGTTGTGACACATGAAATACATCATGGACACGTCCCAAGTCCTCAGGTAGTGCTAACCTGTAGGCTACTGAACCAACTCTTTCGGTGATAGTGTACGGCCCTACAAACTTTGGGCTTAGCTTGCCCTTCTGACCAAAACGAAGACACCCTTCATAGGTGAAACTCGCAAGAACACTTGGTCGCCCACGGCGAACTCAAGGTCGCGTCGTCTCACATCCGCATAGGATTTCTGTCTATCTTGGGCTGCCTTCATGTTAGCTCGGATTTGTTGCACTTCGGCTTGCACTTGCTCAAGGTATTCCGGTCCTATTATGACCGCTTCACTTGACTCATCCCAACACAAGGGTGTACGGCAAGGTCTACCGTATAGAGCTTGGAAAGGCGACATCTTAATCGAGGCGTGATAACTATTATTATACGAGAACTCGATAAGGTGAAGCTTATCTAACCAACTCCCCTGAAAGTCCAAGGCACATGCCCGAAGCATGTCCTCCAGTGTCTGGATGGTCCTTTCTGTCTGACCGTCGGTCTGAGGATGGAAGGCGGTACTCAACTTCAATTCTGTACCCAACGCTTCCCTTGTAGCTCTCCAGTATCTCGAAAGAAATCTGGTATCGCGGTCAGATACTATGGTCTTAGGGACTCCGTGGTGTCTGATAATCTCCTTATCAAAAAGCTCAGCTAGCTTTACTACCTTCCAGATGTCCTTCATCGGTATGAATCTGGCAACCTTGGTAAGGCGATCTACTACAACCCAGATCATGTTGAGTCCTCCCCTAGCGGGTGGGAGTCCTACAACAAAATCCATGGAGATATCATGAAATTTCCACTCCGGAATTGGCATCGATTGTACCATTCCGCCCGGTCTACGGTGTTCAAATTTTACCTTCTGGCATGTTAAGCATCTCAATACGAATTCTGTCACATCTGACTTCATTCCAGACCACCAGAAGTACCTCTTCATGTCTTTGTACATCTTGGAGGCTCCCGGATGGACTGATAATGTAGAACTATGTGACTCTCGCAGGATGCGATCCCTTAGCTCAGCATTGCTTCGGGGGACGCATAGCCTGCCATTCAACCGAATCAAACCATCTTCATGTAGCTTAAAATCGTACTTTTTCTTTTCAAATGTACCATTCTCGATCTTTTGTCTGATTTCGGTTAGGTAAGGGTCGCTCGACTGAGCATCTCGCACCTCGTCAACCAAGCTAGAAGAAGCGAGTAGCGAATGGAGCGAGTGTGCTCGACGGCTCAGGGCGTCGGCTACCACATTAGCCTTCCCTTCCTTATACTGCAGATTGATGTCGTAGTCTGAGAGAAACTCCATCCACCTTCTCTGTCTCAAGTTGAGTTCTTTCTGAGTGAATACATACTGTAAGCTCTTATGATCGGAGTAGATGGTGATGCTTACCCCATAGAGATAGTGTCGCCATATCTTCAAGGCGAAGACAATGGCTCCTAACTCTAAGTCGTGAGTCGGGTAATTCTCCTCATGTTTCTTCAGCTGGCGAGAGGCATAAGCAACAACCTTGCCATGCTGCATGAGTACGCATCCCATTCCTTTGCCTGATGCATCACAGTATACCTCAAATCCCTCTGTGCCCTCTGGAAGAGTAAGGACGGGCGCTGAGGTCAATGAGTCTTTCAGCTTCTGAAATGATAGCTCGCACTCGTCTGTCCATACAAACGGTGCATCTTTCTTCTTCATCAATGTAGTCATGGGCTTGGCGACTTTCGAGAAGTCCCTTACAAATCTCCGGTAGTAACCGGCTAGACCAAGAAAGCTCCTAATGTCGGTAACAGTCTTGGGTCTAGGCCATGATCGTACAGCTTCTACTTAGAAGGGTCAACCGAGATACCTGCGCTCGAGATGACATGTCCAAGGAATGATACCTGATCAAGCCAAAACTCGCATTTGGAGAACTTCGCATAAGCTGGTTCTCGCGCAGTGTCTCAAGCACTTTCCTCAAGTGGGTTTCATGTTCCTCTGGTGATTTGAATATACAAGGATGTCGTCGATGAAGACCACAACCGAAGTGTCCAACTGCTCACTGAATAAACGATTCATGAGGTCCATGAATTTTGCCGGTGCGTTTGACAAACCGAATGGCATCACTGTGAATTCGTAGTGGCCATATCTGGTACGGAATGCCGTTTTCTCAATGTCTTGTTCCTTGATTGCAATCTGATGGTACCCTGAACGGAGGTCGATCTTGGAGAAGACTGAGGCTCCTTTCAACTGGTCGAATAGATCGTCGATACGCGGTAGGGGGTATTTGTTTTTGACTGTGACCGCATTCAGCTCGCGGTAGTCAATGCATAGTCGGAGGCTACCGTCCTTCTTCTTCACGAAGAGAACCGGTGCTCCCCAGGGTGATACGCTCGGGCGTATAAACCCTTTGTCTAGAAGATCTCTCAACTGCTCTTTCAACTCGGTCATCTCTGCTGGTGCCATGCGGTACGGTGCCCTAGCAATGGGACCGGTACCTGGCAATAGATCAATTTCGAATTCCACTGCTCTCGGTGGTGGCATGCCGGGTAGCTCCTTAGGGAATACATCGGGATACTCGGATACAATGGGTACTTCATCACTGAACTCTGGATCTCGTTCCAGGTCTTGTACATAACAAAGATATACCTCTTGGCCCTTTCTGAGCTCCCGGTACATAGCCATGGCAGATATAAGTGTGGTCGAAGGCTCTCTCGGTCTCTGGCGGTAAGATACTATAACCCCAGAAGGACTCTTGAGCAGCAAACGATGCTCGGCGCAGAGGATTCTACCCTTGTGCCGCTCCAACCAATTCATCCCAATGATTACGTCGAATCCCAATCCATTGAATTCGATGAAGGAAATGGGAAACGATTCGCCTTTGATTTGGATTGTGGCTGATTGATAGTATTTGGTGCACTTTACTCGCTCCTTCGATGGGAGAGTAACCATGAAGTTCGGTAGCTCATCCGCATCTAGCTTCAACCTCTTCACAAGGATGGTGATACGAAAGTGTGAGAGGCGCCGGAGTCGAATAACATTGGCATCAATGCCATTTACTGGGAAGGTTCCCGTTAGAATGGTGCCGCTTCTGCCGGCTTGTGCTTCGGTGAGGATGCTCAGGTTACCTTCGGTACCGAGTCCACAACCTATTGGATTCACAATTGGATAAGTATTGATGGTGGACACAAGTGGAATTAAATCAACACTGCTCTTTATTGATAAACCAACCATCATACATGTCGTGTCTCTAATACACGTTACTAAAGATTACATGATACTAGGAATTTAATACTTTCTAAAGGTAAGGTTCAGGCGTCCTGGTTTCATGTGTGTGGCATTGATTATTGCCGGCGGTGCCGTATTCAACTTGATCTTGTTGATCCCGTGATACAGCATCCTAGAGTTTCCACCCATGATTAGGACATCTCCTGATCTCAATACCAGTTTCTGTGCGAGGTCCACACGCTTCTGCTCGCTATACAGGAATACGGCGTCATCACCAATGGACCAAGACACTACGGGCACTCCTTGTTCAGAGATTCCGCTGTCTCGTCCTTGTCTTGGTGTAACCCAAGTCGTCCTTCTTTTCATAGAAGTTGACGATACAAAGGTCCGCTTCAAGTGCGGGGATTGGTTCAGATTCACATTGTTGTGCAAGTTCAACTGTGTGATGAGGGTCTGAAACTCTGGTGGTATTGTCGGTGGCGTCGCTCCATCTTGTGTTCGTGTCTCCTGGTATGTCTTGGTATAAGGATTCCAGTCCTTTCCCAAGCACATCATCTTCAGCTTCATCTTCGCTCCACCGGGGAATTCGGGTGTGTAAAATCCACCTTGACCCGTTCCTAGCTCGTTGCATCGTCGAATATTGAGATTTGCGCTTCGGGTGTCAGGTATCCCTTTAATAAATCATACCTGGTCGGATGACCTGACACTGTTTGTTGGTGTAGTCGTGGTTGGTGATGTCGATCTCTTCTTGATTCAAGGTTACCGGTATCGGGTAACAGATACTAAAGTTTCCTATGGTTACAAATTTCATCTACGGTGAGTACTAGTTTCAACTACTTATTTCATGCTCAACATACTTCATTTCATTCAATCATGCATTCATCCAGATAGTTACTCTACTACTTATTCATACTACTTCAAGGATTAAAGGTTCAGATAATTACCTGGGCCGGACTTAGAATCGGACCCATCACGGTCAATGACATGAAGGACAGGCTGCCTCTGAGGTGCACCCCTCTGAGGTCCCCGGGATCCCGGTCCCTGTGGTGCCTGCTGGGCCGGTGCATCGCCAGATGCAACCTCCTTGCCTTCCCTCTGCTTGTAGTTTTGGAAGTTTCCCTTCTGCTTCCCACTCTCCGGGCACTTGTTAGCTGTGTGTCCCAGCTTCTGGCAGTTGTAGCATTTGATCTCCCTCCCGTAGCAATCCTGACCAGGATGGTGCTGGTTGCACTTTCTGCACACATAGGTGCGGCCATCGGAGAAGGTTTTGGCGGCACCGGAGCTAGAACCTGAGGTTAGAGGGTTAGCACATGTGTACGGGGATATACTAGATACGATACTTATATGAATACGAATTGGAAGTAGAATTTACCCTTAGGAGGGTGTGATCTCAGTGGCTTAGCTGCCACCGGTGCAGAATAACCAAGCTGAAGGATCTCCGCTGGTTTGCCCTGCTCAGCATGGGCACTGCTCTCACTTGGGGACTTCTTCTGAGAAAAGAAGTTCCCTTTCTTCTTCTTCCAGCTTTTACCCTGGTTCTGCTCCTCAGTGCTGGTATTTTTGTTATTGGCCTTGCGCTTCAGCGCGGTTTCTTCATCCCTCAGTTGGCAAGTGATCTCAACGCGAGAAGCCGCGTGATAACAGTCCTGAAATTTCAGGTATTAGCCGGGATTCTCATTTAAGGAGGATAAGGGAAAATTCAAAGGAATTCAAGGAATTTAAGGAATTGAAATGATACTAAGGGTTAACTGACATTCACCTGAAGGGAGGTAAATCTCGTGTAGCCCATACCGTACCGAAGGCGATGGCTCAGACCGCCATAGAAGCGATCGACCAACACCTGGCCGGTGTATCCAAGATCGGGGAGGAGACGGAGAATGGAGGTGAAGGTGCGGTAGTACTCATCCACAGACATCTTGTCTGTCATCTTTAAGGCGTCTAGCTCTAGCCTTTTCTTGGTTTTTACATGTTCCGGATAGTACTTGGATCGGAGGAGAGATGCGAAGGAATCCCAATCGAAGGTGGGGTCGCTGACATGCTCGTGCTTCACTAGTTTCCACCAATCCATGGCCGCGTCCTTCAAGTAATAGGCTGCTACTCTGACTCGAACTCCAGCAGGAGCTTCGAGGGTTTCAAAGGCTGTCTCCATCTCGGAGATATAGGCTTCAAGCTTAGCCGGTCACTCTCGCCCCTAAAGCAAGGAGGGCGGAGTTCCGCTACAGCTTTCACCCAATTAGCTTCTCTGGGTGGAGGGGGAGGGACTGGCCCCGCTTGAGTTTGTTGGGTTTGTTGGGATTGTTGTACGCTTGTATTACTTGGGGTAGCATCTGTGCTACCGTGGCGGCGACGATCTCAGCTATCGTCTGTGCGCCGGTTCCATCTGAGGCTTCGCCTCTAGGTCGGCCTCGGCCTCGTCCTGACATCTGAATGTTTAACAGTTACGTTAGGCTTTGCAAGATAGGACTAAAAGGTCTTGGAATTTAAGCAAGGTATCGTTCCTAAGAACGTTAAGGGTATCCGTTGTTGACAACGGTAGTTCCTAGTTAGGTTTCTAAGTATCCGTCTTAAGACGGTTGAAATCCTAACTCGGTAATCCCCTATGCTCGGTACTAAGGACATCAGAGCGTTACTACGCTCTGATACCACTTTTTGTAACACCCCAACCGCTAATCCTATGCTTACCGTCTAATCGTCCTATTAATCCTACGAGTTCGCAGCGGAATTATTACATACTTACTACGGCGGGTGAAACAATGCCGCTAACCGCCCATACGGCTAGCTAGGCTACTAATACTTACAGTCACGGTCTGATGAACATAATGTACCGAGCTACTAATTTACTTGTCAAAATGATATGTGCCAAATACTTACATCCTGGATCACCGAGTATTTAAAGTATACGATTACATTTCCATCCCTAAGTTCCAAAAGAATGAGTTTCTATCTTTTGCTCATCTATACCAATTCCCTTCCATCAATATCCAAAAAGGTGTACCCCATGGTACACCGGCTAATCAAAAGTTACAGCCGTGTACTACTTAGTACACCCATCATAAATTCAATGTTTACATTCCAAAAAGAAGATAAAAGAAATGGAAGTAGATCTTCACATCTTCATCAATCTCGAGTACCTGCGTGTGTAAAAATGGTGCCCCAAGGGGCTCAGCAAAAGCTGCATATGGACTCCGCATATACCGCGTGCTAGCTAGGGCACGCCGACTATTTGACGTCCACTAAACATGCCATTCATTTTCATACATACATGCTCTTCATACAATATACATGCTATACAATTCATTACACAATCAAGGCAACATACAAGTACACATCTTACTTACCTTCACAAGGTTAGCCAAATTATGCATCCGGGTTAATCGGAATGCTTTACTCTTTTACTCATTACTTACTTCTTCTTACTTACAATTACTTACTTCCTTTTTACTTTACTTACTCATTCTTACTTACTTACTTATACTCAAGTCAAGTCGTCGGGACCTCCGGCCTTGGGGACTACGCCGTCCCACATCCGGGATTTACTTGACTCACTAATCCGGGATGCTACCCACTTAAGGGATTTGGGCCGCGGACCAGTTTAAGAGTCAGGAATTGGAGCCAACCTCTCGTGACTCCGCATCCTCACGCGTGGCCGAAACTATATCGGACTTCTACTCATTCCAATTTAATTACCATTTTAAGTTAGGATGGTTAGCTTGTTAGGAATAAGTTAGAAGTCCAAACACAATAATAACGGTACAATACAATACAACATACATACACACATTCATATCATCCATACATTTCATGAAGTATACAAACTAAGATTTGAAGAAATATACAACATCATACAACACTACATATTCACAAGTATGCATATTAACTCGATTCGTGCATTCATCTTATTTGGTGATCAATTAGCACACAACACACAAATCAGGTAACCAAGATAGCATACGGGGCATGAGGAATCCATACCGTTCACCGTTGTACGTAATTCCAAACGTCCTTCGATGTCAAAACCAAGTCCTATTACATACATACAATTGAATGATTAATCTAGCTATCATTACTTAACTCGTACTTACTATGTCCTTACATTTCTTACATACTTTACTTTACTACTTATTTTTCCTTTACTTAAGTTTATATTTTCTTACTTAAGGTTTGCATGCTTACACACATATACATATACATATATGTATGGTATACATATACATATATATACAATTACTATTTAAATTAAAATTTTTTTTTTTGTCAGGACCGGACTTGCGACCGACCTTGGCAAGTCCGGTCCATTCCAGTAGGTTTCATCGGGAAAATTTTTGGTCCCCCCGACCGGACTTGCATGTCCGGTCGCAAGTCCGGTCGATTCCAGTAACATTCTGCCGGGAAATTTTTCTGCTCGACCGGACTTGCAAGTCCGGTCGCAAGTCCGGTCGATTCCAGTAGCATACCGAGGGTAAATTTTTCTGCTCGACCGGACTTGCAGGTCCGGTCGCAAGTCCGGTCGATTCCAGTGTTTGCATTTTAATTTCTGTTTTCAGTCCTCTCTTTCACCCATTACTTCCCCATCGTTCCTACACTTAATCCTACATGTTTTAACACCATTTAAACCTCCTAATACACCTTAGTTCATTAATTACTCCTTACACAATTTTATACTCATTCACTCATCTAATTTTCCAAGTTTCACTCAACACTCAACTAGTTTCTTATCTAGTTACCTTATGCTACAGATTTTAACACTTACACTTCCCCTCTACATCTCCCTCTTCTAATGTCATTTCTAACACTCCTAGCACATTACAATTACATTAACTATCTCTCTCAACTTATCCTCTATCTTCCTTAATCAAAATCTGTTACACACTCCCATTATTCACCTAGTTTTAATTCTCTAAGTGTTCTAATCCTAGGCAAATTTTGCCATAGTCTCCCCTATAATTTTATACTCTCACCACATTGTTTTACTCACATCTATATGGTCTCACCTGTTTTCAATAACATCAATATACACAAGCTCCCATATACAATCCCAATACTAAAACAACACTAAAACACTACAAAATTCCTGCACTCAAGATACCATTCCCAATCTGTTTTAAATGAGTTTTACACATCTTCTAAAGCTTCCAAAATACTTATATTCTCCTACACATTACACTACTAATACATTACCATTTTTCAATACCAATTTTCATTACTAAAAATCTGTTACATATACAATTACAAGACTACACAAAGGTGAGCATCTTACCTTGTTTTGCTTCTAGTTTCTTTCTTCTTCTTTCTTTCTCCTTCTTTCCTTCTCTACCGGTTTTGAAATCTCAATCCACTAACACTACAACCATTCACATACACCATTCAATACTATGAACTAACCCTAACCATTAATCAAGCTCTAATCTAGGTTTTAGGGTTTAGAAAATTTATTACCTTCCAAGAGCACAAGAGCTGTTTGGGATAGCTCAAGAACAAGATTTCTCACACCACCACAATGCCAAAATCGGCTGGACATACAAGAGACCAAACAAGGTTTAGTCTAAATTTTCGTTTTGCCATTTAGGCTAGAAAAAGATGGAGTTTTTGAAGATATTTTTACCTTAGGAGAACAAGGAGAACAAGGGCCTTCTAATGGTGGTGTTGAAGCTTCAAATGGGGAATACCCTCAAAATCGAAAATGCTTGTTTTTGGATTTTGGAAAGATGAAAATGTAGCTCTTGAGGAGAGGATTACAATGGTGTAATTTTTATAATTTTTGGAAGAGTGTGGAGAGAGTTACAAAGGAGAGAAGGTGAGTTTTGTGTTGTTTTTCTTAAGCAGCCATGGAAATCGCATGGAGGTAGAAGGAAGGAGAAAAGAGAGGGTGTGGGGTGCTTGTTCACGTGAGGGAAAAGAGAATAGGGAGGAGAGAGAGTAGGAAGTGAGGTGAGGGTTACTTTTATGATTTTTGTCTTTTGTAAATAGTGAGTGAGTGTGTGAGAGAGAGTGGGAAAGCAAAATCGGACACACACAGAGAGAGCATGGGGGTTTTGAAATTTATTTGCAATATTGGACACATAAGTTTGTGTTATTTATATTTCTACCCCACAACTTGTCGTTTTTGACAGTTTTTACTAATCTCTCGTTTTATTGATTTTATTGGTCCTCAAGCCTCACTAATGTTTATTAATGATTATTTAGTTGACCAAAACTGTTACGAGTCTATTTGACCCGCTTAAAGACACGTTTCCCCGGTTACCTCGAAAAACGCGCTTTAAGGTTCGTTAGTGATTTTAATCCGTTTTAAGGATCCGTTTTCTTCGGGATTTGTTCCCTAATGATTATTTACACTTAATTAAGCTTCTAAATTACTTATTAGCCTAATTAATCACTGTTTTTAATTACGGGGTATTTCAGCAACTTACCTTCACCGACTGTCTGCAACTCGCCCACTCGTCCACTGCGCCTACCTTAATTCACGCCTGTGTTCAGCTGTCTGTCCCCTGCAATAAATGAGCAATCAGTGAAATCAATTTGCCACCTCAATCAATTCCTCACGCGTTCCTTATCTGCTGCCTTTTTTTCTTCTATAAAAGCCACGAGCTTCTGCTCAAAAATAACAAGTCAATTTCCACGAGAAACACTACCGATCCATTATCCCTTCCTCCCGTCTTCTCCATTTTATTTTCTCTTTACATTCCACAAAATCCACCTCTAGCCTACGTATACAAAATAGCAGAGTGAGCCGGAGTGATTACGGATGATTTCTATTACTCTTGTCTCTGTCTATCTATTTAATATGTTAGGCTAGTTTACGTACGCTCTGGGAATGGTTATTATATGTTTGTATTAATTATGCTATATTTTTACTGGTTTAATTTATATACAGTTTGTTACGCTTAAAGGTTATCTCGCACCCTTTTTTAATAAATGTCATGAGTTTATTAAACTGCTTTACTAAATCTATTTTGATCAGACCGGTGATAAATAGATAGGTTAATTAAGACGTAAAACTGGAGGAAACTTGTTATGATTTAATAAGTTAGTATTCAGTTGCTAATGTAATTCCTCAATACTCCTCTGCCGTTCGCAGGCTTTTGCTTGAACCTTGATTAGAACCTTGCATTACAGGTGAACGAGTTCTTATGAGGCTATGACTTAGTCCTTAAGATAATTACAGGAACCTTGCCAAATTATTAAACCAGTAGAGATAGCTTAATTATGCAGTTTATATTAACCTGACCCAGAGTTCCATTTTATTTATCTGTCAACTTAGTTTATTTTATTCTTTCTTTTTATTTATTTTACAAGTCAATTAATCCCCCCTCCTGTGACACGCTTAGGTACTATTATATGTACATTAGTCCCACGGTTCGACATCCGGTTGCTTACAATTTTCACTATACTACTGCGACCGGGATTTGTTTGCAGCCCGACGTTTAATTTGAGTTTTAATTTCTTTTCTTTTAATTTTACACCAGTTTAACCACTCACTTTATAACGTCTGCAAAATGGCGCCGTTGCCGGGGACTAGTTTATTCTAGTCCCTAAGCCCCGGATTATTCACTTGTATTATTAGAAATTTTGTTTATACTATTGTTTGTTGTTTATATTTATTATCTTTTATATTTTGTTTATATTATTATTATGTTTGTTTCTAATCATTTTATTTTCTAATCTTTTTCAGTAGTTTTGTTTTATACAGAAAAACACAAAAAAAAAAAATCTCTGTACGTGGCAAATGGAAGAAGCGTTTGAATTTTGGCAGGATTTATACTGCTCCGTATGTGGGGGAGCTCATGATTTTGAGGATTGTCTCATAGTCCAAGAGCAACTCTGGTTAGAAGATCAACCAGACTACCTGGAGAGAATCGCTCAACTACTAGAGCAATCAATGAGCGAAACAGTTCAAGAGGTAGAACACCCCACTACAAACGAGCCATTCATAGAGACTCCTCCCTCTAAAATCAATTACCGCTATTTTCCATCCTTCTCTATAATATACCCAGACAATGAGGATACTTTTATCCTCGAAAATGAAGAGAAGGAATTGCCATCACCTCCCTCCAAAATATCTAAACAAAACGCCATTATCACCTTCAAAGAATTAACTTTCTCTGAAGATGATATCAATCAGCGTTCTTTCTACAAACCTCACCTACAAGAGGAGGATGTTTACATCCTCCAATTTGAGGAAGAAAAATCATCACAACCGGGTCTTCTGTTAGAACTACGTTCCCGGCATTACCTCCTCAAACACCTGCTTTTGTGGAGTATTAATTTTCTTATTTTATATGTCGAGGTAACGTTTGTTTTGATCCAGGATAACAAAGCAGGCGTCTAGCCAAAGACGTTAAAGAAGGGCAGCTTCCTGGGAGGCAACCCGGGTGTACTTTTATTTTATTTTGCTTTTATGCTCTTTTTAATTTCCAGGTTCTCTTTAAATTTTATTTTTGCTAAACTTTAAACCCCGTTTTCAGTATGGTTGCTTCTAGTGTTTTATGCAGGTGCACCTCCATGTGGACACCGCAACCAAGCTACGCTACTTGAGGCTGAAGCTCAAGTGGGGGGGAACTCCTTTAACGACTAGCAAAAATAAAATCAGGGGAGTACCAGTTTCTTTAATTTTGCTTTTATTTAAATAAAAATTACAGAGGAGCGTTTATATGCTTAGATGTTTATTTGTGATCTTTGTGTTATCTCTAATTTATCTACTTACCGAAAAGGTCTTCTGAAACCTTCCCTTGTTTTTCTGGTGAACAATGAGGACCTTGTTCAATTTAAGGTGGGGGAGTGTGCCCTTTTCGGTGACACTTTGTGCTTAAATATTTAATCTCTCTCCTTATCTTTCGTTTGTCCAATTCAATATCGTGGACCCCTTTTATGTGGGTTGTTCTCTTTAAGAATAAATATTGTTATGAATTGTAGGATAAATGGTACAAATTTTAAATTTTTGATTACTTTTGAGGAGCACTTTATGTGCGGTGTGACCAAATAATCTGCAAATGGTTGGATTTTATTGCTCAGGGTTCCTTTCTGTCTTCTCTCTTAGGGATTGCTAAGGGGTGCTTTTCTGTTAAAAAAAAAAGAAAGAAGAAAAAAATAATAATAAGGGACTAACGAGACACCATTGGTAACCAACAAGAGAGTTGAGTGTTCTTAAAATACAAGGCGTGATGCCTACATTTTCTCATCCCTTATGCAAAAGTGAAACAAATGCATAAATCTATTTTTCCTTTTGTTTTCTCCTGAATGCCCATTCTTGAGAGAAGTTGGCCATGGTAAAAGTTCTCAGAGTCACCTAAAAGAAACATTGAAGTACCTTGGATCATACCCCGAAACTCTATATTTTATTTTTACCCTGAGCACACCTATGCCACCAGCAGTTAATTTTTCACACTCCTCAATAAGTTAAAAAGATCATGTTTATCCTACCATTCATAATAATATTTGTTAGTATTGAGCATTCCCTACTTTCTTGGTTACGTGGTTTTGCTTGAGGACAAGCAAAAAGATAAGTGGGGGGTGTGATAAGTGTCCAAATGAGCATGATTTATAGGTGTATTTCATATTTAATATTAACACTTTTCTTGCTCATTTCTCCACTTCGGTTAGTTTTCCTCTAGTTTATGTTTTATTATTATCTCACTAATTTATTGGTTTAACATGAGGAAAACCAAGCTGGGACTAAAGTAGATAAAGAGACGAACACATAGACGCAAACGGTTCAGAAAACGGAGCCCAAACGAAGAATCTAGAGCCGGTCGAAGTTGGAAGGAATAAGTCAGGACTGCCACGTCGAGATAACTGGCGGACACCACATGGGCAACCGCATGGCGGACACAACAAGAGAGTACCGCCTCTTTGTAGGCGGTCTTGGAGGCGGAACAGGAAGGCACAACCTCCACTTATCAGGCGGTCTTCCACAGGCGGTCGTGACTAATTATAGTCGCGACCAGTTTCTTCTTCGCCCGTCGTCGTCTGCAACTGTAACACCCCAACCGCTAATCCTATGCTTACCGTCTAATCGTCCTATTAATCCTACGAGTTCGCAGCGGAATTATTACATACTTACTACGGCGGGTGAAACAATGCCGCTAACCGCCCATACGGCTAGCTAGGCTACTAATACTTACAGTCACGGTCTGATGAACATAATGTACCGAGCTACTAATTTACTTGTCAAAATGATATGTGCCAAATACTTACATCCTGGATCACCGAGTATTTAAAGTATACGATTACATTTCCATCCCTAAGTTCCAAAAGAATGAGTTTCTATCTTTTGCTCATCTATACCAATTCCCTTCCATCAATATCCAAAAAGGTGTACCCCATGGTACACCGGCTAATCAAAAGTTACAGCCGTGTACTACTTAGTACACCCATCATAAATTCAATGTTTACATTCCAAAAAGAAGATAAAAGAAATGGAAGTAGATCTTCACATCTTCATCAATCTCGAGTACCTGCGTGTGGTAAAAATGGTGCCCCAAGGGGCTCAGCAAAAGCTGCATATGGACTCCGCATATACCGCGTGCTAGCTAGGGCACGCCGACTATTTGACGTCCACTAAACATGCCATTCATTTTTCATACATACATGCTCTTCATACAATATACATGCTATACAATTCATTACACAATCAAGGCAACACTACAAGTACACATCTTACTTACCTTCACAAGGTTAGCCAAATTATGCATCCGGGTTAATCGGAATGCTTTACTCTTTTACTCATTACTTACTTCTTCTTACTTACAATTACTTACTTCCTTTTACTTTACTTACTCATTCTTACTTACTTACTTATACTCAAGTCAAGTCGTCGGGACCTCCGGCCTTGGGGACTACGCCGTCCCACATCCGGGATTTACTTGACTCACTAATCCGGGATGCTACCCACTTAAGGGATTTGGGCCGCGGACCAGTTTAAGAGTCAGGAATTGGAGCCAACCTCTCGTGACTCCGCATCCTCACGCGTGGCCGAAACTATATCGGACTTCTACTCATTCCAATTTAATTACCATTTTAAGTTAGGATGGTTAGCTTGTTAGGAATAAGTTAGAAGTCCAAACACAATAAATAACGGTCACGGTACAATACAACATACATACACACATTCATATCATCCATACATTTCATGAAGTATACAAACTAAGATTTGAAGAAAATATACAACATCATACAACACTACATATTCACAAGTATGCATATTAACTCCGATTCGTGCATTCATCTTATTTGGTGATCAATTAGCACACAACACACAATCAGAGTAACCAAGATAGCATACGGGGCATGAGGAATCCATACCGTTCACCGTTGTACGTAATTCCAAACGTCCTTCGATGTCACAAACCAAGTCCTATTACATACATACAATTGAATGATTAATCTAGCTATCATTACTTAACTCGTACTTACTATGTCCTTACATTTCTTACACTTATACTTTACTTACTTATTTTCCTTTACTTAAGTTTATATTTTCTTACTTAAGGTTTGCATGCTTACACACATATACATATACATATATGTATGGGTATACATATACATATATATACAATTACTATTTAAATTAAAATTATTTTTTTTTTTTTTTGTCAGGACCGGACTTGCGACCGACCTTGGCAAGTCCGGTCCATTCCAGTAGGTTTCATCGGGAAAATTTTTGGTCCGACCGGACTTGCATGTCCGGTCGCAAGTCCGGTCGATTCCAGTAACATTCTGCCGGGAAATTTTTCTGCTCGACCGGACTTGCAAGTCCGGTCGCAAGTCCGGTCGATTCCAGTAGCATACGAGGGTAAATTTTTTGTTACACACTCCCATTATTCACCTAGTTTTAATTCTCTAAGTGTTCTAATCCTAGGCAAATTTTGCCATAGTCTCCCCTATAATTTTATACTCTCACCACATTGTTTTACTCACATCTATATGGTCTCACCTGTTTTCAATAACATCAATATACACAAGCTCCCATATACAATCCCAATACTAAAAACAACACTAAACACTACAAAATTCCTGCACTCAAGATACCATTCCCAATCTGTTTTAAATGAGTTTTACACATCTTCTAAAGCTTCCAAAATACTTATATTCTCCTACATTACACTACTAATACATTACCATTTTTCAATACCAATTTTCATTACTAAAAATCTGTTACATATACAATTACAAGACTACACAAAGGTGAGCATCTTACCTTGTTTTGCTTAGTTTCTTTCTTCTTCTTTCTTTCTCCTTCTTTCCTTCTCTACCGGTTTTGAAATCTCAATCCACTAACACTACAACCATTCACATACACCATTCAATACTATGAACTAACCCTAACCATTAATCAAGCTCTAATCTAGGTTTTAGGGTTTAGAAAATTTATTACCTTCCAAGAGCACAAGAGCTGTTTGGGATAGCTCAAGAACAAGATTTCTCACACCACCATAATGCCAAAATTGGCTGGACATACAAGAGACCAAACAAGGTTTAGTCTAAATTTTCGTTTTGCCATTTAGGCTAGAAAAAGATGGAGTTTTTGAAGATATTTTTACCTTAGGAGAAGAAGGGCCTTCTAATGGTGGTGTTGAAGCTTCAAATGGGGAATACCCTCAAAATCGAAAATGCTTGTTTTTGGATTTTGGAAAGATGAAAATGTAGCTCTTGAGGAGAGGATTACAATGGTGTAATTTTTATAATTTTTGGAAGAGTGTGGAGAGAGTTACAAAGGAGAGAAGGTGAGTTTTGTGTTGTTTTCTTAAGCAGCCATGGAAATCGCATGGAGGTAGAAGGAAGGAGAAAAGAGAGGGTGTGGGGTGCTTGTTCACGTGAGGGAAAAGAGAATAGGGAGGAGAGAGAGTAGGAAGTGAGGTTTACTTTTATGATTTTTGTCTTTTGTAAATAGTGAGTGAGTGTGTGAGAGAGAGTGGGAAAGCAAAATCGGACACACAGAGAGAGCATGGGGGTTTTGAAATTTATTTGCAATATTGGACACATAAGTTTGTGTTATTTATATTCTACCCCACAACTTGTCGTTTTTGACAGTTTTTACTAATCTCTCGTTTTATTGATTTTATTGGTCCTCAAGCCTCACTAATGTTTATTAATGATTATTTAGTTGACCAAAACTGTTACGAGTCTATTTGACCCGCTTAAAGACACGTTTCCCCGGTTACCTCGAAAAACGCGCTTTAAGGTTCGTTAGTGATTTTAATCCGTTTTAAGGATCCGTTTTCTTCGGGATTTGTTCCCTAATGATTATTTACACTTAATTAAGCTTCTAAATTACTTATTAGCCTAATTAATCACTGTTTTTAATTACGGGGTATTTCAGCAACTTACCTTCACCGACTGTCTGCAACTCGCCCACTCGTCCACTGCGCCTACCATAATTCACGCCTGTGTTCAGCTGTCTGTCCCCTGCAATAAATGAGCAATCAGTGAAATCAATTTGCCACCTCAATCAATTCCTCACGCGTTCCTTATCTGCTGCCTCTTCTTTTCTTCTATAAAAGCCACGAGCTTCTGCTCAAAAATAACAAGTCAATTTCCACGAGAAACACTACCGATCCATTATCCCTTCCTCCCGTCTTCTCCATTTTATTTTCTCTTTACATTCCACAAAATCCACCTCTAGCCTACGTATACAAAATAGCAGAGTGAGCCGGAGTGATTACGGATGATTTCTATTACTCTTGTCTCTGTCTATCTATTTAATATGTTAGGCTAGTTTACGTACGCTCTGGGAATGGTTATTATATGTTTGTATTAATTATGCTATATTTTACTGGTTTAATTTATATACAGTTTGTTACGCTTAAAGGTTATCTCGCACCCTTTTTTAATAAATGTCATGAGTTTATTAAACTGCTTTACTAAATCTATTTTGATCAGACCGGTGATAAATAGATAGGTTAATTAAGACGTAAAACTGGAGGAAACTTGTTATGATTTAATAAGTTAGTATTCAGTTGCTAATGTAATTCCTCAATACTCCTCTGCCGTTCGCAGGCTTTTGCTTGAACCTTGATTAGAACCTTGCATTACAGGTGAACGAGTTCTTATGAGGCTATGACTTAGTCCTTAAGATAATTACAGGAACCTTGCCAAATTATTAAACCAGTAGAGATAGCTTAATTATGCAGTTTATATTAACCTGACCCAGAGTTCCATTTTATTTATCTGTCAACTTAGTTTATTTATTTTTTTTTTATTTATTTTACAAGTCAATTAATCCCCCCTCCTGTGACACGCTTAGGTACTATTATATGTACATTAGTCCCACGGTTCGACATCCGGTTGCTTACAATTTTCACTATACTACTGCGACCGGGATTTGTTTGCAGCCCGACGTTTAATTTGAGTTTTAATTTCTTTTCTTTTAATTTTACACCAGTTTAACCACTCACTTTATAACGTCTGCAGGTATAGATGTTGTAATTGCTTGGAAATGTATTTGGGATGCTAGTAATGGTATTGGTAGTAGAAGTGTTGGATGTGAGAATTGAGTTTTAAAATTTGTAGCATAAGTGTAACAAAAACTGTTACATGTGATGGAAAAAGAATGAAGGAATTGTGTAAGTTGTTTGATGGGTTTAGTAATGGAATTGGTGGACGAATTAAGGTGATTTAGAGGGCTTAATTAGTGCTAAATCATGTGGGATTACATGTAGGAAGATTGGGGAAGAAATAGGTAAGAAAAGAAGTGAAAAACAAACCTGTAGGTAGGTTCTGGACCGGACCGACCCAGAGGTTGGGTCAGACGGTGGGTCGGACGGGCCCAGACCACGGAACCAAAGCCTTCTGGAATGGACCGACCCAGAGGTATATGGGTCGGACGGAACAGTTCTGGGTCGGACGGGACATTTTCAGAAGACAGAAAACTTACTGGAATGGGCCGACCCATAGGTTGGGTCGGACGATGGGTCGGACGGCCCTAACTTATAAAAAAAATAATAATAATAGTAACATAGTAATCATATGTATGTATATATGTAGGTGAGTGCATAAATAAAGGACCTTAGTAATATACCATTAATGTGACACCAATGGTACGGAAGTAAGTATGTGAGTAGGAAAACAAATATGAGAAGTAGTTGAGTAGGTTGTGAGTAAGAGTAAAATTAGGTATAACGGGATAACGGGGTTGACTATGGGCTAACTAGTCGTTTAACAATTGTATTGCCCCGATGTTAATGGAAACAAATGTAATGTTACCAGTGGTTCAAAGATTATGCAAAGAACATAAGAGGACGTAGTAGAGTGGACCTTGGTGACAGGTATGGTTTTCTTGCAACCTGTGTCCTACCGGGTTACACCGGCTTGCATGCCAACGTGTTTTCTGTGTGTTTGCCACCTTGTAAGATAAATCATGTAATGAGTTTACAGTAATTCATTTATGTGGTGTAAATAGTTCTGATACCGTTTAACCTCTAACATGTGTTAAACCGTATTTAACCAACTCTAGGATCACACAAGAGATCGGTATTCGGATTAAACGTCCCAACCCATGGGAACGTACTAACTACGGCTATCCTTGCCTTAGTTGCATATTGTGGATTATGTGTGTTGTGTGTGTGTCTGCTCAATGTATCGTTGTTTAACGATGTTGTTGTCCATGCTTGTCGAATGGGATGATACATCCCTCGTGTGTGATTAACTGAAATTGCAACACCAGAAGGTGTATGTATGTGATAAGTTCCATAAAGGAACTTCCAACTAATATGTATATATTATGGGGGATATGTGTTTAATGTGTACGGTTCTATATTAAGACCGGGATAGCTTAACCAAAGCTATATGTCTGACTCGCGTTGGACTAGGGGAATATGTGTATAATGTGTACGGTTCTATATTAAGACCGGTATAGCTTAACCAAAGCTATTTATCTGACTCACATCGGACTAGGGGAATATGTGTATAATGTGTACGGATCTATGTTAAGACCGACCTATCTAAGTGAGCAAATATGTATGGTGTGCAGACTCATATTTAGTCCGACACACCTTAAGTAAAGTGTACGTTCTCTTAGAAGAACGGTGGTGCGTTGTATACGTGTTGTACGGGATATGTGCGGTAATGTTGTGTAAGCTGATGACCAAATCATCCCAAATTCAGTGAAGGAAATAGTTGTAGCCTGATCAATTCGGTGAGTGTTGCTTAGTAAGAAATAAGTCTCGTTAAGGTAGAGCCCTCAAGGGACAAGGAATACAAGAAGGTGATCTAACCAATATGATATGTGAATGTTATGGTTGTATCCTTTTATTTGGATATGTATGCTTATAAGTATGTTATGTGTTTATAGTTTTCTTGTGTGCTTAAAATAAAATAACCTGCATGCTCACTCGATAATTAGTTGTGTGTGGCCCGGTAGTATGCGGGCTGCGGGATTACCATACCAGCAAAGGTGCTGACCCCCTTTGGGGGCCCCCATTACTTTTCAGGTACAAGAAGCTAGTATCCGTTCGAGAGTAGGACGGGGTAACTGTTTATGTATGGGTGGTTATTTAGTTAGCGTAATATCGATGAAGGAATGTGTTAGACTCGGTACAGTTTGGATTGTAAATGTATTTGTATTCAGTCGTAACGGATTTGTAAATGTAAAGTGTGGTGCTCGGTAATCTTGTCCATCAGACCGGTACATTGTGTATGTATTAGCCTTGTTAGCCACGTGGGTGGCTAACGGCGAGTAACACCCAATGGAATAAGTTAGATGTTGAGTTGTAATTCCGCTGCTGAACGTGGTTAAGTATGGTGTTTATAGTTGGGGTGTTACAAAAAGTGGTATCAGAGTGAAGTATCGCTCTGATGACTGGAAATACCGAGCTTAGGAAGTACCGAGTTAGGAGTTTAAGACTTTGGGTTAAGGGTTGAGTGATAGCGTGAGGAGTGCGCTAGTTAGGAATTACCAGTGGGTACTGGAAACCTACAATATCCATCCCGCCCTCCACAAACCCTATTTTATAACTCGGGAAAGAACGCCAGGGAGATGAAAGTCCTCTCATACTCGGGAAGAACCCGATCTGGCTGTTATGAATTATTCATGTAAGAACCAAAACCTGTCATACGATAGATCCCAAGAAACTGAGAATCCTAGAGACGGATCCTGTTTTAACAATTTTACCCGCACTTAATAGCGGAGGACTGAGAACATACCTGTAGGGTACCAAAATTTCCGGCGACCTGGGTCGACATGCCTAGCAGTCGAGGAAACCCAGTCAACGAAAAATAAAGCGCTAACTGTGCACAGAAGTGGACAATGGAGGAGCAACAAACCTGAGACACATGTCTACGGGACCGCAATTGTTAAATAATACCGACAATGGTATAGTAACCGACTAAGGAACTAATCAAGGTTGGATGATTCCAAACCTACAGCGCCGAAGTGGCTGTAATACCCAATTATCACAGTTTAGACCACTATGGAGTATTAGTGAAACATACTTCAATGGGACAATGAGCTAGTACCTGAAACAAGAACCAAGTCGCGGTAACCACGGCAAATGCGTGGGGACGGACATTAAGGAAGAACAAAAAGTTAAGCGAAAGGAGAGTCACCCTAGTTAACGACTACCATGTCAAGACCAATGAGAGTCGCTCGAATGTCCTATTATCAAAACTGTAAGGTCAAAGGAGGAGCCAACAAGGCTACCGAACACGGTAATAATAAAAGTAGTACCAAGACCAGTATGTGTTGAACCCACAACTAGCCAGCATGGCGCACTTGCCACGGCAAGTGCAGCAATAGCGAAGCCATTCGGGAAATTTTTAATGACTATGAAGTACTTAGTGGAGTACCGTATTGTTGAACGAAGTAGTTATAGAATCACGAATCCAAGAAGTTGGAGAGTGAAACCTGGAAGGGCTTAGTGGCCTAACCATTGTACATGAAGATATACCAGTCAGCGGGAAGCTAGAATTGGTCAGAGCATGAAGACATCTTAAATACCGGGAAGAATGTTCCATTAAACCCAGTTTTTCTTCTAAACACAGATTTATTTCAAACCGTTTCCACACCCAAATTTTCTTCTAAACTCTTATTTATTTCAGACTTCTTTCAAGCCAAAAAATTCTCTCAAACTGTAAATTCTCTTTAAAACTAAAACCAGAAGACCTACACCGGCCTCAGCGCCTCACAGTAGGTAAGTTACACCTAGTTATATTTGAGTAACCTCAGAACAATCCTACAACCCGAGGGTCATAACCCGAGGGAATGGATTGAGTTCATACTAAATACAACAGTGGATAGAATTCCTTTGATTAAGTTCGGGAAGCACGGAATGCAAGTTATCATAGGACGATATGAGGGAGTTGACAACAGAATACTTCACCTAGGCGTGTGACGGGCACTACGAGTGTACTAACTGAAATGTAGGACGACTGCACTCCGATAGGAGCTTGTAGACCTGACAGACCTTCTTATGGGTTAGTCGGGTAAGTAGCAATGTATCAGTAGGGTACCCCACATATGTATACGAGTGGAGTCAGGAACACGGGAAGTAGTCGACTCCATACTACGGTCAGCAGTAAAGGTTAAACAAGAGCAACGAACTGCCAAGAATGGTTGACGTAAACGAACCCAGTTAAGTTAAAGAGACAAAAAGGATCAGTGAGTCCATTTCAAGGAGATGTTTATGAGTCAAGAAGTGCGAATGCACTGGCTAGTAAGTAAAGACATAGCATATGTCTCAAGTGTCACGAGAGATAAACATGATAGCTGGAGCGGTGACCCAGCCTATACATGGCAAGGCAGATGCCTGGTATGGACTTGATAATGTACATTGAACGGGATGAAACTCCCAGAGTGATCACCTAGACTATCAGGGAATATCAATCTTCACAGAAGTGGGTAGTAAACCCAGCTAAGAACACAAAATGGCGTAGTTAACTAAACATATCAATAAGTACAAGCCATATGTAATGGCATAACTTAGCAACACCCAGGAGAAATCCTTGATGGGTGTTCGGATCAACAACTGTTGAATGAAATGCGGTGATCGAAACACAAGAGTTGAAACTAACACCCAGTTTAGACATAAGTCGTCAGGAGGCAGACTGAGACTCCTAAGGGCATCCCATGAAAGGAAGCATGTTCAACGACCTTGTCATGGATCCAATACAACCTCCAAACCATGTGATGGCGTATGATGAAGTAAAATGTGTGTGAATATCCTACAATGAGCTGAGCTCGAGGCAGTAAGGCTTATAAGCCACAAACTAAATGTGATATGTAAATTTAATTGATTATGGAAGTTATGTTATACGAGTGAATAGAGCGGGGAGCGAACCACTGCATTAAGAGTGGGGATACCTCTTGATAATGTGAAACCGCATGAGCGGTAGTTATGTGAACCAAGTTCAGGAAATATGTTAACGATTGCCCATGTTGTTATTACCCGGAGTGATTTGAATAAGAATAATATGGAAAGAAGTGTTTGTACCAGTTGTGGAGACCGGGAGAGTAATAAGTCCAATAGCTACCACCATAGGTGTGTGATGCTAAATGTAGAGTGAACAACGCTCAAGGAGCATAAAGACTCAAAGGATAGTGTATTCAGTAGTCATCCAAATGTATGACGAACCAAAAATATGAATGATGGAAACACATGAGCAAAAGCTAATATAATAGCGGATGCAGTGTAAGTTGATGCAGTATAATGAGTAAAGATACGGTGCGCAATAAGCGACCGTTGTATAAGTATTGTTAAACGATAATATGGCAACTGAGCACAGTTAGGAGTTAAACCCAGTGGAGATACAACGGGAAGTGATAGCAAATAAACTGGGCAGTAAGCCAGTGGCCAGTACTATGTGATAAAAATCTCAGTGAAACACAGTGTGTAAGAGATTTACTGCCAAGAGTTTACGCCTCTACACTCTGTATGACTGAGTGTTTTGGTATTGCACTTACGCAGTAATGATCGAGTGGGATAGCTAGGAACTTGGGAGAATGTTAATTGTGATAGTAGTGGAAAGAGACTTATAACGTTATAAGACCGAGGCATAGGAAATGCAAGGTCGTACCAATGAAAGAGTACTTGTACGAAACCAAACATGGATGCCTGGTTAGCAATAAGCGACTACAGTAACACTAAATACCAAATACCGGTATGGAATATACCTTAAGTGTTGGAAATAACCGAGGGAGCACTACATATTAGGTAGTAGCTCAACCTCAACCGACAACAAGTTGGATGAAACTACGTGAATGATCACGAACTTACACAGCTGCATATGCAGTAAGTTATCTGAACAGTGGATGGAAAGTTTGCAACTCACCAAATTAACGCACGGTAAGAGATACCATGCGTCGGTTGAGAAACCGTAATTCATAAGATAAAGGCGATGAATCGGAGATGTACAATACATTAAGAATAACGAATGGAGCAAACTAAGCTCTAAGTTATCAGGGTTGCGTAGTAGAGGCCAGTGATTCAAATGTGGAATGTGCATAGTGAACATGAGTAAATGGCTAATTATCAATGCCTAGAAGTGTGACAGGTCAGTATCGAAACCGATTATGAGTTAAATAAGCTCCAATGGAAATTCTTGGTTTAGGGACGAAAATGGTTAAGATCCTCTAACCAGAACGCATTGTATAACAGATCGCGTGGAAGTTAAGACACTTCACGGCGGAAGAATATCTTAAACCAATGTTCAGTGATTGATTACGTGGGCATAATCCCTTTTAAGGGGGGTAGAGCCTAAAACCGCTAAGTGTGTTTTAACGTACAAGTGTACGTGAACTATGCTGTGCATAGCACAAAATAATTTGTTTTGATAATTGGTGCATATGTAATATGAACATGTGCATTCATTCATGGTTTAATTATGGTAATTGCGCACAGAAGATGCGAATACCATTGTGATAAATGTATATACCTTGTTAACTGTTATGTGTGAGAGTACAAGCGTAAGGGAGTAAGAAACTTCCGGGGAACTAAAACCCCGACTATGTATGTTCATATGGTACTAAATGTAAAACCGTGTATTGTATTTTGATAAAAGTATATACATATACAATATTGTGATTTATGAAGAGTTATGACACCAACATAGAACCTAGTGAGAATTAAATTCCCTAGGTAACTTGATTTAAGATGAATATGGAAGATGATCGATGGACAGAGTTCCACCCTTGGGGATGTAATGATTATGACTAGATGGATTAAAAGATAGAAAATGGTACATGCTTGAATTAGTTGCTGTTTGAAAATGAAGTGGGAGGTGAAACTTGATTATCATGATATCAAGGGAAGCCGAACACAAATTGGGGTGGAAAGATAGTTCAACACTGATGCTGATCACATCAGGGTTGGATGACTCTTGAAACTCCCTATAAGTGGTCACAAATAATCGCCTTATGAATAAGATGCAGTTTGCATAAATTGGACTTGGAGTTGTATGGCGTTTTCAAAAAGGATTTTAGATTGGTGTTTCAAATTTCGATTGGTATTTTCAAGACTTCAATTAATATTTCCAAGATTCTTAAATGGTATTTCAAAGGAAGAATTTCTTTACTTGACCGTGTAAAAAGGATTTTCAATTAGTACTTTCCAATAAAGGATTTCATTCCACTTAACCCCATAAGGATTATTTTCGTATTACTTGCTCACGAGCTGAGGATGTATGAGCCTTTGTCTTCGGACCGGTGACATGAGAAGTATATTTTAAAAATGTATGTGATTGTTTTGATCTTCCAAAGGAACGGGGACCAGAAGGTGTCCATCGCGACCGGGTTCTACGGGATCACAGTGTGTATGTACTCGACATGGGACTCGAGGACTGTAACGTCCTGTAGTCTTAGGACCGAGCCCATGAAGAGATGGAAAATGTATTTATGTTTGTTATACATGCTAAGACATGTTGTGTGATATGTGTAATAAATATTATCCCGACCTATGAGTCTGAATGTTGTTATGTGACCCAGACCTGAGAGTCTGAGGGTAGTTATGTAAGTACAAATGTTGCCATGTTACCCGGACCGTCGAGTCCGAGGTTATTATGTAAGTATGAAATGTGTGGATGTGGATATGTTACCCGGACCGTTAAGTCCGAGGTTGTTATGTGAAAGTATGTTGGGTTACGGAAGTTTTATTTTACAAGTAATCCCCGTGTTCTAATTCAAATGATGCTTAGGAAGTGTGAACTTCTAGGACAAAGTTCTTTTAAGGGGGTAGATTGAAATACCCCAAATGTAACACCCCTACCGCTAATACCGTCATTACTGTACGAATACTTACCTTCTCAGCGGATACTACATACATAACGGCGGGTGTACAATGCCGTTAGTCACCCACGTGACTAACAAGGCGAGTTACAATACTGCATACCATCGGTCTGATGAATATGAACATACCGAGTACTCTACACAATACAATACTTCCCATTGCATACTCAACCATAATCCAATTACAACTCCAATACATTACTATACCGAGTATACTACAACCCTTACCTTACCGATACAGTTTGGACTTCCAAATTCACATTACAATACAAGTACAAATCCCTACTATACAACTACCCATGCTTACGTAGCAGTCCCCGTCCTACTCTCTCGAACGGTGATCAGCTTCGGGTACCTACACACTAAAAACGGTCCCCCGAGGGGGTCAGCTTACGCTGCGCATGAAATTCGCATATACCGCGTGCTAACCGCGGTACGCCGACTACTTTGGGTCGGATATACATGGAGTTCATTTTACATGCATACATACATACTCATGCTACAACAATACATTCACAATACCTACATACACATACAAGGTTCAATACTTACTAAGGAAGAAAATTCAATAGTCAACCGTTCATACTAGCTATTTGTTCGATACCTTTTCATTGCGTTACTCGTTACTCCACTCATACTCACTCCTTACTCTTGTATACTCATCACTCCATGTTCGGTATCCTACTCGTACACAAACCTTACTCTGTACTCGTTACTATACTTGTGTATACTTGCTACTCAATACTCAGTACTTAGTCCCTACTCATACATACTCAATACTCGGTACTCATTACATACTCATACTCACGCAATACTCATTACTCATTACTTTGGCCTCTGGGCGGAGTCATACACAAGACTCGCCACCGGGCCTACAATACGAGGGCTATACGCTTAGCTCCTCAAATACTGAAATGTCCGTTTTACCGGACTACTCAAATTCCTAACACTCTTCTCTCAGAGTATAATACAATCTCATGGATTAGCCTAGAAGTATCTCTCTCGATAACCTCTGCTAGCTTAGGGAATTACCACCGTCTAATATCCTCAGATTTAAGGGTTTCCCCAACATATCGAATACTCTCTCGTTCGGGGCATACTTACATCAGTCGGGTCCTCTCATCATGGGTCGACTAATTGCTAAGGGGTTTGGAGATCCCTCATCATTCTTTACTACTCTCATTGTTCATGTCTTGCACCAAGATTAATGCCTCTAATAGAGGTTACTTATATATTTCCACTACTTTTGTTTGTGGATTATTCATTTCGTTTCTCCTACCGTTATCGGAAGGTTATTACTCCCGTGCACTCTCTCACATTCTAGTGAGTTCATTGGGTTGCGTTATCATTTATAGTTTCGATAGTTTAGTGCGTTGCTACTGTTCCATTGGCTCACGACATGACCCTTACTACGAGTCACTACACAACAAGACTCCTCTATGAGTCCATCTACGCACTAAATGAAGCCACACATTCAAACATGAAGGGTTAGCTCACACAACATACATCAAGACATACAATGAAGGCAATAAACCATTTTCATGCTTTAGTCTTGATTAGCCGGCATACAGCACACAAATCAATGTAACTCGGTTAGCATACGGGGCATGAGAAATTCATACCTTTCACCGGAGTTAGCTTTACCATGTGTTCCCTTATTCCTTGGTTCACACTTGTTCCACTGATAATGTTTCCAACATTGTTATTAATACTATGCTCATACGATATACAAGTAATTACTACTCCCTTACTTACCCCGTTATCCCGGTACACTTAATGTTCTTATACTTACAACTTCCTTAACTTGTTTCCTTACTCACATGTGCATTTCCCCATCCTTTCTTTCCATTAATGATGTATTACTACATTTACACATACCTATGTGTATAGGCATATACTTATATACATATGATAACCCTAATCATATATATATATATATTTTGTTTTGACTCGACCGACCTTACCCAGGGTCGGTCCCAAGGTCGGTCGAAGTCAGTAAGGAATTACGCTGGAAAATTACAGGGCCGACCGACCTTGCAAGTCCGGTCCCAAGGTCGGTCCATTCCAGTGAGTTACTTAACGGAAAATTTTAGCCCGACCGACCTTGCAAGTCCGGTCGCAAGGTCGGTCCATTCCAGTAACTTACAAGACGGAAAATTTTTGAGTCGACCGACCTTGCAAGTCCGGTCGCAAGGTCGGTCCATTCCAGTAGGTTGCATTGCGGGAAATTCTTCTGGCCGACCGACCTTGCATGTCCGGTCCCAAGGTCGGTCCATTCCAGAAGGTTTCCGCCCTTTGTAAATCTGGGCTCGACCGACCTTGCAAGTTCGGTCCCAAGGTCGGTCCGGCCCAGCACTTCAGTTTTCATTTCTGTTTTCAGTCCTCTCCTTTACCCATTACTTCCCCATTGTTCCTACACTTAATCCCACATATTTTAACACTACTTAGGCCCTCAAAATTGCCTTGGTTCATCCCCCAAATACCTTACTCATTTCTAAATCCATACACAATTTATCTTCACTCCCTTCAACACTTGTAACAGTTTTTGTTACACTTATGCTACAGATTTTATAATTCAATTCTCCCATCCAATACTTCCTCAATCATTGCCATTCCTAGCATCCTAATTACCTTACCTTACCATGCCAATTCATTTCAAAGCATCTACACTATCAATGCCCAAGTTCAACATCAATTTACTAAATCTTGCACACTAGTTTTTCTCTAGTTTCTACAATGTTTCACTACACTTCTTGCTACAGATTTTATATCCTTTCCTTCTTATATTACAACCACTACTCCATGGTCATTAAACATCTCCATTATCCCCAATACATACCTTGGTTCTCCCATTCACCAAGTCATCCACAAATGTACATATTCCTACCAAAATTTTGCCATAGTTCCCTACAATCCTCACTATCCACGTATACCTATTACCACCAAAATCATTCCTATTCTATCCACACCCATACAAGGGTCCTACCAGCAATACAAGCAAATCTTAATACATCATAAATTCCTCAAAACACCATATCAATACACATACACAATTCCTTGGCTCTAGGACCTACTATCCACATACTTGTTCACAGATACCCAACTTTCACGATTACAATTCTAATACAATGGTTTATGTTCTTTTATTTGTTTACCCATTCCCATTACACTAATGCATTAAATTAAGCATTAAGAAGGAGCTCTTACCTTGAGCTTTTGATTCCTTCATTTCTTTTCCATTTCTCCTCCTTCTCTCTTTCTTGTCCAAACCGGTTTTGTGGGGAATGGAGTTTCCAAACTCCATTCCCATCACCCAATTACACAAAGACAAGTATAATCAATACACTAACCCTTAGATTCATACTAATCCATTGAGATATTCAAAACAAGATTTCTAGGGTTTACCTTTGGAGTGTTTTAGGAGGGGTTTTAGCCCTTGGTTCAAGAAGGTGTTCTCACCACCATTGGAGGGTTGAAGCAAATCTCCAAAACAAGAGGAAAAACAAGGTAAGAGAGAGGGACAAAAATCGGCCATACCAAGAGATGGAGAAAAGTGAGGTCTTTCATGGAGATTTTTACCTTGTTGGAAAGAGGAGACTCCAAGCTCCACAATGGTGTGCTTTTCTCTTCAAATGGGGAAAACCCATGGAGATGAAGTTGTTCATTTTCGGATTTTGAAAAGATAGAAATGTAGAGGAGGATGAGGGGAGTTCGAATATGTGTTTTATTTTACATTTTGAGCTCAAATGGAGCTAGAGCATGAGGAAGAATGAAGAGAAGCCATGGGAGGTGTGGAGCTTCTCAAAAATCGCCCAGCTCAAAGGAGGGAGGAGGGTGACGGTAAGAGAGGGAGAAATGGGAGAGAGAGAAGAGGGAAAAGTGAGAATGAGAGGTGAGAGAGGGTTACTTCACTTTTGTACTTTTTCTACTTTTTGATTTACTTATTTGTTACTTGTGTGTGTGAGAGTGAGCTGTTTATACCAGTAAAAACCGGCCCCCACTGTTATACTAGCTGGAGCGTTTTTCGTCTTTTACAGAAAACGCTCGTTATTTTACCCGGTTTTGATACTATTCACTAACCGGGCCCGTTTTCCGGAATTTTCTCGTTTATTTATTTTTATTGGTTATTAAGCTTCCGTAAATGCTTAATAATTATTATTTAATGGTTTATAATTTTTACGGGTCCGTTTGACCACTTAAAGTCATGTTTTCGGGTTTCCTCGAAAAACGTGCGCTAAAGCTCTTTTAGCGTTTTAATACATTTCTTGGATCCGTTTTCTTCGGGAATCGTTCCCGTATACTAATTAGGCATGAATAAGCCTTAGGAATCCTCATAATACTCTAACCGAGGTCTCGTACCTCTTTTGGTTGTTTAACGCTCCTTTTAGCGTTTTCCGCTTTCTAAGCGTTTCCTCATTTCTTTTGGATTTATTTTCCTTACCAAAAATTACTTAGGCACTATTAGGCCCTTAAATACTATATTAGAATAATATAATCACCATATTTAAGTTCGGGGTATTTCAATCTACCCCCCTTAAAGAACTTTGCCCTCAAAGTTGGTGAATCTAATATTGTTACTTGTATAAATACTCTATGCTAAGGTTATAACCTCTACATATGACTTGTCAAACTCCAAATGTCTGACATGATGCGTACTACACATCCAAACAGCATGTCACTGCATGCATAGCAATAAAAAATATCCGTTTTACTTCTCTCCAAGGGGGTCCATCCGCAGACAATTAGGTACCATCGTCCCCCAATGGCGAGTGATCCCTCAGGTACCGGTCACGTTTGAACACTTACACTTTCTGGTTCACGGCCGTCATGACTTGAGCACTTACACTTTCTGGCTCCACGGCCCTTTGGTTCTGATCAAATTCATTTGCACATATAGAGATCCTCAGGCACTTACTCATACTTACTCATACTTTACTCATACTTACTCATACTTACTCGGGACTACGCTGCCCCAGTGCCCTTGGAAAAATACAAAACACACACTGTTACCGTACAACCGGTGTAGTGGTTTCAAAACTAATCAACACTCCCACTGACTCACAACTAGCTTCTCCTCCTATGGTTTCGACCTGATACCCGTGCCTAGGCATGGAAGATCCACTAGCGCCCGTGGGAGCGGTTTCAAACCGATCCTCATTCTCAAGTTTGAAGAAAATTGTACCAAATTAGTTTTGGAAATTCATTTTGAAAACTTGCATACATCTCCCAATTTCAATTTATGATGATTATTCCTATTACTAGTGTTATTATTGTGGCCACTTAAGGGAGCTTCCAGAGTCCTTCAACCCCAATGTGATCAGCATTGGTGTTGAATTATCCTTCCACTCCAATTTGTGTTCGGTTTCCCTTGATCGCTAGCAAATCAAGTTCCACTTCCCACCTCAATACAAACTGACAGCTTGTCAAACATCATTTTGTTTTCTATCTTTTTAATCTTGCTACTCATAATCATACACATACATTTTCCAATTTATATAATTCACTTACTTACTTACTAATCATCTCATCGACTATTACTACATCATCTCCAACTACTATACTCAAGAAATTCATGGGTGTAATATCCCATTAATTTGCTATACCAAATTTATACTCATAAAATACATCGGTTCTATACCGATTTATACTCATTACATACATCGGTTCCAAACCGATTTATACTCCTCAAGTCTCCCATACATACTCATTCCTCATACTATTACCAATCGGGGTTCTCATTCCCCTGGAGTTTCACTACTCCTTTTCCTATACTTGCTTCTCAAATTACCACAATTACACGATGAGTGAATACAAATGTTTATGTAACATAAGTATCAACCATCAAAACGAATTTTCTTGCGCTATGCGCATTGTAGTTTACGCACCTATCACGTAAAACATACATTTCGCGGTTTTCGCTCTACCCCCCTTAAAAGGGATTACGCCCACGTAATCTACCATGTGTCTACATTGGACATTGGTCGAAGGCATTCAGCCGTCATGGAGTGGTTCAGTTTCCATGCGGTCTATTATACAATGTTCCTTTATCAACGGGTCTTAACCGTACTGTCGGTTAGTCCCTGCATCCAGAATTTTTTAACTCATAACCGGGTTTGGTTCTAGGTGTATTTCTCTTGGAATTCTGGGCCCACTAGCTTCTGCTGCGCGACCCTGATAACTTGGGTTATTCGCCCTTCTTGTTATCTTAAATGTGCTATACAACACCTTTTTATCCCTCTTATTATGGGAATCAGGTTTATTAGCCATGTGTGGTGTTCTTTCACCGTGCGTGAATTTAATGAGTTCTAGATTATAACCAGATCCCTGGCCATCTATATACATACTGTTGTGTTTGGTAGTGATCTCTCACTTGGTTCCTCCGACTTATTGTCGGTTGAGGTTAAGTCACTACTTAATTGCAGTGCTTCCTCTGTTGTTAGCAGCTTCTGAACTATACCAGTTTCTCTGGTTTAGTACAAATGTTCTTTACTTGTATGACCTTGCATTTTCGATGCGTCGGTCCTTATGACTTTCTTAAGTCTCCTTTCACTTTTATTCCAATGGAATTCACATCTTGTGATTGTTGGTGTGTTTCACCCTCTTCGTGCTTCTTTGGCCTTAGGCCGCACGGTTTGTTTCTAAGCTTTTGCTTGTCTGGCTTATGCCATGTTTGCTGGAGAAAGGAAGGTTTTACCACGATTTACATTTGCTCATATTCCTAGCTATCCCACTCGATCATTAACTGCACAAGTGCAATACCAAAACACTCAGTCCTACAGAGTGCAGAGGCGTGAACCCTTGGCAGTAACTCTCTTATGAGATCGCAATAGGACTGATTGTTACTCTTTCAGGTGGTGCTTCATCATTTCGTGTGGACTCCTGGCTTGTTGCCCGGTCTGTCCACTATCTCGTATTAACTATTCCATAGCATTGGTGACTACTCATATACATTGGTTGCCTGTTGCGCACCATGTTCTTACTGATTCCACAATATTGGTTTACATGGCATCCACTGTTGCTAGCTTCAGCTCATGCATCTCTATCATTTATACAATGGTTCCCCATGTATTTGGCAAATACAGAATATGGTATTATTTTATTTTTCTGAGCTCTCTGAGAATCATTGGTTTTATAACCGGTTATTCCTTGGTTGTCAACAATTGCTGTTGAAGCTTATTCCACATTGCTTGACAATAGTTGTATGCTCAAGTTTGACTACACTAGTAGTTCTGAAAGGAATATATTTCCCGACTGTTACTGGTGGTATCCCCTTCTTGGGATCCAAGTGCTCACCGCCCTTGCGGTTTCACATTTATGAGGGGCGTCCTCATTCATCGGTTGTTACTCTTTTATCGTATCGTCCTTGACCACTTTCCATATAGTTCACATTGGTTTTGCAACCGTTGGGTTGTGGTAACAGTTTCATGGCCCACTAGCCATGTTGCCTAGAGCTCTGCTCATCATGGGTCGTTCCCAAATGGTTACTTCTCCGTAAGCCATCGCTGGGCTTGGGGGTGATACTGGGCTCCCTAATAAGATCGTCGCATCACGCTTCCGTTCGTTGGAGGCCCTTTTGCATCCTGGTATTGATCGATACCATTTATTGATTTGGGGTATCCCCAGTCAAGTGGGATCCCTTCGGTGTTCTAACCGTATGTTCGTTCCAATTGTGGTGTTCTTACCACGATATCTCGTTCAACTGTGTTGACTTGATACCCTTTATGGATTGCTCCTGCGTAGTACCGATTATATGGTAGCATCTGGCTGACATTTATGAGTATGTTCAGTTTGTTATCCCACCTTGCGGTTCTGGATCTGAGTTATCCGTTGAGGGTTATAGTGTCTCCCGTTCTTAGGGTAGATCACTGGTGGTTTTCCTTATGTTATAAGGGATTTGATATTCCTTCCGGCGATGAATGGTATTTCCGGTACCTTGCCACATCACCCTGTGTGTTTGTGGTAGTTGTTCTGGGAATCTCATCCCGTTCATTGAACACTGATGTGTTAATGTTAGGCATTTGCCTTACTGTGTTTAGACTGGTCATTCCTTCCAGTCATCATGTTTTACTTTAATATATTCAAGACATGTCCAATGTCTTTATTCAGTTGTTAGTGCTTCTCGCACTTTTAACTCTTAATCATCTTCCTGTAGTAGGTCCTTGACTCCTTAGCTTGTAAGCTTATCTGAGTTCCCTTTGCTCGTTTGAGGTATCCAACTGTTCTGGTTTGAATTTACTTATGGTCCGTAGAACAGAGTTGACTACCTCCCGTGTTTCGTACACTACATGTATACATCAGTGGGGTACCGTCTTGGCACGTTACCACTTACCTAACTACATGTCAGGCCCGCAAGCTCCTTCGGAGTGCGGTTGTCCCACATCCCGTATTTGGGTACACTCGTAGTGTTCATCACACGCCTAGGTGAAGTATTCTATTGTCAACTCCTCTTGTATCATTCTATGATACTCACCGTAATTCCGTTTGTTTGTTT
Organism: Limonium bicolor; assembly: GCA_023374045.1. Taxonomy (NCBI): domain Eukaryota; kingdom Viridiplantae; phylum Streptophyta; class Magnoliopsida; order Caryophyllales; family Plumbaginaceae; genus Limonium; species Limonium bicolor. The sequence continues at coordinate 179,578,980 of CM041781.1, forward strand.
TTAAAAATCCAAGGTTTAAACGGAGGGTTCGTAGTTTGAAAGAAAAGTTTTGGGTTTTGAAATAACGGTTCGGTGTTAAAAGAAATTCTTCATGGCGTTGCCATGATTCAGGTCCTGACCAAGTTCAGTGTCTTGCTGACCGGTATACTCTCAATACAATGGTCGGGCCGTTAGGCCTTTCCGAGGTTTCATTATTTAAGTACTTAGGATTGGTGATCCTATATTTGCTCCATTCGTCATAGCGGTACCTTAGTAAGTATTTGCGGGTTGTTAAAAGTCTTCCAACCGTCATGTAGTTGCTGCACTTGCCCTGACAAGTGCGCGGGTAGGTTGTTTTTCGGTTAACGTATACCAGTTACAGTATCATTTTCACCCATCTTTTGTGGTCTTATTAGATCTTCCTTTGATCTTTTGATCTTGGTGATCGCTCTCCTGAGTCGCTACTCAGTATACTTGACATGATTGTCGTCAATTCAGGTGTCTCACACCTTCACTGTGGTTATCGAGGCTTGACTTATCCTTAGGGACCATGTTGTGGTCCTATGGTGTCTGTGTTATGAATTCTTTCATAGTTATCTGAACTATGTTGTTTGGTTATCGCAGCCTCTTGGCGTGTAGGTTTGGCATTAATCCAACCTCGACTAATTCCTTAGTCGGTTTGTATACCGTTGTTGGTATCATCAAATATTACAGTCCGTAGACTCTTTTGTCTCGGGTTCGTTACTCTATCTTCCTTGCTTCATTGCTCGATTGTGCTTCTCTTCTTGCTGGCTACACATGGTTCTCGCGACTGCGAAGCATGTCGCCCCATGGTCCCATAAATTCCATTATCCATGTGTTTAGGATCTTCATTCCTCTGCCATTAAGTGCGGTCCTTGTCATTCAACGGGAACCGTCTTCGGGACTTCCAGTTCTTGGACTCTACCGTATGACAGGTTCTTTTCTAATAAGGTTTGTCTTTGCAACTGCCAGATCGGGTTTTACTCGAGTGTGAGAGGTCTTTCCATCTCTCTGGCGTTCTTCTCCCAACTTAATATTGTGGGTTGCGGAGGGCGGGGTATGGTTGTTGTAGGTTTCCGGTTCACGCGGAAGTTCCTAACTAGCGTACCTCACATGCTAACACTCAACCCTTAGCCCTAAGTCTCTAATTCCTAACTCGGTATTTTCCTAAACTCGGTATTTCATCCATCAGAGCGATACTTCGCTCTGATACCACTTTTTGTAACACCCCTACCGCTAATACCGTCATTACTGTACGAATACTTACCTTCGCAGCGGATACTACATACATAACGGCGGGTGTACAATGCCGTTAGTCACCCACGTAACTAACAAGGCGAGTTACAATACTGCATACCATCGGTCGGATGAATATGAACATACCAAGTACTCTACACAATACAATACTTCCCATTGCATACTCAACCATAATCCAATTACAACTCCAATACATTACTATACCGAGTATACTACAACCCTTACCTTACCGATACAGTTTGGACTTCCAAATTCGCATTACAATACAACTACAAATCCCTACTATACAACTACCCATGCTTACGTAGCAGTCCCCGTCTCTCGAACGGTGATCAGCTTCGGGTACCTGCACACTAAAAACGGTCCCCCGAGGGGGTCAGCTTACGCTGCGCATGAAATTCGCATATACCGCGTGCTAACCGCGGTACGCCGACTACTTTGGGTCGGATATACATGGAGTTCATTTTACCTGCATACATACATACTCATGCTACAACAATACATTCACAATACCTACATACACATACAAGGTTCAATACTTACTAAGGAAGACAATTCGATAGTCAACCGTTCATACTAGCTATTTGTTCGATACCCTTTCGTTGTGTTACTCGTTACTCCACTCATACTCACTCCTTACTCTTGTATACTCATCACTCCATGTTCGGTATCCTACTCGTACACGGACCTTACTCTGTACTCATTACTATACTTGTGTATACTTGCTACTCAATACTCCATACTTACTCATACGTACTCAGTACTCAGTCCCTACTCATACATACTCAATACTCGGTACTCATTACATACTCATACTCACGCAATACTCATTACTCATTACTTTGGCCTCTGGGCGGAGTGATACACAAGACTCGCCACCGGGCCTACAATACGAGGGCTATACGCTTAGCTCCTCAAATACTCAAATGTCCGTTTTACCGGACTACTCAAATTCCCAACACTCTTCTCTCAGAGTATAATACAATCTCATGGATTAGCCTAGAAGTATCTCTCTCGATAACCTCTGCTAGCTTAGGGAATTACCACCGTCTAGTATCCTCAGATTTAAGGGTTTTCCCAACATATCGAATACTCTCTCGTTCGGGGCATACTTACATCAGTCGGGTCCTCTCATCATGGGTCGACTAATTGCTAAGGGGTTTGGAGATCCCTCATCATTCTTTACTACTCTCATGGTTCATGTCTTGCACCAAGATTAATGCCTCTAATAGAGGTTACTTATATATTTCCACTACTTTTGTTTGTGGATTATTCATTTCGTTTCTCCTACCGTTATCGGAAGGTTATTACTCCCGTGCACTCTCTCACATTCCAGTGAGTTCATTGGGTTGCGTTATCGTTTATTGTTTCGATAGTTTAGAGCGTTGCTACTGTTCCATTGGCTCACGACATGACCCTTACTACGAGTCACTACACAACAAGACTCCTCTATGAGTCGATCTACGCAATAAATGAAGCCACACATTCAAACATGAAGGGTTAGCTCACACAACATACATCAAGACATACAATGAAGGCAATAAACCATTTTCATGCTTTAGTCTTAATTAGCCGGCATACAGCACACAAATCAACGTAACTCGGTTAGCATACGGGGCATGAGAAAATCATACCATTCACCGGAGTTAGCTTTACCATATGTTCCCTTGTTCCTTGGTTCGCACTTGTTCCACTGATAATGTTTCCAACATTGTTATTAATACTATGCTCATACGATATACAAGTAATTACTACTCCCTTACTTACCCCGTTATCCCGGTACACTTAATGTTCTTATACTTACAACTTCCTTAACTTGTTTCCTTACTCACATGTGCATTTCCCCATCCTTTCTTTCCATTAATGATATATTACTACATTTACACATACCTATGTGTATAGGCATAAACTTATATACATATGATAACCCTAATCAAATATATATATATATATATTATTTGTTTTGACTCGACCGACCTTACCCAGGGTCGGTCCCAAGGTCGGTCGAAGTCAGTAAGGAATTACGTTGGAAAATTACAGGGCCGACCGACCTTGCAAGTCCGGTCCCAAGGTCGGTCCATTCCAGTGAGTTACTTAACGGAAAATTTTAGCCCGACCGACCTTGCAAGTCCGGTCGCAAGGTCGGTCCATTCCAGTAACTTACAAGACGGAAAATTTTTGAGTCGACTGACCTTGCAAGTCCGGTCGCAAGGTCGGTCCATTCCAGTAGGTTGCATTGCGGGAAATTCTTCTGGCCGACCGACCTTGCATGTCCGGTCCCAAGGTCGGTCCATTCCAGAAGGTTTCCGCCCTTTGTAAATCTGGGCTCGACCGACCTTGCAAGTTCGGTCCCAAGGTCGGTCCGGCCCAGCACTTCAGTTTTCATTTCTGTTTTCAGTCCTCTCCTTTACCCATTACTTCCCCATTGTTCCTACACTTAATCCCACATATTTTAACACTACTTAGGCCCTCAAAAATGCCTTGGTTCATCCCCCAAATACCTTACTCATTTCTAAATCCATACACACAATTTATCCTCACTCCCTTCAACACTTGTAACAGTTTTTGTTACACTTATGCTACAGATTTTATAATTCAATTCTCCCATCCAATACTTCCTCAAATTGCCATTCCTAGCATCCTAATTACCTTACCTTACCATGCCAATTCATTTCAAAGCATCTACACTATCAATGCCCAAGTTCAACATCAATTTACTAAATCTTGCACACTAGTTTTTCTCTAGTTTCTACAATGTTTCACTACACTTCTTGCTACATATTTTATATCCTTTCCTTCTTATATTACAACCACTACTCCATGGTCATTAAACATCTCCATTATCCCCAATACATACCTTGGTTCTCCCATTCACCAAGTCATCCACAAATGTACATATTCCTACCAAAATTTTGCCATAGTTCCCCTACAATCCTCACCTATCCACGTATACCTATTACCACCAAAATCATTCCTATTCTATCCACACCCATACAAGGGTCCTACCAGCAATACAAGCAAATCTTAATACATCATAAATTCCTCAAAACACCATATCAATACACATACACAATTCCTTGGCTCTAGGACCTACTATCCACATACTTGTTCACAGATACCCAACTTTCACGATTACAATTCTAATACAATGGTTTATGTTCTTTTATTTGTTTACCCATTCCCATTACACTAATGCATTAAATTAAGCATTAAGAAGGAGCTCTTACCTTGAGCTTTTGATTCCTTCATTTCTTTTCCATTTCTCCTCCTTCTCTCTTTCTTGTCCAAACCGGTTTTGTGGGGAATGGAGTTTCCAAACTCCATTCCCATCACCCAATTACACAAAGACAAGTATAATCAATACACTAACCCTTAGATTCATACTAATCCATTGAGATATTCAAAACAAGATTTCTAGGGTTTACCTTTGGAGTGTTTTAGGAGGGGTTTTAGCCCTTGGTTCAAGAAGGTGTTCTCACCACCATTGGAGGGTTGAAGCAAATCTCCAAAACAAGAGGAAAAACAAGGTAAGAGAGAGGGACAAAAATCGGCCATACCAAGAGATGGAGAAAAGTGAGGTCTTTCATGGAGATTTTTACCTTGTTGGAAAGAGGAGACTCCATGCTCCACAATGGTGTGCTTTTCTCTTCAAATGGGGAAAACCCATGGAGATGAAGTTGTTCATTTTCAGATTTTGAAAAGATAGAAATGTAGAGGAGGATGAGGGGAGTTCGAATATGTGTTTTATTTTACATTTCGAGCTCAAATGGAGCTAGAGCATGAGGAAGAATGAAGAGAAGCCATGGGAGGTGTGGAGCTTCTCAAAAATCGCCCAGCTCAAAGGAGGGAGGAGGTGACGGTAAGAGAGGGAGAAATGGGAGAGAGAGACGGAAAAGTGAGAATGAGAGGTGAGAGAGGGTTACTTCACTTTTGTACTTTTTCTACTTTTTGATTTACTTATTTGTTACTTGTGTGTGTGAGAGTGAGCTGTTTATACCAGTAAAAACCGGCCCCCACTGTTATACTAGCTGGAGTGTTTTTCGTCTTTTACAGAAAACGCTCGTTATTTTACCGGGTTTTGTTACTATTCACTAACCCGGCCCATTTTCTGGAATTTTCTCGTTTCTTTATTTTTATTGGTTATTAAGCTTCCGTAAATGCTTAATAATTATTATTTAATGGTTTATAATTTTTACGGGTCCGTTTGACCACTTAAAGTCACGTTTTCGGGTTTCCTCGAAAAACGTGCGCTAAAGCTCTTTTAGCGTTTTAATACATTTCTTGGATCCGTTTTCTTCGGGAATCGTTCCCGTATACTAATTAGGCATGAATAAGCCTTAGGAATCCTCATAATACTCTAACCGAGGTCTCGTACCTCCTTTGGTTATTTAACGCTCCTTTTAGCGTTTTCCGCTTTCTAAGCGTTTCCTCATTTCTTTTGGATTTATTTTCCTTACCAAAAATTACTTAGGCACTATTAGGCCCTTAAATACTATATTAGAATAATATAATCACCATATTTAAGTTCGGGGTATTTCACCAAACCTTAATATGTTCATTAATTGTGTAATTATAATTTTCTAAGGCTAATTAAGTCCTTAAGATCATTGGTGAAGAAATGAAAACCAAAAAGATAAAGAAAATGCGTGAAAGTCACAAAATGTGAAAACGCGTAATTAATTATTTTAGGAGGTATATAACCTTCACTGGGGTTACAATATATTTTTATACCCTAATTACACACTAATAACATGTGGGATAAATTCCGGAAGAAAACGGATCCAAATAACGCGTTAAAACGCTAACGGAGTCTTAAAGCGCGTTTTTCGAGGAAACCCAAAAACGTGACATTAAGTGGTCAAACGAACCCGTAAAAATTATAGTTCATTAAATAACTATAAATAAATATTAGTGGGGGTATAATAACCATTAAAATTTAAGAAACGAGAAAATTCCGGAAAACGGGCCCGGTTAGTGAATAGTGCTAAAACCGTGTAAATTAACGAGCGTTTTCTGTAAAAGACGAAAAATGCTCCAGTGTGTATATGTTAGTGGGCCGGTTTTATTAATGTAGACAGTCCCCTCACACATGACTAGTTAACTAATTATATAAGTCAAAAAGCAAAAAGTGAAAAGTAATTTATACCCCCACCCTCTCTCTCCTCTCATTCTTTCTTTCTTTTTCTCTTTCCTCCCTCTCTTTCTTCCAAGCCGGCTCCATCTTCTCTAGGGCTGCCCATGGTAGGTTAACCGCCTTATCGGTTAACCGCTTTCGGTTAACCGGGTCTTCGGTTTTCTAAAATCCAATTCCATTACCATTCCATTTAGATCGGTTAACCGGATTCGGTTAACGTTTAATTCGGTTTTCTAAAATCCGATTCCATTACCATTCCGTTTAGACCGGTTAACCTTTAATTCGGTTCGGTTTATCGGTTAACCTTATAGCCGTGTATTTTTTTTATTGATAAGACCCATACCATTAATATTATAGTACAACATTGATCATTCACCTAATTCATGAGTGACAAATCAAACATATGTGACAAAAATATAATATTGTGCATATTCCCTCAATAACTAACATTAATTTTATATAAGGTGAACATTAATATTTAAAGATTTTGGTTATTTATATAATCGGTTAACCGTGGTTAACCGAGCGGTTAACCGTTTTGGAAAATTCAATACCGTTACCGAAACCGGTCAATTTACACGGTTCGGTTAACCATACCGCAAGAACCGGTACGGTTAACCTGAAAACAGGTACGGTTCACTTCGGTTTCGGTCGGATACCGCGGTTTCGGAATTTTTGGGCAGCCCTAATCTTCTCTCCCAAGCTGTGATTTCTCCTCTTCTTCTACAATGGCTACTTCAACTTCAATGCCATGCCTAAGCTTCATACAAGCTCCAATCACAAAAATAATCGCATATTCTTCTTCCTCTCATCCTCCTCTATCATTCTCTCTTTTTAAAATTCGAAAAGGATGAACTTCATCCATATGGGTTTTCCCCATTTGAAGAGAGAATAGCACCAATGTTTAGCTTGGATCTCCTCTTTCAAACAAGGTAAAAATTTCATTGAAAAACTCGTTTTTGTTCTTCCTCATTTGGTAGCCAATTTGCCCTCTCTATTACCTTGTTTTTCTCTTGTTTTGGAGCCTTGTTTCAACTCTCCAATGGTGGAGTAAATTCCTTCTTGATTCAAGGGTGAAAATCCCTCGTAAAAGGCTCAAAAAGGTAAACCCTAACCTTATGTTTTAAGCCCTTTGATTGAATTAAAATTTCCTAAGGGTTTAGGTAATTAATTGAATACATTTTTGTGTTCCTTGGATGTTGGAATGGAGTTGGGCAACTCCATTCCCACTTGACCGAAATTGGGAGAGAGGAAGAGTAAGAGAATCATTTAAGAGAACTTGTGAATTAAGGTAAGAAATCTACCTTAATGCCTATATTAATTGTTCTAGAATTGGGTTTGGGAAAAAAATAAAAAAAATAAAAGATGAAATAAAATCTGGAGCAATAATGTGCTTGATTGTGGTTAGTTGGATTTTGTGAAATGTTGGTGTTGATTTAAAGGCCAAGTGCCATTGCATTTGAGTTTATGTTTATATTGTGGTTATTGAGATTTGGAGTTATTTTGTTGTTGTTGATGGACCTTGAGGATTTATTATGTGCTGGTAGGACCTTAAGGGTGTGGCTAGATTAGGAATGTAAAACTGATATGAATTGATGGTTTGGGAGATGTTAAGTTATGGGGAGGTTATGGCGAAATTTTAGTAGGAATTGTGTATTAAGAGTGACTTGGTGAATGAGAGAACCAAGGTATGTATTGGGGTTAGTAGAGATGTTTAATGACCATGGATTGGTGAGTGGAGAATGAGGAAGAAGCATGTAAAAATCTGTAGCAAGAGGTACTGGATTTCATTGGAGGAATTAGGAAGAGTGAGAGTACAAGGCTTAGTAGAATAAATGTTGGACTTTGGTATAGATGTTGTAATTGCTTGGAAATGTATTTGGGATGCTAGTAATGGTATTGGTAGTAGAAGTATTGGATGTGAGAATTGAGTTTTAAAATCTGTAGCATAAGTGCAACAAAAACTGTTACATGTGATGGAAAAAGAATGAAGGAATTGTGTAAGTTGTTTGATGGGTTTAGTAATGGAATTGGTGGACTAATTAAGGTGATTTAGAGGGCTTAATTAGTACTAAATCATGTGGGATTACATGTAGGAAGATTGGGGAAGAAATGGGTAAGAAAAGAAGTGAAAAACAAACCTGTAGGTAGGTTCTGGACCGGACCGACCCAGTTGGGTCGGACGGTGGGTCGGACGGGCCCACCAGGAACCAAACCTTCTGGAATGGACCGACCCAGAGGTATATGGGTCGGACGGAACATTCTGGGTCGGACGGGACATTTTCAGAAGACGGAAAACATACTGGAATGGGCCGACCCATAGGTTGGGTCGGACGGTGGGTCGGACTTAACTTATTAAAAAAATAATAATAATAGTAACATAGTAATCATATGCATGTATATGTAGGTGAGTGCATAAATAAAGGACCTTAGTAATATACCATTAATGTGACACCAATGGTAAGGAAGTAAGTATATGAGTAGGAAAACAAATATGAGAAGTTGTAACACCCTCTCCATAATCTCATAATAATCTCTCACGTAGCAATAAATAAAAACGTCTCGCACATAAGAAATAAATTAAATTACCACACTCACTTACAGCCGTCGGGTGTCACCGGCACCCATTTCGCCCATTCGAGCAACGAAGCCAAACTACATCCAACTTCCAACATAAATAAACTGCTAACCGCCATGATAACGAGAAAACTCCTATACATCATACTAAGTCTACAAGCCATTAACATCGACAAGTGAGCGTCTACCCAATCCTGAAAATACACAACCTTACCATAATACAATTCACCATCTTCATTGTCGTATGAACCAACTCCATGTGCAGTAGTAATTAAAGTAAAACTCCATTTACCCTGTTCTCGCTCTTCGGCTTCGACAATAATCAACAACCTGAAATGGTGTAGTATCAGCGATAGACGCTGAGTATGCCGGGCCTGGACCCTATTGGTCACTTGTCATTTTAACCATCTTGTTATTAGATTGGTTTCATGCTTTACCATTTTACAGTTATAAACAATACTGAAATATATATGAATAAATATACATAAACATCCATCCAAATATTCATAAACATTTAACCATACATCCAATCCAAACATTCATAGAACATTTCAAACAATAATTATATATCGAACGTATCGAGCAATAACAGTAGTATGTACAATGTACAGTCACCGTAGCGTATACCATTTTTTTTATTTCAATTTATCTTGGCCTTCAAGGCCCCATCCATATGTACAATGTATGTTCGCCGTAGCGTACAGTTTCCATAGTTAAATTAATTTGGCCTTTAAGGCCCCATCCATCCAAACCATGTTTAATTATTAATATTAGTTGGGCGTCATGTTAGGACAACCCGATAACCTCACCATGGACAGTAGTCCTCCCGTACACACAAAGGTGCTCATTTCGCCAGAGGTCCGGAGGCCCCTGACTCTCTTATGTCTCGTAAGACGTCCATAAAAAGGTCGTAGCCACCTGATCCACGATCCAGTTTGGGCTCGTTGGATATAACCTGGAGCGGAATCCCATTAGGAAACCCCTCAGTGATCATAAATTCGCAACCAAGTAGTTCGTAAACTACCGGGATTCCTCACCTCAACTCATACCATCTCTCTCTCATAATGTTTAAGATCTGCTCTTAGTCTTATGGAGAATAATTAGTTTGCTGCCCAATGGGTCTCACGCATACCTAGAAGTAATCTAGGTTATATTCATGTTCGAGATCCATGCTCTAGATGAAATACCCCTAAATTAATTTAAATTAATTTAGGGGATTTCTTTTTTAAACCATAAATAATACTATTAATATTAAATTATGGTATGGAATTATTGAATATTTTAATATGGAATTGTGAAATTTATTTAGGGGTTTTCTTCTATTATAACCCTAATTATTATACATTATTATATTATTTGAATTTTAATTAAGATTTATAAGTCAATAAATCTTGGGAAAATTTCTAAACACTCCAAATATATTATAAAGATTTTAGGAAGTGTTGGAACATTGTTTTGAAACATAAAAGTCAATATAAATTCTAGAAACCTTAAAGCTTATTAAGCCTTGCTAGAGTTGACTTTTTGAGAATGGTCAAACCAGACCATGAAACCTATACCAATAAATAGGTTATGAAAAACCATGAAGATCGATAAAAGAACGTTAAAAACGGATCATCCTAGCCAAGTTATGACAAATTGAAGTTTAGAGCCAAAATTTTAGAAGTTGCTGACGTGTCAGTCAGCCAGCCAATGGCACTGGAACGCCTGAGTTTCCCATCGGTTTTGGCATGCCATAGGTCGATCTTTAGACACCTATATCTTTTTCCCTACTCCACCATTTGGTATGTCGTTTGTTTTCGATTCTTCTCCTATCTTTCCTCTTTCCAACCATTACTCACACCATCTAACTCCTTCTACAATGATCGGAAAGTTGATCCAAAGTTACCTCCTCGCGAGTTCGTAACCCAGAACAGCAGTTTTTCCTGAAATCGGGTAAACTTCGTCATGCCATAACTTCTTCATTTCTCATCCAAATTTCGTGTTCTTTAGCTTGTTTTGTAGATCTCTAATCCCTCTACAACTTTCATGTTGATGGCCAAGGCTGATTCGCACTGGTTTGGGAGATAAATCTGTCTAAAGTAGCCTACTCGATCACGGTCGGAAATCTGCCCAGTTCATCCCGAAACCAACTAGGTAAACACGGATCTTGTGAGATCTGTAACTTTCTCCCTAGTTCATCAAATTCAATGATTCTTCCACTAACATCTAGAGTTACATGTCTAGTTTGGATTGTGATAGGTTACATGAATCAAATCTCTCTCAGTTGGTGCGAGTTGATTCGAGAAGTGGCATACCTGAACCGCACATGAAATAACGATTTCCAGTTTTCCCGATTTGGTTTCGCCCCGTTAATGCAATTCCGGTGAGTCTCCGATCAAATTGCTCCGATGTTGATGTTCGTAGTCATGTTTCCGATCAAACCCACATGCCAATTTAGTCTATTATGCATTACAATGGGAGAATTTGTCAAAATTGAATTCGAATTGAACCTTGAACCCTAACTTCGAACCCAGATTCGAAATTACTCAATTCTGCATGAAAATTGGGGAAATTGGTACCATTAGAACCGGGATTTAATTACGAATCGATACGAACAAGAATCATCGAATTTGGTTCTGTAGATTGTGAGAAAAACGAGATTTAGTACTCGATCCCCTTATTACCTTCGCTGATGAACTCGAGAGTTCTGGGCCGTCCGATCGCGGTTAATAAACATGGACGGCCGAGATTAGATCGTGGGGATTTATAAAGTATTAAGTGAATATGTTTTCCAGAATAAAGTCCTAACTTGCTAGATTTATTTAATGGCCTTCCCGAATGTATTTTGACTTGAAATTTTAACCATAGATTCCTTATAAAATCTAGTTTATTTTGATGTAAATTAATATGGGTTTTGAGTTTTTAAACATAAGTTATGATTTTTGCAAGTTACGAGTATTATGGAATTATTTGGATAATTTAAAATAATATTTTTATGAAATAAAATTTTATAATATGTCTAAAATGTTATAGTTACTATATATTTAATTTGGGGATTTTTGAACAATTGTAAATGGGTCTAAAAATTGTGTTTATGAGTTTTTCATAAGAATAACCTATAATATAAGGTTTTAAATGTAACCAAAAATTAAAGTATGGCTAGGTAATTAACTTTTAAGCTGGGGAAAATAAAGGAAACTAAATTAACATTTTATACCAGTATGTTTATAAATATTTTGGGTATTATCTTTCAAGGGAAGTAAAAGATGTTTACATATATATATATATATACATATATATAAAAGGAATTAAATAGTAACTTAGGTTAAATCAAGGAATTAAATTAGTCTACATTTATATTAATTATATAATATGGTAGTTAATATACTTAATTGAAACTAAGGAAAATACTTTATTTTATAAACCATATTTTGGATGTAGATATGTGTAAAAGTTTAATATAATTAAATGCAATAAAACTACATAAAGAATGTCTTGAATAAATCCTAGTATACGTATACGATAAATAAATAAATAAAAGACATAAAATACCTTATAGCAAATAGAATGTGAAGGAATTAATAAGTTAAACTAAACCTATACATAGTACTATTAAAAGAATATTATATGGGGTAGTATTGAATTGTGGTTATGAAGTTAAGCTTAAAGAGTTATCTTGGATTTCTAAGATCTATATAAACCATATTAAAATACATGTGTAATATTATTTGTCAAAGACCAGAATGTAAATCTATAATTTGGTTAGGTAATTAATAAGTTGGGACTTAGGAATATTTGTAATTAGATTTTACACAATAGAACTTACTATATAATTAATAAATAAATGTAGTACTTTTACATCTAAATGTTCTTATATATAAACAATAATAAAATAAATAAAATACTTTTACATCTAAATGTGGGGTGGATTAGTAAGTCTAGATTTAATCATTTCTTAACATTTATGGTATTGAAATATAACTTAATGTTTTAGGATGAAATCATTAAAAGGATTATGGTATAAAACTATATTAAACTATGTTTTGGCAATTTATCTAAATAATAATCCTTAAGTTCTTGGCATTAGTTAAGACATATAAAATACATTAATTACCAATGTTCGCAATGTGAGTTTATAAATAAGAGTTGTACATAATAGTTAAAGTCTTATAAAAAGGTTTTGCAAATAGAAATTAGATACTTAAATCTTTAAACCTTTTATTAGATGGAACTAAGTTACATAAGAGATTATATTGATCTACTTTACGACGCTAAAAATATTAATGTGTCATTTGAGTATAAGGTATGAGGATTTTTCAGAACATATTATCTTATTAAGTAATTGACAATTTCACTTGTGAATGAGAGTTTAATTCTTAGATAAATTCTACCTTATGTTAAGATAAAATGTTCATCCTAAAACATAATAAAGGAGATTAATTCTTTGAAACTAACACCCCATCCAAAGCCTATCGTGGTTATCGCAATCTTAGTACTTAAACGAATGCGTCGCAGCGGAAATAAACAACACCTGGACCTTGCCACGGTCTGATCGTTAGAATTACCGGATTAACATTTACAATACTTAACCAAAATACTTATCCAACTCAAAACATCAACATCCACAATCCCACAACCAACCGAGTACTAGTATCTCAAACGTAATCTTAAACTTACAACAGTTTAATATCAACAGTCGGGTGCACAGGCGCAACCCGAATTCAAAATAAATGTCCCCACCTAATCTAACCGCTCCTACTCTCGTAGTGCGTCCTCATGGGCCTCTTACCTGCAAGTGTAAAAATAGCCCCCGAGGGGGTCAGCACGAATGCTGGTACACCCTCTCATGGCCCCCAAGCTAACGGGGCTACGACGACTAATTGTCGATAGCATGGAAATTGATTACATACACAAACATAATATGAAGTGCAATAACAGTAACCACAGATGAACATATATAGTCCACAAGCAATGAACGACTCAAGCGTTCCCTTAACAAGTGGGTTAGTAACCCCCTCCTTAGTCCTCATTTCCTTAATCTCAGTTCCTTACCTTACCTTAATCTTAATCTCAATCTTAATCTTAATCTCAGTATACAAACCTTTCCTGGAAGGGATTGGTTGTAGCTTAATTCGAACCTGGGATTTAGGTGATCCCACCACCCATCTTAATGCCACCTACTCTGGACGGGAGTCCAGCGTAGCTGAGCCGGCAACCGGCCCTAGGCTACAAGTCCGAAGACAAGTCCTTAAGCGGAGGGCGGATCTGATTCAGATACCGTCCCCCTTTCACTTAGCATGCATGACCGGAGATCGGTCCCGGGTTTCCTCACTCAAGTTCCAGTTAGTAGACATCTTAAAAACCATGTGCTAGCTAAGCCTTATCGGGCATTAACCAACAACCATCAACTTAACTCTTATTCTTAACTCAGTAAGTACTAAACTTGGTTAGTAACAATCTCAAGCCTCGCGGTTAGTGTAAATATAACACAATCACAACGAGAACAATATAACCGGTTGCATGCTTTATCTTGTTTTAGTCATAGCAAATAAACAGATAGCACACAAGCCGAGGGACACCTCGTTAGCAAGCAGGTCACGAAAAGGATTGTACCGTTCACCGTCGACGATCGTTTGGTTTATCTCCTTCCAAGTCCCAATTCACAAAGCCTAGAACATTGATTCAGTTTTAGGTTATTATCAATCCAACTCAAAGAATTACTTAACTTTCCTAGACATCAACTTTTACCCATTGCTTTTCACTAAGCCTTATGGTCTTTAACTTGACTCTTAAGTACATCATCTCCTCATTATTTATTACACTTACTCTCCCACTTAATGACCATCACACCCACCAAACAAGTCCTTAACAATCTCATAACATCCATACTTAATTATCCCCATCATTTCCTAACCTTAAACAAGGTTTTTGGTCCATACAGTGGCCTGTCCGAACTTGTGTCCGGACTTCCAAGTTCGGACACTAGCCGTGACTTTAGACAGAAATCAGACACATGTCCGAACTTGTGTCCGGAGTTCGGAAGTTCGGACATGAGTCGAGGAAAATCCTAACCAGAAATCCATACGTCCGAACATGTGTCGGACTTCCAAAGTTCGGACACAGTTCGAGGATAATCCCTAAGAAATAACAGGTGCGTCCGAACTTCCAAATTCGGACGGTAGTTCGGACACTACCTAAAATCCAGAAAACTGTAAGCGTAACAGGGCATGTCTGAGCTTCCAAGTTCGGACGGAAGTTCGGACGTGCCATTATACTCAATTTCTAAGCCTTTAAACACTTAACCAAATTCCTCCAAAGCCTCCAACCCTTATAGTATCTTCTCCTAAAGCCTCTTAATGCTTCCTAACAACATTTGGTACCCTTATATCCACATACAACATTCATGAAACTCATTTTCTAATTCCTTAAGCCTTTACTTATTTCTTTGTGAATTTCCTTAACACTTACAACATTTTGTACTAGGTTTCTAAATGGTGTTTCTCACCTATGATAACTACTATCCCAAAATGTTTTCTCCTTATCTTAACATCATCTCCCAAGCATCTTTCTCCTTCTAAAACTCTTTTATGCATTTACTTAAAGTTCCTTCACAACCTAAACTTCCTTCCTAGTTGTTTACCAACTTTTACCTAAGTTCTAAATACTCAAATACATTCTCTTGATTTATAAATCCTCCATGGTGATACCTAAGTCATTATAAGTCATTAAAACACCTTAACTTCACCCTTCTTCACCAAGACAATATCTAGAACATCCTAGTACCTCCTTAGTCATTAAATCCCCTTAGAATATCTTAAACACTTAAACTCTCCTTTAAATTTTGCCATAGGTTCTCTAGTACATAATACCACCTAACACATGGTTTTTCTCCATCAAACAACCAATATCACCCAAATTCTCACCACCACAACTTAACACCCAATTTACACCAAAACTTCACCACATCATCAAATAGTGCTCAAACTTAAAATGCTTGGCACTTTGTTGGGCAAAATAGTAGTTAAACTATCTTGCTAACTATGGGCAGTGAACCCAATCTTTGTAGTACACAAGGTCGTATCCACAGAGACTTCGCAACTGTCTAATTAATTATCCAGTTTAGTAAATGTACAAAAAGATAAATTAAAGTGCATAAAATATAAAATGGGGTTTAGCCGGAGGCAAGCTTGATTTTCAGTATTAGTACAGAAATAATATACAGTAAAATAAAGTAAAAGGATGGATGTAAAAAGGTATCCTAGGATAGCGGGGGAATTTCCTAAATTACTTAAACAATTTTATAATCCTGTCTCAAATATTTATTGTCTATTAGAGTTAATAATTGTCAGTTACGAACTCCTATTAATAGCCTTAGTATTTCCTGCTCAATCCGGAGTGTAAATACCAAGATTAATTCCTTTGTGGTACTTTAACTATCTCAAAATCATATATTGATAGCTACCAAATAAATGCAGTATTTTGTCAGAATAAGCATTTAACGATATTTGCTGAAAGGAATTAAACAAGTTTAATAAGTGAAACAGGTGATAAATATTTATTTAAGTACAGACAATAATTATAATCCTAATTTGCTCTTATTTGTCTGTTTAAGAATTAATCTTGTGGCCTTCCTAAATCATAGATAAGGACAACTCTTAATTAAATCAATAGACTTTTTACAATCAGAAAAAGTCTAAAATCATTAATTAGCTTTAAGCGAGAATTCTTTTTAATAACAGCGATGGATTTTATCTGCTAATCAAGGAGTATAATATCTAACGTTTATCTCTCTTTATGGTCTATTCTCAGATTTACAAAATCATTGAAATAAGAGAAACCGTAAATGCATAAAATGATCAGTTGTTAAGCATTTAATAATTTAGAGAGACAAAACAAAATTTATAAGCAAACTTGGTATTAATAATAAGTCTGAATTATTTAGGGTCAAACCACATCCTAGGATACGAATAAAATCACTCAGACAATAACAATAATAAAAAGGAAACAGAAATAGCCATTAATTTGGAGACTGCTGGCGGAGACTGGACTGCGATTCGCTTCTGGTCCAGCTCCCTTTTCTTCTGTTCTTCTTATCGCGTTTCTGCTTCGTGGTGAAATGTAGAATAAAACTTAAACGGAGAAGTGGGAGATAAGAGGATGAAGTGGATCGATGGTGGTGGTTGTGGTCTGTAACGGTGGTCTAATACTAATAATAACAATTAAATAACAACTAACAATTTGGATACGGAGGAAGGGAGTTATTTTATTTGCAGAAGGGGCGTCGGTTTATATAGAGGCAGAGGAGAAGAAGCTCCGTACGATTTTGATTAACTGTTGATTCATTGATTGCGCAGGGGACAGGAAGATGAAGACGCGTGAGGGATAAGAGGCTCATTAATGCAGACAGTGGACGAGTTGTGCGACGAGTTGTGCGAGTTGCAGAGGACGGCGACGATAAGCTTCGGAACATTTATACACGACCGCCAGATAACATGCGGTCCTCTCTGTGCTGTCCGCCAATTAACCAGTGGTTCCATGTGTCTTGTCCGCCTGTTAAGGAGGCGGTCCTCTGTGTGTTGTCCGCCTGTTATTTGGCGGTTCCCTCTGTCTTGACCGCGAGGCGGTCTTCTGTCTCTTGTCCGCCTGTTTAGAGGCGGTACTCTATGCCTCGTCCGCCTCCCTTTGAGGCGGTAGCCTCACTCTTGTGTGTGAGGCGGTTGCATTAGAGTTGACCGCCCAATACGGGGCGGTTGTCTCTCCTACGTCCGCCAGGCGGTCGCCTCAGAGTGGTCCGCCTGTTATGGGGCGGTGCACTCTATGTTGTCCGTGCGTTATTATATATATTATACATATATATAACAATCTTCAACTGGCTCTACATTCTTCGTTATAAGTCCGTTTTCTGAGCCGTTTGCGTCTATGCGTTCGTCTCTTTATCTATTTACTCCCAGCTTGGTTTTCCTCATGTTTGAACAATAAATTTGTGAGAAAAAATAAAACATAAACTAGAGGAAAACTAACCGAGTGGAGAAATGAGCAAGAAAAGTGCTAATTTATATATGAAATACACCTATAAATCATGCTCATTTGGACACTTATCACCCCCCACACTTATTTTTTGCTTGTCCTCAAGCAAAATCACGTACCCAAGTAAGTAGGGAATGCTCAATACTAACAAATATTATTATGAAGGGTAGGATAAACATGATCTTTTTAACTTATTGAGGAGTGTGAAAAATTAACTGCTGGTGGCAAAGGTGTGCTCTGGGTAAAAATAAAACATAGAGTTTCGGGGTATGATCTAAGGTACTCCAATGTTTCTTTTTAGGTGACTCTGAGAATTTTCACCATGGCCAACTTCTCTCAAGAATGGGCATTGAGGAGAAAACAAAAGGAAAAATAGATTTATGCATTTGTTTCACTTTTGCATAAGAGATGAGAAAATATAGGCATCACGCCTTTGTATTTAAGAACACTCAACTCTCTTTTGTTGGTTACCAATGGTGTCTCGAAAGTCCCTTATTTATTTTTCTTCTCTTTTTAACAGAGAAGTACCCCTTAGCAATCCCTAAGAGAGAAGACAGAAAGAAACCCTGAGCAATAAATCCAGCCATTTGCAGATTATTTGGTCACACCGCATATAGAATGCTCCTCAAAAGTAATCAAAATTTTAAATTTTGTACATTTATCCTACAATTCATAACAGTATTTATTCTTAAAGAGAACAACCCACATATAAAGGGTCCATAAATTTTGAATTTGGACAAACGAAAAATAAGGAGAGAGATTAAACATTTAAGCACAAAATGTCACCGAAAAGGGCACACTCCCCCACACTTAAATTGAACAATGTCCTCATTGTTTACCAGAAAAACAAGGGAAGCTTTCAGAAGACCTTTTCGGTTAAGTAGACGAAACAGAGATAACACAAAGAGCACAAATAAACAGTTAAGCAAATAAACGTTCCTCTGCAATTTTTATTTAAATAAAAGCAAAATTAAAGAAACTGGTACTCCCCTGATATTATTTTTGCTAGCGTTAATCTGCGTTCCCCCACACTTGAGCTTCAGCCTCAAGTAGCGTAGCTTGGTTGCGGTGTCCACATGGGTTACACCTGCATAAGACACTAGAAGCAACCATACTAAAAACGGGGTTAAAAGTTAGCAAAAATAAAATTGAAAGAGAACCTGAAAAAAAAAAAAAAAACATAAAGGCAAAATAAATAAAAGTACACCGGGTTGCCTCCCGGGAAGCTGCCTTCTTTAACGTCTTTGGCTAGACGCTTGCTTTGTTACCCTGGATCAAAACAAAACGTTACCTCGGCATATACAAAATAAAATTAATACTCCACAAAATTGGTGTTTGAGGAGGTACTGCCGGGAACGTAATTCTAACAGAAGACCGGTGGAAATAACTTTTCTTCCTCAAATTGGAGGATGTAAAAAATCCTCCTCTTGTTGTTAGGCGATGGTTGTAAGAACCTTGATAGGGATCTTCAGAGGGAAGTGGCTCCTTGAAATTTACTATAGAACTCTCTTCTGATGACTCGGAGGGAGGCGGCATCTCCTCCTTCTCAAGGTTGAGGATGTATCCACCCTCATCTTCTGGGTAGAGCACGGTGAAGGAGGGGAAATAGTAGTGATTTCAGAGGGGGGAACTCCATGAAGTCCAAGGAGAAACTCTCTTCTGAGGGGCTGTCTCCATAATCAAGCTGATAGTGGGTTGGTGATGGATTCTCTAATTCAATAGGGGAGGAGGTGGAGAGTAGCTTATGTCCTCAACAGGTTGTTCTTCCTCGTGAACCACTGCATTCAGTTGTGGAACGGGTTGTTCCATGTGGTCTACCTGATCTAGCGTTCTTTGCCGGATCATTTCAATGGTTGAGGTAAAATTTGCCATCATTTCCCGTAAAATGGCGTTGTCTCTTTCTATGCAACCATAGGACAATAGGAACTTTCATGGTCTCCTCCACACTCTTGGCAGACACTCCATTGACTGTAGTCTCTGCGCCATAGGGGTAACCATACCAATCTTCTGCTTGATCGTAGTGATCATCCATCAGAATTAAGTACCTTTAAAAAAAACAAAAATTTATACAAAAAGGGTAATTACAGAAATAAAAGGAAACTAAACAGATAATAAATACCCGAAAAAGAAAAAGATAGTTGGACCGAAGTCCCGGCAACGGCGCCAAAAACTTGTTGGGCAAAATAGTAGTTAAACTATCTTGCTAACTATGGGCAGTGAACCCAATCTTTGTAGTACAACAAGGTCGTATCCACAGAGACTTCGCAACTGTCTAATTAATTATCCAGTTTAGTAAATGTACAAAAAGATAAATAAAGTGCATAAAATATAAATGGGGTTTAGCCGGAGGCAAGCTTGATTTTTAGTTTAGTACAGAAATAATAAATACAGTAAAATAAAGTAAAAGGATGGATGTAAAAGGTATCCTAGGATAGCGGGGGAATTTCCTAAATTACTTAAACAATTTTATAATCCTGTCTCAAATATTTATTGTCTATTAGAGTTAATAATTGTCAGTTACGAACTCCTATTAATAGCCTTAGTATTTTCCTGCTCAATCCGGAGTGTAAATACCAAGATTAATTCCTTTGTGGTACTTTAACTATCTCAAAATCATATATTGATAGCTACCAAATAAATGCAGTATTTTGTCAGAATAAGCATTTAACAATATTTGCTGAAAGGAATTAAAACAAGTTTAATAAGTGAAACAGGTGATAAATATTTATTTAAGTACAGACAATAATTATAATCCTAATTTGCTCTTATTTGTCTGTTTAAGAATTAATCTTGTGGCCTTCCTAAATCATAGATAAGGACAACTCTTAATTAAATCAATAGACTTTTTACAATCAGAAAAAGTCTAAAATCATTAATTAGCTTTAAGCGAGAATTCTTTTTATAACAGCGATGGATTTTATCTGCTAATCAAGGAGTATAATATCTAACGTTTATCTCTCTTTATGGTCTATTCTCAGATTTACAAAATCATTGAAATAAGAGAAACCGTAAATGCATAAAAATGATCAGTTGTTAAGCATTTAATAATTTAGAGAGACAAAACAAATATTTATAAGCAAACTTGGTATTAATAATAAGTCTGAATTATTTAGGGTCAAACCACATCCTAGGATACGAATAAAATCACTCAGACATTAACAATAATAAAAAGGAAACAGAAATAGCCATTAATTTGGAGACTGCTGGCGGAGACTGGACTGCGATTCGCTTCTGGTCCAGCTCCCTTTTCTTCTGTTCTTCTTATCGCGTTTCTGCTTCGTGGTGGAATGTAGAATAAAACTTAAACGGAGAAGTGGGAGATAAGAGGATGAAGTGGATCGATGGTGGTGGTTGTGGTCTGTAACGGTGGTCTAATACTAATAATAACAATTAAATAACAACTAACAATTTGGATACGGAGGAAGGGAGTTATTTTATTTGCAGAAGGGGCGTCGGTTTATATAGAGGCAGAGGAGAAGAAGCTCCGTACGATTTTGATTAACTGTTGATTCATTGATTGCGCAGGGGACAGGAAGATGAAGACGCGTGAGGGATAAGAGGCTCATTAATGCAGACAGTGGACGAGTTGTGCGACGAGTTGTGCGAGTTGCAGAGGACGGCGACGATAAGCTTCGGAACATTTATACACGACCGCCAGATAACATGCGGTCCTCTCTGTGCTGTCCGCCAATTAACCAGTGGTTCCATGTGTCTTGTCCGCCTGTTAAGGAGGCGGTCCTCTGTGTGTTGTCCGCCTGTTATTTGGCGGTTCCCTCTGTCTTGACCGCGAGGCGGTCTTCTGTCTCTTGTCCGCCTGTTTAGAGGCGGTACTCTATGCCTCGTCCGCCTCCCTTTGAGGCGGTAGCCTCACTCTTGTGTGCGAGGCGGTTGCATTAGAGTTGACCGCCCAATACGGGGCGGTTGTCTCTCCTACGTCCGCCAGGCGGTCGCCTCAGAGTGGTCCGCCTGTTATGGGGCGGTGCACTCTATGTTGTCCGTGCGTTTATATATATTATACATATATATAACAATCTTCAACTGGCTCTACATTCTTCGTTATAAGTCCGTTTTCTGAGCCGTTTGCGTCTATGCGTTCGTCTCTTTATCTATTTTACTCCCAGCTTGGTTTTCCTCATGTTTGAACAATAAATTTGTGAGATAAATAATAAAACATAAACTAGAGGAAAACTAACCGAAGTGGAGAAATGAGCAAGAAAAGTGCTAATATTATATATGAAATACACCTATAAATCATGCTCATTTGGACACTTATCACACTTAGGCCCTTAAATGACAATAATCTTAACCACTGAATTTCCACATATATATGCCTTCAACCTGCAAATACACTCAACAAGGCTCCCATTGAAATAGAATGCTTCTTGTACTTCACCTTAACATTCTTAAACTATCTCTTTTTCTCATGTGCTCCTTAGTCACAAATTCACAAGTATAGTCATTGTTTCTCCTAGGTTTTATAGCACCTTCCCAATATAAACTCTACACTAAACTCATCATATACCCATATCTCATTCCCTTAAACAACAAAACACCTTAAGGTAAGTAGTTTACCTTGTTTTCTCACAAGCTTAAAAGCTTTTCTCCTTAGGTTTTCTTTGTTCAATCTCGGTCACCAATGTGATTCTCCTTGCCAATGTTCTAACCAATATCCAATGACTCCAATGAGTACTAGATAACACATTAACCCTAAGGAACAAACCCTAGGTTTAAAAATATGTTTTAAGGTATTAATGTGATTGTTTTACCTTGGTTTCTCAAGACAACTTGGATGTGAAGCAAGAAGGACCTCCTCTCTCCTTTGAAGAGCAGAAACTAGCTAGAACAAGGCATAAACATGGAGTCCCATGAGTATATATTTTCGGTCAAGTGAAGAAAATGGTGGAAACCTAGATTTTCTTACACTTCCTTTACCTTAAGAGAATGGAGATGCCAATGGAGTCTCCAAACTTGAATTTCCTCCTCTAATGGTGGTTTGACTTGGCACCAAAATGAATCTCTTGAAGTTTTGAAAAGATAGGAAGAAGGAGCTTGAGCTAACTAAGAGGAATATGTATTTTGTTTTGGATTTGGAGCTTAAATGAGCAAGTGGTGTGCAAGAGAAGGTGGAGCTTTCATGGAGGTGAGCTCTACGTGAATGGAGAAGAGAAAGAGAGCAAGAAATCGTGGGCAACAAGGGAAAATGAAGAAGTGAGGAGAGAGGTAAGCAAATGTGATATTTATCTTAAAAGGTGAATAGTGTTTTATGCTTTATAACTTACTTATTTTGCTTTCTCTTTACTTAGTTAGATAAGTGTGGTGAGTCACACTTAAAGAAACCGGCCCCCTTTAGTGAATGAGGGTAGTTTAGTCTTTGTTGACCAAATGTCTCACTTATATAGACTTATGTTATAAACTAGCTTAATAAATTCACTATTCATCAAAAACAAGGCACATTGTTGTGAAATTTTTGATTTCCCATTGATATAGACCTCCAAATGTGATACTATATAGTACACATATTAATTAAAGAGTAATGATGGACATTTAGCCATTCAAACACATTTACAAGACAATTTTTCAAAAACGTGCTTTAAGACTCCTTAAAGCACATTTTGTGTTTTAACTTGTTTTCAAGCTTGGTTTTCTTTGGTAATTGACTTAAAATGACCATTAGGATATTACTAAGGTCTTAGAACAATATTTGGGTACTCTCCCATGTCTCTCCAAGCTTAGAGCATGTTTTTGCTTAAACTGCTCTTTTTGGTGTTTCCTTATATTTTCTTTGATTAGAAATGTTTCTTAATGTTTCTAAGGCATTATTTAGCCTCCTTATATCTTAGTTTATCATTTAAACACCATATCTAAGTTTGGGGTATTTCAGAAACCTTAGGTTTTGTAAACAATATGAAAAATGTATTTTAAGATGTAAGTTTATTAAAATTTAGTATAAAAGGATTATACATAGTCTATAGCGGGAATGTGTGTAAAAATAAAACATTTGGGAAATTGAATGCAAGGATACATAAAAGGTTATCTTAAAGTGCCTTATTGTACAGTTAATGATAAAGTAAATAATATACCTTGGGAATACAAAATGTAAGAGTTCGATAAATCTAAGTTAACTATAATATAGTTATTCAAGATGAGAAGCAATTTAACATCTTATGATAATTATTAGATTGTTGTAATAAAAGTCATCCTAAACTAAACATAAGATAAATGAGTTTAGTAACTCAATTAGGTTATCATAAAATGCATCTATAACGCCATGTTTCCAATATACAGGATGTAGATCTTAATTAAGTTGAGGGGAAAACTTAATCATAATGGATTATTTGGTAATACTGATAAAATACACAATCATTACATTGTGAAATAATAGTATAATATTCTAAGATAAACCTATCATGGGTCATAACCCGATATTTATTCTAAATTAAGAATAAAAGTATTAAGCTTAAGAATTGTTATTGAGATTCTAAGATTAGATGAATAATATAATACGCACTTATGATATAAGGGTCTCAAGAGTCTTGAATTGAGAATTAGGGTTTAGTATGAATAAAGTGGATAAGAGTGTAACAATTAACAAGTGTTAATAACATACATTCCCTAGTCTTACAACCTTGGGGTTATACAACATTCTAATATAAGTCAAAGGTTATACATAACATTTAAGTGAGGGCTTAAAAGACAATTGAGACTTAGAAATAAGAGTGAGGAATTTATTTAAGTTTAACTTAGGTTACAAGTTATTGATGTTAGACTACCTTTAATATTCCTCAGAGTATTGTTGATTATTTGCACAAGTCATCTAGAACTGCTACAGCGATTACCAGGTACGATTTCTCGTACTCAGCTTGACGTGTTATGGACTTGATGGAATGTTTTGTACGACTTCTCGTACTCAGATGCTTTTGGTGACGAATTTTATGGAACGTTTTGAGAAACGCTAAATGAGCAAGAATGTATCTTGAAAGGAAATTGTTTGTGTGACTGACTCAGCCTGTTGTGACTAACTGAGCCTTGGATGTACAACTCACATGATCATTGGTTCCTCTTATCTGGTTACCTCATTAGATATTGACTGTTGAGGGTTTACGCCTCTGCACTCTGTAGGACTGAGTGTTTTGGTATTGCACTCGTGCAGTTAATAATCTAGTGGGAATATGGAAAATGTCAATCTTGGTATATATTGGGTATGGATTCTTTCTATTAAGTGGTGCACTCACTTTTCACCGATGACCGAGAACGGGTCGGTGGCAGCGGAGGTCTGTTTACCTCGCCCTTGTGGCAACTGACTGGCGGTGGGGGCCATCTCTCCCAATTGGTTTTATTCCACTCTTGAGTTATGGGTTCTTGGATATCTTCTTTCATTCCCAGTCCTTGTGACTACTTGGGTCTTTCTAATCCTAATTGGAACTGAATCTAACTTAAACAATGGTTGTTCACTAACACATGGTGTGATTTTGATTGACTAACGTTACCTTTCTGTTATTTTTTTTACTCCTTATCTTGTTACCTTTGACTTGGTGATTTTGATGTGTCTTGTTCTTCTGATTTGTTTTGTGCATTTGACTTCAAGTTATTGTTATTTTAAGAGTTATGTTTTTCTTTTAAAACTGTTGTTTTGGAGAGTTTACCAGTTCCATTCCAGGGAACTGACTCACCCCTCCTGGGGTGGGCTGCTTGGTTTCATCTTGCAGGTACGAATTGTTATACAGGTGGCCACGAAGAGTATGAGCGTATGGGATGGGAATTAGGATTTGGAGAGCTACAGTATTTTGTTATCATTACTTTTATACCATGTTTTCTCGAGTTCAGACCGTAGCATTTGTAATATCATAGGTTGTAATTGGTGAGGTTTGGTGCCGGGTGTTTGGAACCCGATGATTGTAATCGCCTTAGTATTTATTTCCGCTGCATTTATGATAAGTAGGGGCGTTGCAGAAAGTGGTATCAGATATCAGAGCGTAGTTACGCTCTGAGCCCGAGAAAACAAGCCGAGTGAAATACTTAGAATATAGGTGTCCCTTAACTGGGGATTGGGGTAGAATTGGGAAGTGAGGATTCCAGAAGGGCACGACTCCTAACCCCTCTTGGATTAGTAAATGATTTCTTTATACACCTTTTGTTGAATGTCTGTTGGAATAGTGTGTTGTCTAATACCGTTGGATCATTAAATTATAGGAAAAACTAATAAGTTGGAACATTATCTATTGGGTATGATAAGAATCTTGGTTGGAATAAATCATACATTAAACTACTTTTCAAAGCATATGTATGGAAAATACATGGCTAAAGAAGGCATGCTTAAAAGCTTGTACCATGTTCCCAGAATTTTAAGAATCTTTTGGGTTGGAAATAGTATACAAGTGGAGCTTTGAATAATTAAGGGTTATACATACTTCAACTCCTTTAAGCTTGAAATAAATCTCAAGAACTACTTGGTACAAATTATTACCTAAAGATCATGTTTAAGATAAATCTTAATCTAGAAAATTATTAAACTAACAAGAACTATTAACTCATCAGAAAAGATCAACATCCAAACCTGTAATCCACACTAAAACTCTATGTTAACTTCAGAAAGAAAATACATAAACCTAACACCCTACGGGAAGTGCCTGGTGCGACGAACTCCTAGGCTGAAAGTAGTGGGGGTGCACACTCACTTCTGGAAGTCTAGGGGCTACACAAGCCTTGTCATCTAACCGTAAATAATCTTCTACGCAAGTGATGGATTGTGTTGAACTTGAGGAGGATTGGTGGTAAGACGTTACCATCATGAAATCTTGAGCTAGGCATATTTCATTACTAGCCACAATGAACAATTCAAAATTTGTATCTTAAGATTCAGTATTAAAATTCATACATGTAAAGGGTTTATTGAGTTAAATATTTGGTGAAAAATACCTATACATGGAGGAAGGGGATTTAAATTTGGGTACTCCAAGGTACAACATCTACCCCTTATTAAATATAAAAAAATATATATATATTAAAGGAAGTAACTTAAAGATTGAGTGAAGGGAAGAGTAATACTAAACTAAATATCATTGATTCTTAAATACTTGGAGTAATGAGCATCTAAAAAAAAGAGAGAATTATTTAATTGGAAATTCTCATGTTTATTTGGAAGTTTAACATTATACATATGCAAAATTTTAGAAGTCACAGAAGGTGTATTTTTTTTTATAAAGGAATATAAAAAAATTTTAATGTATGGTTGGCTAATAAAGCTTTGAATATAATTTTGAAAGACTATCTAGACTTATTATATGATCTAAAATATTATTTAAACTACTCAAACATGTTACACCGATTTATAGCTTGTTAATATATTGATATGTGAAAAACATAAATGGCACATTTACATATTTTAGGTTATAAATTCGGTACAAGGTTTCACGAAAGATTTAATTGCATTGAAAAAAAAAGAAGAAGTTTTAATATATAGTATGATACTATTTTAAATAAGTTCATGAAATTTTTAAGCCATGGCAATTAAGAAACTTTAGGTTATAAAATGCTTCTAGAGAAATGTTGTAGTAAGGATGGCATTTAAATAATTACATTACATTATAATGGAATTTTTCTTTTATGAATTAATAGTTTCCAAATCACATGATTAAGATTTTGATACCTACTACACCCAATACTTAAATAAAGAAAGAGTGAACTAAAATGTTATTATTGTAATATCTAAGTATAACCTATATGTTCCGGTTTCAAAACTTAACCTACTATATGAATGATGAATTCTAAACTTTGTTCTTGTCAATGACCGTAAGAGAGGCGAAATGAGTTAGGAAAGCATGTTGGGAACACTAAAAGATTTAATTATAATCAAGCCAGAATAACAACGAGTGATATTGTGCATCAAAAATGAACTGCATCCTTGAAGGAGGAATCTCCATAGGAGATGTAAAATATAGTGCTCCTTAAAAGTGAGTTTAAATTCCACTTCATTATTACGAGACGGATATGGGTCGTACCCTATTTTAAGGGGGGGTACGACATCTTCATAAAATAAACATACAATATAAAATGAACATATAATGGACATATCATTCGTACTGGCACTAGTAGAAAAAAGGCCTATTTCGGCGGTTCCAATGGGCCTATTTCGGCGGTTGTGAACCGCCGAAATGAGCACCGCCAAACTAGATGTACCTATCTCGGCGGTTCTTAGAGAACAACCGCCGAGATAGGTCCCTGGGATTGACCGGGTGTGAGATTGACCATGAGTCTATCTCGGCGGTTGTGAACAACCGCCGAGATAGACTCATGGTCAATCTCACACCCGGTCAATCCCAGGAGGACCTATCTCGGCGGTTGTTCTCTAAGAACCGCCGAGATAGGTATATTTTTTTTTGTTTTTTTCCATCCAGCTTATATATATATATTCACCACATTTGATTCAATCAGACCTGTAATAATGCTTCATCCATACAGGGAGCTCCAGCACACATTTAAAAAGTTATAAAAGCTCCCAATTAATACCAACGACGCACCACAATTGAGAGTTAACAAAACCAATGCAATTACACTTACTTTCACACTTTCAATACAAATAAAAAACACCATTACAATTCAAATCTACCATTACACCATCCACAAGTGTACAGAGTTATATTTACATACTCGAAAAAGTTAGCAAAACATCTTCATGATCATCAATTCATTAAACTTGTGCTGACGAACTCCGACCATTCTCAAGCATCTCAACAATTTGAGCATCATCATACTGACCACCTTTGAACACTTGTTCGTAAGCCTTGAAAAAAATGAACATTAATCTAAAACGTACAAGTCTAAAACATGTAAAGAGCATAACTGAAACTTTCAAAGAATGTTACCATGTCTAACGAGTGCTCTGGTAAAAGGTTCGCCGCTCCTACTATGTCACTCATGAATCTCATGACATAGTATCCACATTCTGACCCCCCAGGCTGCACCGGACACTATACAAACACACATATTGACAGTTATAAACAAGTTTAAACATTATCACACAAATTTATCAATTAATAGAGTACCTTGACAGTGTTCCAAGGGATGTTACTCTTCATTGTTATACCCTGGAGTCTTAATGCAGCTCTCATGGAACTATATACATCAGCAATATATATAGTTTTAAGCATCAGTAGCAAGTTATGAAACAGTTAATGTTAAGTAAAATAATTGTTGTTTACGATAACAAAATAATTACCCCAGTATTGCGGTGGAGATCTTCGGTCTCTTGGCAGCCTTACCAAGTGAGTCAAATTGCAAGATTCGTGGGTGCTTCCCCATCACCACAAGCAATGACCAATGTCGACTGTCCACAAATTACACAATGTGTTGAAATCATTAAGCAACTAACACAAACTATATGTTTTAGATAATACTAAGAGAAATAGTCAAATATCATACTCTGAATGATATGGCAGCATAATAAATGACTTGTTCGAACATTCATAGAGGGCATTCGTCATATATTGCATAAGGCTTTGCGGATCACTTGTCATCTGGACTTCACTGCACATAGCAGGACACAGGAATCCAAATCTTCGATCTTCAAAGACATTGATCGCCTTATCATGCACCCACCTATGAGGCAATATCATTAGTCATTAACTTTTTATTCAAACATCTAATTCATCACCAATTAATGAATTCAAAATATAAAAGGTAGAAGTCACTCACATGGCGGCCGACTTGATAATCGACACATTCAACCAATCCCTCCTGAAGCACTCCTCGAAGTCGGACATATACATCCCAAATCGATGTATATCTTCTCCTTGAACTATATAGTGAAATATCCGCTCGGGATCTTCCACAATGAGGGAATCACTATCCGGTGGTAGCACCAACAACGAGGAATGCAGAATCTGCATATTGGTCGACAAGCCGGCCAATATTCTCTTCTCCACCAAAGCAGGTCTAAGCACAAAATTTGTGGATGCCTTTGATTGCACAGGTGTGGCAATTCTTTTTCCTTTGCCCTTATCAGTCTTCGGTGGGGTCATATCCTATGATATTAGTCTAATTAAGTATATGGATGCAAGGTGGTACACCATCTGCTGGATGTCTTAGTTTCTCATCACTCTTTCTACCCTCCGCATGCCATCGTAAGTTCTTTGCATCTTTCGGATTCGCAAACACCGTTTGAATCTGGGTATAATCGGCAAATACCAAACAAGTTTTGCTGGAGGGCTTTTTTTCTGAACGGAGGAGTACTCACCATCTTTATGCTTATACCGGGACAACGAACATTTCGGGCAATTGTCCAGATGTTCGTATTCACCCCTGTACAACACACAGTTGTTTGGACACGCGTGAATTTTTTTGTACTCTACTCCCATTGGACACACCCATTTCTTTGCCTCATACGTGGTCGTAGGGAGACCGTTCTCATCCGGTAGCATATCATGAATCGGCTCGAGGAATGCCGTGAAACCTTTGTCACTCAATCCATATCTTCCCTTCAGGTTGAACAAATTCAATATAGCTGTCAATTTCGTGTACTTAGTGCAAGTAGGATACAACGCCGTTTTGGATGCGTCCAACAACCTTTGATACTCATCCGGCCGGTCGACAAAGTTATCCTCAACGTTACCAAGCATCTCGTCAATTTGTTCATCATGATAAGTCGACTCACTGTCAACATTGACTCCGGAAGCGCTTGGGAGTTCTGACTCGTTAGTAGTATCGAATGTCTGCTCGGTTCTTGAGTTACACCGATCGTGACTGTAGGAAGATGAAGCATTATCTTCAACACGTTCTCCATGAAAAATCCATTTTGTATAATGTGGCATGAAACCACGGGTCTTCACATGGAGTTGTACGAGGTTGATGCTTGAATAATGTCTAACCACACCACAATCAACACAAGGACATGGAATTTTCTCCGCCTTTGTCCTGTCCTTGTGTTGCACTGCAGCTTTGCAAAACTCTTTCAGCATTTTGTCAAAATGTTCGCCTCTATCACCATACATCCAGTCACGCTCCATACTACATGTGCAACAATCACAGGTGTGAGTTAGATCCTTTGTAGAATATGGCCTGTATTAAGTTGCACTTGTTTATTTCCTAATGGAGCATGACTGGGATGATTGTCAATTAGTCTAGCCTAACTCTAAGGTTGCAAACACAAAATAAACTACCATTTTAAATTTAAGAAATTGTTGCACTTCTAAAACAGAAACCGGTGTTTAAAACAATATTACGAATACTTTTTCTACAAAAAATTTGGCATGACCTTTGCATAATTGTACACATCCCGTGCTTATTATTCAACACTCACCAAAGTCATCACAACCACAAACATTCCAACAATGGCAGCAACCAACAATTAAAATAAATCAATTCTTTACTAGCTAACTGAAAACCAATTGCAAATTCAGATCATCAAATCAAAGCTTTCAATTCTCCACTGTATAAGTTCAAACCGGTTTACAGATTAACAAAGAATCGAGAGTTAGAATACGTACTTGTTTTTTAAGGATTTATGGACAGGGGAGACTGGTGCCTGAGAGGTAGGCTTCTGTGCGAGAGATGCAGCAATACCACTTCTGATATGTCTCTGCAAGGGAGCAACAAAAAATAAATTAAAAAAGAAATGCATCAACAAATAGGGAATGAAGCTAAATTATGTACTAGCACTTATATTTAAATACATAATTGCATTTATTAAACAAAAAATAAGGTTTAGTTACTTACTTGTGCACAGAGGAGGAAAGAGGAACAGTAATGGAAGAAGGCGGGAAACAAGAGAGGTGAATCACGGACCTGATAAAAAAAATTAGATATTGTTAGACATATACACATACATCAAACAATATTAATTACGAAGAGATTTAAAAAAAAACGGCATGACTTTTGCATAATTTTACCTATCCCATGCTTATTATTAAGCATTCACCAACCATTCATCAACACAAATTTCCATCACAAATCAAACTAATACCAACTTTATCCATCAAACCAAATTTTAATAATTTGTGGAAATCAAATACAAAGTAAAATAAAGACACAACTATGCCTATTATTAAGCATTCACCAATTATTCAACAACACAAATTTCAATCATAAACCAAACTAATATATACCAAATTCATTCATCAAACGAAATTCCAATAATTTGTGGAAATCAAATACAAAGTACAAAAGAGAAAATGATACGTTAGATTATATTACCGGTTCGAAAATGAATTGCTCTCCGCTCCGCTTTCAATCTACCATCAAATGGTAAAGAAGCTCCTTAAGTATTTATCTGTAGAGACACAAAAGAGAAAAATGATAAGTTAGATTATATTACAGTGAGTGAAGAGAATGAAGAGAATGAAGAGTTAAATTAAAAAAAAATACCGGTTCATAAATGAATTGTTTTCAGCCCCTCTTCTCAATCGGGCGTGCGAGACTTGTGTAGCAACACCAATCTCTACAGAGGCAACGCATAAAGATTGAACAACATTCAGATCAATTAGAATAATTTTATATTAAACTTAACGACTATACAATACTCATATATATATATATATACATTCCACACCTCTACTTCAAACCGCTACTAAAACGGCTAATACCTCACCTACTACAATATTTTTCTACTATGACTGCTTGTTCACGCTCTTATTCAATTATACACTACGAAACGTTCTACTCTTTTTCTACACTTACACATCTTTCATGTGCTACACATAAAATTATTTACCACTTAACACTTCACAGAAATCAACTTAACGCATACATAGGAAATTTTCACCCCTTACACACACTTGTCTATTACTACGCTAACACTTTTACTACGAATTTAACTTCTTACACTACTTCAGGGTCTTCCACTCTTTTTTACTAGCACTTTTTCTACTTATCATTTCTACACTTTTTTACTACTTTTATCTACTATAATCATCATTCTGCTCACTCATTACTTTATACACTCTTTCTTCTTTACTATTTCTTTCTTCTAAACTCACTACAAAATTTGATTATTTTTACTTTGCGTTTACAACTTTCATATTCACTTGCTCACACAAGCAACTACTTTCAACACATACACACACGCATTCTTCACTTCACCTACTATTACAGACAACTAATAACTAACTTTTTATCTTTGTATTTCACTTATCGTCATATACACAAATAACACAATAATATTTTATACTATGACACAACCAGACATCATACTACACGCGACACATCTATAATCATTACTCGTTGCTAATTTAATATCATGTTTTCATTGCACTGTACATATACATTTCATAACACTTTCTCTAATTCTCCACACACGGAATACTTTTAAATATATAAGAAACAAACTACTCATACTTAATGCTCATCTTAATTAACAACATATCTTTTACTCGCAATCACTATACTTATATTTATTGCACATATTACAACACTCATTCATACGTTTATAAGCTTAATAAATCTAGCCCAAAAAAGCTAACCTAACTATACTTAAAAGAAGGGCCAAAAACAGCACAAAAATTCACTCGGACATTTCGTCGAACACCTTGTGTGCATACATAAATTTAATAGTTTAACAACCAAATCTTGCAAAAATTTCACACACACAATAAATATCATCATCCACAATCATAATGTGACAACAATCTATCAGTTTTAACAACAAATTAACAATTAAATAAACAAAATCGAAAACAAAGTTAGGGTTGCTCACCTCTGTTCGCCTCTGTTAAATGGCGGAATGAGGGCGGCGACGCCACACGAAGACCACCACCGACGGCGCGACACCGGCGACAGCGAGAGGAGGAGGAGGGCGGCCGGAATACGGCTGTGGTGGCGGTGGTGGGTTCGCAGTCGCCGTTGGAACAGAGAGATGAGAAGAGGGGTAATTAGACCTAATGAAATCGTAATTGTTTCGAATCGGGTTGGGGTTTAATTAAAAGGACCTATTTCGGCGGTTCCTAACAAAGAACCGCCGAAATAGGCCCTTTTTAATTATTAAAAAATTAAAGAGACCTATTTCGGCGGTTCCTAACAAAGAACCGCCGAAATAGATCATTAAATTTAAAAAAAAAGAAAAATAGAAACACCTATTTCGGCGGTTTCGTGTAAGGAACCGCCGAAATAGGTCTCTTTAATTTTTTTTATTATTAAAAAGGGCCTATTTCGGCGGTTCATATCTAGGAACCGCCGAAATAGACCCCTTCTTTACATACGGTATACATCTCGGGCCCCTATTACGGCGGTTTTATCTACAACCGCCGAAATAGGGGCGCCGAAATAGACGTTTTTTGTACTAGTGTGGTCATAAAATGAATAGGTAAATCATAAAATAAAATTTTATAATAATCAAGAAAATACAAATACATAACAATCAGGGGGTACAAATAAATATCGATCATAGATAAATTCAACAGTGCCATAAAATTTACAACAAAGCTTGATAATAAGGTGCTGAATTCTTTGAATGTAGTGTTTGAAAACAGAAACAAATGTTTGGGGATTGTTATTGGATGAATACCCTTAAGTAGTTGATTGTTTGGTATACATTTTAAGGCTTGTTGTACAACTTGATATTTAGTTTACTCACACACCGGAAGCGGGTGTGAGTAGTTGGTAGATAAATCTTAAACTTCGGGACGAAGTTCTCTTTTAAGGGGGGGGGGGGGGGTAGAGCATAATCTTTCTTCGCTACCTTATCCAGATTATGCCCTGTTGCGTGATTAGCAGAGTAAGAGGTGTATGTGGGTACTTGGTTTTTACATTATGACACCGCATGTGAATTTTTATTTTTATCATGAAATATCTCGGTATATCTTGGTTCAGTTTGAGTTTGAGTAATCTCGAGTGGAATGTGGAATGGGAATGGATGGAAATAAAGGATTGGATTGGTATGGAATTTCGTTGGAATTATTATTGTTTTAGCACACCCGAAGTGGTGTGAGTGCTTATTAGTTGATTTTTAAACTTCGAGGCGAAGTTTCTGTTAAGGGGGGATATACTGAAATACCCCTAAATTAATTTAAATTAATTTAGGGGATTTCTTTTATTAAACCATAAATAATACTATTAATATTAAATTATGGTATGGAATTATGAATATTAAATTATTATATGGAATTGTGAAATTTATTTAGGGGTTTTCTTCTATTTAACCCTAATTATTATACATTATTATATAGTATTATGAATTTAATAATAAGATTTATAAGTCAATAAATCTTGGGAAA
This sequence comes from Limonium bicolor, assembly GCA_023374045.1. NCBI lineage: Eukaryota > Viridiplantae > Streptophyta > Magnoliopsida > Caryophyllales > Plumbaginaceae > Limonium > Limonium bicolor. The sequence continues at coordinate 179,614,158 of CM041781.1, forward strand.
ATTTCTAAACACTCCAAATATATTATAAAGATTTTAGGAAGTGTTGGAACATTGTTTTGAAACATAAAAGTCAATATAAAATTCTAGAAACCTTAAAGCTTATTAAGCCTTGCTAGAGTTGACTTTTTGAGAATGGTCAAACCAGACCATGAAACCTATACCAATAAATAGGTTATGAAAAACCATGAAGATCGATAAGAAGAACGTTAAAAACGGATCATCCTAGCCAAAGTTATGACAAATTGAAGTTTAGAGCCAAAATTTTAGAAGTTGCTGACGTGTCAGTCAGCCAGCCAATGGCACTGGAACGCCTGAGTTTCCCATCGGTTTTGGCATGCCATAGGTCGATCTTTAGACACCTATATCTTTTTCCCTACTCCACCATTTGGTATGCCGTTTGTTTCATTCGATTCTCCTATCTTTCCTCTTTCCAACCATTACTCACACACCATCTAACTCCTTCTACAATGATCGGAAAGTTGATCCAAAGTTACCTCCTCGCGAGTTCGTAACCCAGAACTGCAGTTTTTCCTGAAATCGGGTAAACTTCGTCACGCCATAACTTCTTCATTTCTCATCCAAATTTCGTGTTCTTTAGCTTGTTTTGAAGATCTCTAATCCCTATACAACTTTCATGTTGATGGCCAAGGCTGATTCGCACTGGTTTGGGAGATAAATCTGTCTAAAGTAGCCTACTCGATCACGGTCGGAAATCTGCCCAGTTCATCCCGAAACCAACTAGGTAAACACGGATCTTGTGAGATCTGTAACTTTCTCCCTAGTTCATCAAATTCAATGATTCTTCCACTAACATCTAGAGTTACATGTCTAGTTTGGATTGTGATAGGTTACATGAATCAAATCTCTCTCAGTTGGTGCGAGTTGATTCGAGAAGTGGCATATCTGAACCGCACATGAAATAACGATTTCCAGTTTTCCCGATTTGGTTTCGCCCCGTTAATGCAATTCCGGTGAGTCTCCGATCAAATTGCTCCGATGTTGATGTTCGTAGTCATGTTTCCGATCAAACCCACATGCCAATTTAGTCTATTATGCATTACAATGGGAGAATTTGTCAAAATTGAATTCGAATTGAACCTTGAACCCTAACTTCGAACCCAGATTCGAAATTACTCAATTCTGCATGAAAATTGGGGAAATTGGTACCATTAGAACCGGGATTTAATTACGAATCGATAGGAACAAGAATCATCGAATTTGGTTCTGTAGATTGTGAGAAAAACGAGATTTAGTACTCGATCCCCTTATTACCTTCGCTGATGAACTCGAGAGTTCTGGGCCGTCCGATTGCGGTTAATAAACATGGACGGCCGAGATTAGATCGTGGGGATTTATAAAGTATTAAGTGAATATGTTTTCCAGAATAAAGTCCTAACTTGCTAGATTTATTTAATGGCCTTCCCGAATGTATTTTGACTTGAAATTTTACCATAGATTTCTTATAAAATCTAGTTTATTTTGATGTAAATTAATATGGGTTTTGAGTTTTTAAACATAAGTTATGATTTTGCAAGTTACGAGTATTATGGAATTATTTGGATAATTTAAAATAATATTTTTATGAAATAAAAATTTTATAATATGTCTAAAATGTTATAGTTACTATATATTTAATTTGGGGATTTTTGGACAATTGTAAATGGGTCTAAAAATTGTGTTTATGAGTTTTTCATAAGAATAACCTATAATATAAGGTTTTAAATGTAACCAAAAATTAAAGTATGGCTAGGTAATTAACTTTTAAGCTGGGAAAATAAAGGAAACTAAATTACATTTTATACCAGTATGTTTATAAATATTTTGGGTATTATCTTTTAAGGGAAGTAAAAGTTTACATATATATATATATATACATATTATAAAAAATTAAATAGTAACTTAGGTTAAATCAAGGAATTAAATTAGTCTACATTTATATTAATTATATATATGGTAGTTAATAACTTAATTGAAACTAAGGAAAATACTTTATTTTATAAACCATATTTTGGATGTAGATATGTGTAAAAGTTAATATAAATAATTAAATGCAATAAAACTACATAAAGAATGTCTTGAATAAATCCTAGTATACGTATACGATAAGATAAATAAATAAAAGACATAAAATACCTTATAGCAAATAGAATGTGAAGGAATTAATAAGTTAAACTAAACCTATACATAGTACTATTAAAAGAATATTATATGGGGTAGTATTGAATTGTGGTTATGAAGTTAAGCTTAAAGAGTTATCTTGGATTTCTAAGATCTATATAAACCATATTAAAATACATGTGTAATATTATTTGTCAAAGACCAGAATGTAAATCTATAATTTGGTTAGGTAATTAATAAGTTGGGACTTAGGAATATTTGTAATTAGATTTTACACAATAGAACTTACTATATAATTAATAAATAAATGTAGTACTTTTACATCTAAATGTTCTTAATATATAAACAATAATAAAATAAATAAAATACTTTTACATCTAAATGTGGGGTGGATTAGTAAGTCTAGATTTAATCATTTCTTAACATTTATGGTATTGAAATATAACTTAATGTTTTAGGATGAAATCATTAAAAGGATTATGGTATAAAACTATATTAAACTATGTTTTGGCAATTTATCTAAATAATAATCCTTAAGTTCTTGGCATTAGTTAAGACATATAAAATACATTAATTACCAATGTTCGCAATGTGAGTTTATAAATAAGAGTTGTACATAATAGTTAAAGTCTTATAAAAAGGTTTTGCAAATAGAAATTAGATACTTAAAATCTTTAAACCTTTTATTAGATGGAACTAAGTTACATAAGAGATTATATTGATCTACTTTACGACGCTAAAAATTTAATGTGTCATTTGAGTATAAGGTATGAGGATTTTTCAGAACATATTATCTTATTAAGTAATTGACAATTTCACTTGTGAATGAGAGTTTAATTCTTAGATAAATTCTACCTTATGTTAAGATAAAATGTTCATCCTAAAACATAATAAAGGAGATTAATTTATTAATTTATTCCTTTGAAACCTTAGGTTTTGTAAACAATATGAAAAATGTATTTTAAGACGTAAGTTTATTAAAATTTAGTATAAAAGGATTATACATAGTCTATAGCGGGAATGTGTGTAAAAATAAAACATTTGGGAAATTGAATGTAAGCAAGGATACATAAAAGGTTATCTTAAAGTGCCTTATTGTACAGTTAATGATAAAGTAAATAATATACCTTGGGAATACTAAATGTAAGAGTTCGATAAATCTAAGTTAACTATAATATAGTTATTCAAGATGAGAAGCAAATTAACATCTTATGATAAGATTATTAGATTGTTGTAATAAAAGTCATCCTAAACTAAACATAAGATAAATGAGTTTAGTAACTCAATTAGGTTATCATAAAATGCATCTATAACGCCATGTTTCCAATATACATGATGTAGATCTTAATTAAGTTGAGGGGAAAACTTAATCATAATGGATTATTTGGTAATACTGATAAAATACACAATCATTACATTGTGAAATAACAGTATAATATTCTAAGATAAACCTATCATGGGTCATAACCCGATATTTATTCTAAATTAAGAATAAAAGTATTAAGCTTAAGAATTATTATTGAGATTCTAAGATTAGATGAATAATATAATACGCACTTATGATATAAGGGTCTCAAGAGTCTTGAATTGAGAATTAGGGTTAAGTATGAATAAAGTGGATAAGAGTGTAACAATTAACAAGTGTTAATAACATACATTCCCTAGTCTTACAACCTTGGGGTTATACAACATTCTAATATAAGTCAAAGGTTATACATAACATTTAAGTGAGGGCTTACAAGACAATTGAGACTTAGAAATAAGAGTGAGGAATTTATTTAAGTTTAACTTAGGTTACAAGTTATTGATGTTAGACTACCTTTAATATTCCTCAGAGTATTGTTGATTATTTGCACAAGTCGTCTAGAACTGCTACAGCGATTACCAGGTACGATTTCTCGTACTCAGCTTGATGTGTTATGGACTTGATGGAATGTTTTGTACGACTTCTCGTACTCAGATGCTTTTGGTGGTGAATTTTATGGAACGTTTTGAGAAACGCTAAATGAGTAGGAATGTATCTTGAAAGGAAATTGTTTGTGTGACTGACTCAGCCTGTTGTGACTAACTGAGCCTTGGATGTACAACTCACATGATCATTGGTTCCTCTTATCTGGTTACCTCATTAGATATTGACTGTTGAGGGTTTACGCCTCTGCACTCTGTAGGACTGAGTGTTTTGGTATTGCACTCGTGCAGTTAATAATCTAGTGGGAATATGGAAAATGTCAATCTTGGTATATATTGGATATGGATTCTTTCTATTAAGTGGTGCACTCACTTTTCACCGATGACCGAGAACGGGTCGGTGGCAGCGGAGGTCTGCTATACCTCGCCCTTTGTGGCAACTGACAGCGGAGGTCTGTTTACCTCGCCCTTGTGGCAATTGACTGGCGGTGGGGGCCATCTCTCCCAATTGGTTTTATTCCACTCTTGAGTTATGGGTTCTTGGATATCTTCTTTCATTCCCAGTCCTTGTGACTACTTGGGTCTTTCTAATCCTAATTGGAACTGAATCTAACTTAAACAATGGTTGTTCACTAACACATGGTGTGATTTTGATTGACTAACGTTACCTTTCTGTTATTTATTTTTACTCCTCATCTTGTTACCTTTGACTTGGTGATTTTGATGTGTCTTGTTCTTCTGATTTGTTTTGTGCATTTGACTTCAAGTTATTGTTATTTTAAGAGTTATGTTTTTCTTTTAAAACTGTTGTTTTGGAGAGTTGTACCAGTTCCATTCCAGGGAACTGACTCACCCCTCCTGGGGTGGGCTGCTTGGTTTCATCTTGCAGGTACGAATTGTTATACAGGTGGCCACGAAGAGTATGAGCGTATGGGATGGGAATTAGGATTTTGGAGAGCTACAGTATTTTGTTATCATTACTTTTATACCATGTTTTCTCGAGTTCAGACCGTAGCATTTGTAATATCATAGGTTGTAATTGGTGAGGTTTGGTGCCGGGTGTTTGGAACCCGATGATCTGTAATCGCCTTAGTATTTATTTCCGCTGCATTTATGATAAGTAGGGGCGTTACACTAGAGACCGACAATGCCGTGACTCATACCTAAGTGTTTTACTTAGGTTACCTTATACTTAATATTAATACTATGGTATTATATCAAGTAACCGTCATTTTATCACAACAACGTATATGTATGTTTATATAAGTCGATCTATAGTCAACGTAGTGTTAGTCCCGTAGGACACTCGTGCATAAATAATTAATGCAGTAACACTTAATCACATACATGTATCCACACACATAACACACAAGTTATATCAACCAAATCCGAGCCCAAGGAGCAACCTTAGGACAACTCGGATCAAACCCCTTTACATACCGTTCACCCTGATCGTATTACGGTGGAGTATGAATCAGCAAGATCCTACGCTCCGTGTAGTCCACTAGCTCGTCAAGCGTCTTGTCAGAAGTATAATCTAAACGGTATTAAAACTATAAGTCCGTCTCCATGACTAACTACATCCGGTATTTCCGAATAATAAGTAACCCCGACATTTCATCCCTGTTTTCCACAGTTGTTTGTTATGGGTTTCTCTAAACTGGTCGGCTTGGTTACTAAAACTCGTATGTCAAAACATTTCGACTGTTAAGTTTAATTCCTTATTTTTCTTTTAATCTTATCCACCATCTAGTTTAGGTACATAACCTATAGTTGCATGTATGCATGATTATTATATTATATTATATTCATTTTCGTATTGTATCATTTAATATATTGTATCATTCTCCCACCATCCATTATCTTAGTAGATAATATTTGCATTCAAAAACTCATAACATATAGTTTGTAACTATTTTTTTAAATAACCACCACCATTATATTATATGGTTTCCAACCATAATATATATCCATCCTTATATACATTATTCTTGTGTATATATATATTTACCACATAGGTAATTCCTATGAGTTTAATAAACTCTTATATTCTATGTTACATTTTATCACCTTTTATTGGATGATTATTCCCATTAGTTGTATTATATTACACAACTTATATTAAGATTATTATCCTAATATTATGTGACAATTTATGTTGTATAATTACAACTCCTAAGGTTCACTCCATAAATACCTCAGTTTATAAGCCTCATTTATTTATAGTTTGTCACATTATTTAATGTGAATATCCTTACTTATGTTAATTCCATTAAACCACCTTAACACCATATAATTGTTATAACATTTATAACATTATAGACCTTAGTCTAAAATTCTTTTTCCAACTCTTATTAATTCGGTACAGCCCTTGAATTTATTTAAATTCTATTTTGACCACAAAAAATTATGTAATGTTATACCTTATACTAATATCATTTGATATGATATTCTTATTTCCTTTAATTTATAACCTATAGTTTTTATACAAAACTATTTTATATTGCTGCTTAGGCACCATAAGAAAATCTTATTCTTTTCCATAAACTATGATCTCCTTTATTTATAAAACCATCCCATAATTTATACCATGTTATATATCCCATTTAATGTAACATTCTAACCTTAATATAAATATAACCTATGGTCAATAGTTATAAAATACCGAATAGACCCAAAACTGTTCAATAATTGCCATTTGGCCCTATTTATAACATATAGTTTAATAATTTATTAAAACTATATATTATACATATATCTTAATAAATGCTCTTATATAATTCTAAAAATCTCCAAATTTCTCCAAAGGGTTATAAATATCCTTATTAACCCATATACTTTCGGTATTCACATTTCCACCATCTATATTTCTCCAAAGTGTCATAATGACATAATAACTATATATTATACATATATAGTTCATTCTAATTTCAAAATCAACCAAATAAATTCCTAAAAATTCCTAACAGCCCATGGGTGTTTATAATACCATTTTACACCCTTTATTTTGTAACACCCCATCCAACAACAAACACATAACAACAATCTGCAGCGGAAAATATTCTTCATCACATTACCTAACTCGTTGGTGTTACACGCCGTTAACCACCCACGTGGCTAACAAGGCTATTACATATACGTTGTACCGGTCTGATGGACTAGATTCCCGAGCGACTACACATTATCGACCCTTCCATTAACAATAGAAACAACATACACCTTCCAACTGTACCGAGTATTCACAAACTAATGCCAATAACAATTTCGGTCTTACTACACCTACTGTATATATACAACTTAAATGATTACCCATGTACAACGACTACCCCGTCCAACTCTCGAACGGCTTCCAGCTCTTTGTATCTGAAATAGGAAAAGAAGAGAAAGGGTGGCCCCCAAGGGGCTCAGCACCTTTGCTGGTATGGTAATCCCGCAGCCCGCATGCTACCGGGCCACGCACAACTATTTGTCGTCTTAGCATGCGGTTGATTATATCAGAGTCATGCATGTAAACTACAAATACACAACACATTGCACTGCAACAACAATGGCTCATTTAAACAGCCAATACAACTACACATAACAAATCACTCGTTGTGCTCTTTAATCCCTAGAGTGTTTCTCCTTAAACGGAGCTATTTCCTTAATAGACGACACATACCCACCAATCGGGTTATCCTTAAACGCCTCTTGCATTAAACTGGAATTCATATCCATATTCCACATACTCCACATCTTAACAACACATCACATCACATCGCAATAAGAATTGCAGCATAATAACAATACATAACATAACGGGTACGGTTCCCTTTATGAACCGGCCCAAACATAGTTAGTTCACTTGTAGCCTAGAGAATGTTGCCAGCCTCATGATAAGCTCTTTACATAACTCGTTACCGTCTCGTTAAATGAACGGATAACTTAACACAAGGTGTCTCGGATATAGTGATCCAAGCACACCGAACAAACATAAACATAGTATGCCCCTGTGGCCCGACGTGAGTCAGTAAAATAGCCTTGGTTAAGCTAAAGGGAAGGTTGGAAACCAAATTGGAAAACAACCATAACATACAGAGAGGATCGAACCTGATATGACAACGACCCCCATACTCACACGCGTGGCTGGAACAGACCGGACTCCTCACTTCCCCCGTTAGCACTTGTTAGTAGTTCAACATTGAACTTAATAAACAATCACAAACATTGGGTTAAGTCTTGTTAGACACACACAAGGGAAGAGAGAGTCATACATTCACACACAAACATAGCACACAAACATCACATGACTAACTCACGCATAGCCGTGGTTAGAACGTTCCTTAGGTCGGAAACGTTATCGCCGGATACCGTTCTCTTGCGTTTACCTAATAGTGGTCAACTAGCCCTTCATGCGCGTTCGAGGTTACCGGTATCGGCACGTAAACACACAACAACAATAACGAATGTAAACTCGTTTCATGATTTATCTTATAACATGGCAAACATACTGAAAAACACATTGGCATACAAGCTGGTGTAATCCGGTAGGACACAGGTTGCAAGAAAACCATACCTGTCACCGGAGTCCACTTTATCATGTACACTTATGTTCCTCGAGAAATTCTCGAACAACTGTTAACATTACATGTACTTTTATTAACATCGGGGTAACATGGTTGTTTAAAGTCTAATGCTTATAACTTATCCCCGTTAACTTAGTTAAATAACTTCACATTTTAACTTATTTTACCTTTACATTTTAATACAACTTTTCCCCCACTAAATTGTCATTATTACTCACTCAACATGTCCTTAACAATCTTATAACATCATTACTTAATAATCCCCATCATCCTATAACCTTAAACAATGTTTTTTTTTTTTTTTACATATTTTGGGCCTTCCGACCCACCGTCCGACCCACAACTGGGTCGGACCGTTCCAGAAACTTTTCCCGTCTTTTAAATACACCTGTCCGACCCATGTTCGACCCAAGACCTCTAGGTCGGACCATTCCAGAAACCTCAACGGGTGAACTAACAGGGCTGTCCGACCCACCCTGGGTCAGACCACTGGGTCGGACAACATCAGAAATTGTCCAAAACTTGTCAAACTTTCTCCAAACTTTTCCTCAAGCCTCCTAATGTGTTCTAACATCATTTGGCACATCAAACACACCTTTAGCCATGTACTAAACTCTTTAAATCACACACCAAAACCATCTTATCATTCACAAATTTCTTACAAAATTCATAGCACTTGGAATGTTTTCTCCTTAAGATTTCTAAGTGGTATTTCACCAATAATGACCACTATACCAAGGTGTTTCCTCTACACCTTAACATCATCTCTCAAACTTCTTTTCTTACTAACTAAATCTCCTTTTTCACATCTTACCTAAACATCATTTCTTCCTTGTACATCAACATTCCTAAACCTTAAACAAACTTCTTCAAGACTTTAATACATTCTCAAAAACACACATTGAATTCCTAGAACTTCCAAGATAATACCTAAATCCTTGTATCACTCTAAATCACCTTAATACATGTTTTCTTCCCTAGTAAAACACTTGTTCACCTTTAACACTTCCTAGTTCACCAAAACTTGTTTAAATCCCTTAGAACTTCTTATACATTTTCCAAATTTTGCCATAGCTTCTTTTGTATATTCTCACATCCAACACTTAGGTTTTTACCTTATTTCATTCAAGAACACCTAAAATCCATCAAGAACTTTCTCACACACAAAACTTCACCAATTTTACACTACATCACAATATAGTGCATAATCTTAAATTGCTTGGCACTTAGGCCCTTAAATAACATGGCTCTTAGGCCCTTAAATAACGTAAACCTTAAACACTGAATTTCCCACATAAATAATGCCTTTGACCTACAATTACATACGACAACACATATGTCCTTTAATAGTTTCCTTGAGAGCATTTTACTAGCTCATTTGCCATTGGCTCCTTAGGTATTTTATTGAGCAAATCAAGCTCATTTTTCCAAAGGCATTTAAACTACATTGAGATAGTTGTTTACCTCTTTTCTTCAAGATTTTTACTTGAACACTCTTGTTCTTCCTTGTTTGGAAATCGGCAAGAGGACTTGGTTACTTGTCAATGTTCTAATCAATATATATATAAGGGTAATGAGCTTAAGAATTCACACTTAAACTCATTTACAAACCCTAGTTTAACATAAGTGTTTTAATACACTAAAATGATATTTACCTTTGAATTTGAAAGAGAACTTGAAGATGTAACAAGAGAGGACTCCTCCTTGTCCTTTGAAGTTTGAATTAAGCTAAGAGGAGAGCAAGACAAAACACCATTGTGAGGTGAATTTTTGGACATGTACCAAAATGAGTGGAAACATGGTTTTTCTTTGATTTTCCTTACCTTGAAGCATAAGAGAATGACAAGGCATGAAAATATAAGCTCAAGCTCCTTCAATGGTGAATCTCCATGGCACCAAAATTGAGTTCTTGAAGATTTGAAAAGAGGGAAATGAGGAGCTTGATCTAACTAAGACAAAGGTAGTCTTGAAATTGATTTTGGAGCATGGAATCATGAGTTACAAGTGAAAGAAGATGAAGAATGAGATGGTGCTGTAGCAAACCGATGGAGAGAGGAGGAAGAAGATGGCTAACCGTGGGAAATGGAAAGGGAAGAAGAGAATGAGGTGAGAGACTTTACTTTGTTAAGATATTTATGTATACAAGCAAAATAGTACTTTACTTTATAAGTTTTACTTTTCTTATTAACTAACAAGGGGGATGACTCATCCCTTGCAAAAACCGGCCCCCATTTAATACCAAGGGGTGTTTTGGTCTTTGTTGACCAATAACATAACTTATAATAACATATGTTACAAACTAGCTTATAATAGTTACTATTCACAAAAACAAGGCACATAGTTGTGAAATTTTTGATTTCCCATTGATTTAGACTTCCTAATGTGATACTAAGTAGTACACATGTTAATTAAAGAGTAATGATGGACATTTAGCCATTCAAAACTCATTTACAAGACAATGTTTCAAAAATGTGCTTTAAGACTCCTTAAAGCACATTTTGTGTTTTAACTTGTTTTCAAGCTTGGTTTTCTTTAGTAATTGCTTCAATATGCTCATTAACATATTTATAAGGTATAGGTATGACCTTTAGGTCTTATACAAATTTATCCCAAGCTTAGAGCACATTTTGCCCATATTGACTTTAAGGCATTTATTTGTGTTCTGTTTGGTTTAATTGTCTACCAAGGTTTTCTAAGGACTTAATTAGCCTTATTAAATCATAATTGAATATTATTAAGTCTTGGTAGGCTCTTTGGGTCCTAACCAAGTTCACTCCAAGCTTAGAGCATGTTTTTGCTCAAACTGTATCTTAGTGCTTTATTGCATATTACTATGGTTTAAATTGTTCACTGATGTTTCTAAGGCACTTTTTAGCCTTTACATACCATATTTTAAATGTTTAACAACATCTCAAGGTTTGGGGTATTTCAATCTACCCCCCTTAAAAGAACTTCGTCCTCGAAGTTCACACTTCCCACACATTATTAGATTAGAATACGAGGATTACTTATAAAGATAAAACTTCCATAACCAAACACACTTTAAATCACACCCTCGGACTTAATGGTCCAGGTAACGCATTCACATCCATACATAACATAACATATTCACATGATAACCTCGGACTCAATGGTCCGGGTATCTTAACAATATTTGCACATACATAACAACCCTTAGACTCTCTGGTCCTGGGTAACATAACAACATTTAGACACATAGGTCTTGATAACATAACAGCCTTTAGACACATAGGTCTATGTAACACAACAACATTTAGACTCATAGGTCTTAATAACATACACTTTTGGAACTCAAGGTCAAAATAATATTTATTACACATACCACACAACATGTCATAGCATGTATAACAATCAAAAATATCTTTGATATACACTGTGATCCCGCAGAACCCGGTCGCGATGGACACCTTCTGGTCCCCGTTCCTTTGGGAGTTCAAAACATTCACTTAATTTTTAACATATGTACTTCTCATGTCGCCGGTCCGAAGACAAAGGCTCATACGTCCTCAGCTCGTGAGCAAGTACTACAAAAATATTCTTTACTAGGTTAAGTATAAGAGAATCCTTTATTCCAAGTGTTAACCGACTGTTTTGAAAACACCAATTGAAAATCCTTTTGAAAACACACACAACTCCAAGTCCAACTTATGCTCTTTGCTTCTTTTCTTAGCGTGGTTATTTGTGACCACTTAGGGGGAGCTTCAAGAATCATCCAACCCTGATGTGATCAGCATCAGTGTTGAACTATCCTTCCACCCCAATTTGTGTTCGGCTTCCCTTGATCGCATGGAAATCAAGTTCCACCTCCCACTTCATTTTCAAGCATAAAATAAATCACTCATTTCCAATTTTCTATCTTTTTAATCATTCTAATCATGATCATAACATCCCCAAGGGATAGAACTCCGTCTATCAGTTATCTTCATACACATTAATCCTGTTACCTAGGGAATCTTATTCTCACTAGGTTCTATGTCGGTTTCATACCCTTTTCATGAATCACTATATTGTATATATATACACATATATTTTATCAAAATACAACACACAGTTTCACATTTATACACTGTCGGGGTTTTATTCCCCGGGAGTTTCTCTACTCCCCACACTTGTATTATCACACACCACTGTTAACAAATAAACACACTTATCACAATGGTATTCACATCTTCTGTGCGCAATTACCACAATTAAACCATGAATGAATGCGTATGTTTACGTAACACACACACCAATCATCAAACAAATTATTTTGTGCTATGCACAACATAGGTCACGTACACTACGTACACTTGTACGGTAATACACACAAAGTGGTTTTGCGCTCTACCCCCCTTAAAAGGGATTACACCCACTTAATCAATCACTTAATCATTGGTTTAAAATGTTTTGTCGTCGTTAAGTCTTTTAACGTCCACGCGGTCTATTATACAATGGATTGTGATTAGAGGATCTTAACCATATTAGCGGTTTAGTCCCTAAACCAAGAATTCTCATTGGAGTTTGATTTAACTCTTAACTGGTTTTGGTTCTGGCCTGTGAGGCTTCTAGGCTTAAATAATTAGTCGTTCACTCATGTTCACCATGCACATTCAACACTTGAATCTCTAGCTCACTAGTTTCTGTTGCGAAACTCTAATAACTGTAGAGCTTAATTTGCCCCATTTGTTATTCTTACTGTATTGTACATCCCCAATTGTCACCTTCATCTTGGTAACAATGGTTTCTCAACCGACGCGTGGTATCTCTTACCGTTAGCAAACTCGGTGAGTTACAAGACTTTCCATCCACTTCTCCAATAACTTACTGTGTATATACAGCTATGTATTTCACAATGATTGACTTGTTTCCTTCCGACTTACTGTCAGTTGAGGTTGAGCTACTACCTAGTGTGTAGTGCTCTCTCAGCTATTTCCCACACTTGAGGTATATTCCATACCGATATCTAGTATTCTGTGTTACTGCAGTCACTTGTTGCTAATCATGCCTCCACATTTGGTTTTGTACATGTATTCTTTCATTGGTGCGGCCTTGCATTTCCTATGCATCGGCCATTATTACATTATTCCTCCACAATTAACATGTTTCCAATTCCTAGCTATCCCACTTGATCATTACTACGCAAGTGCAATACCAAAACACTCAGTCATAGCGAGTGCAGAGGCGTAAACTCTTGACAACAAATCTCTCATGCGATTCGCAACGGAATTCACACTGTGTTTCATTGAGATTCTGATCTCGTAATACTGGCCACTGGCTTACTGCCTAGTTTGTTTGGTATCACTTACCTTGCATCTCCACTGAGTTTAACTCATAATTGGTCTTATGTGCCACATTATTATTCAACAACATTATACAACGGTCGCTTGCTGTGCACCGTGCTCTTACTCGTTGCATAACACTAACTTACATGGTATTTACTGTCACATTAACTTCCACACATATACTTACATCATTCGTATTATGGTTCATCATTCATTTGGATGACTACTGAATGCTCCTTGAGCATTGATCATTCGAGTCACAAGCCGGCATTATTCAGCTCGGTGCTTCACTTATACACACATGCTACTAAACTAACTGCTCTCTTTCAATAATAATATCATCCATCCTTAACATATTTCTTGAACTTGGTTCACATAACTACCGCTGTTGCGGTCTCACAATATCGAGAGGTATCCCCACTCTTAATGCAGTGGTTTGTTTACCACTCTATTCACTTATACAACATAAACTTCTGCAATCAATTAAATTTATATAACATATCTTACTTGTGGCTTATAAGCCTTATTGCCTTGAGCTGCGCTCATTGTAGGCTGTCCACACACATGTACTTCTCTGTACAACATTACATGGTTAGAGGTTGTATTGGCCTCCATGACAAGGTCGTTGCATCATGTTTCCTTTCATGGGATGCCCCTTAGGATTGTCAGTTCGTCTCCTGACAACTTATGTCTAAACTGGGTGTTAGTTTTAACCCTTGTGCTTCTATCATGTCATTTCGTGCAACAATTGTTGATGCGAACACCCTTCAAGGATTGCTCCTGGTTGTTACTAAGTTATGCCATTACATCTGGCTTGCACTTATTGGTATACTCAGTTAGCCACGCCGTTTGCGTTCTTAACTGGCTTATTATTTTCGTCTGTGAAGATCAACACTTCCTGGTAGTGTAGGTACTCATTCTGGGAGTTTCATCCCGTTCATTGCACACTAATGTGTCCACATTAGGCATCTGCTTGCCATGCACAGGCTGGTCATTATTCCAGCTAACATGTTTACCCCTCGGGATTCTTAAGACATATGTGATTTCTTTACATAACAGTTTGTGCACTTCGCACTTCCTAACTCTTAAACATTTCCTTGAAAGGAATTCACTAATCCTTTTAGTCTCGTTAACTTGATTAGGTTCTTTTACTTCAACCATTCATGGTAATCCTTAGCTCTTGTTTGACTTATACTGCTGACCGTAGTACGGAGTCGACTACCTCTCGTGTTTCGGACTCTACTCGTATACATATGTGGGGTACCCTACTGATACATTGCTACTTACCCAACTAACCCATAAGTAGGTCTGTCAGGCCCACAAGCTCCTATCGGAGTGCGGTCGTCCCACATTACAGTTGGTACACTCGTAGTGTCCGTCACACGCCTAGGTGAAGTATTCTGTTGTCAACTCCCTTATATTGTCTTGTGATAATATGCATTCCGTGCTTCCAAAACTTAATCAAGGGAAAATCTCTCCACTTTTGTATTACTATGACTTCAATCCATTCCCTCGGGTTGTTACCCTTGGGTTTACCGGTTTCCTTTCCGGTTATTCAAGAGTAAACTGGGTATAACTTACCTACCGTGTGGCACCGAGGCCGGTGTAGGTCCTCTGGTTTGGTTTTTAAAAGAAGGTTCGAAAGAAGTGTTGGTTTGAAAGGTAGTCTGGTTTTGAAAGAAAAGAGTTTGGAATAAATTTGAGTTGGAAGAAAAAAAATTTTATGGCTTTACAATGCCTTCTTCCCATAACCAAATCTAGCTTCTTGCTGACTGGTGCACTTCCAATTACAAAGGTTAGACTGTTAAGCCCTTCCACAGTTATAACGATCACACTTAACTTCATGGTACTTTACTAAGTACTTTGTATTTGTTAAAACTTCCCCGAACAACCTTGTTACAGCAGCACTTGCCATGGCAAGTGCGCCATGCTAACTGGCCATCGGTTAATCACACACCGGTTGTGGTATTGTTCTTACCCGCACTATCATCAGTGGCCTTGTTGGCCCTTACTCGACCTTACAGTCTTGACAATAACCCTCCGGGTAACTTCAACTTCTCACTGTCTTCACATGATAATCATTAACTAGGGTGTTTCCCATTCTGGGAGACCCCCTTTTCTTTTGTATTGTTTCCTCTTCGTAGCCCGTTCCACACATTTATCGTGGTTACTGAGACTTGTCTCTTGTTTGGACACTACGTTGTAGTTCCTTTGCCGGTTGGTATACCGTTGGTGTATCATTTAACAACTGTGGTCCCGTAGACACTCGTCTTGGGTTTCATTAATCCATTTCTTGCCTGTTGCACGGTCGATGCGTTGCAAGCTGGTTATTCTCGACTGCTCGACATGTCGACCCAGGTTGCCGGAAATTCTATTCTTCTATACACTGATTCTTCACTCTTCGCTATGAAATGCGGTTAACATTGTTAAGATGGGAACCGTCTACGGGATTCCCAGTTTTCGGGATCTACCGTTGTAACACCCCAACTACCACCGTACACATAACATCAAACTGCAGCGGAAAATTCAACTCATCACATTACTTATTTCAATGGTGTTACACGCCGTTAACCACCCACGTGGCTAAAAAGGCTAATACATGTTCTTTGTATCGGTCTGATGGACTAGATTCCCGAGCAACTACACGTTACATTTGCTTCCCTTAACAACAACCCATATACATTATACATTCCAACCGTACCGAGTATTTACAAACTAATGCCGGTAACAATTTCGGTCTTACTACGCCTACAATGCTTACGCCATTTAAATGGCTACCCATGTATAAACATTTACCCCGTCCTACTCTCGAACGGCCTCCAGCTCCTTGTACCTGAAATAGAAAAGGAGAGAAAGGGTGGCCCCCAAGGGGCTCAACACCTTTGCTGGTATGGTAATCCCGCAGCCCACATGCTACCGGGCCACGCACAACTAATTGTCATCTTAGCATGCGATTGATTATATCTAAATCATGCATGCAACTGTAAACACACAACACAAAACATTTCGCCTCAATGGGCTCAACAAACGGATAATGCATCCTTACTTGATAAGTCACTCATGGTATTCATTATCCCTAGAGTGTTCCTCCTCTAACGGAGCTACTTCCTTAATAGACGACACTTACCCTTAAATCGGGTTATCCCTAAACGCCTCTTGTCACAAGCTGGGATTCATTTCCATGATCCACACACTCCATATCTTACAATATATCACATTCCTCACATAACAAAACATAACAACACTTTTCTCGTTTCGACGTACATATGATAACATCGCATTCATTTTAAACATCAAACGTACACATATCATAGCATAGCAAGGGAAATTGCCTAGCACAATAACAACACAAACACCATAAGATCGGTTCACACAAGGAACCTTCCACCATAGTTAGTATACATAGTGAGCCTAGAGATTATTGCCAATCTCATGCTAAGCTCGTTACCAACCTCGTTACCGTCCAGTTATATCGAACGGGTAACTTAAACCCAAGGTGTGTCGGATATAGTAATCCCAAGCACACCGAAATAACATTTGTATGCCCCTGTGGCCCGACGTGAGTCAGTAAACTAGCTTTGGATAAGCTAAGGGAAGGTCGAAACCAAATTGGAATACAACCTATACATACACCAAGAGAGTCGAACCGGATATGACATCGACTCCCGTCCTCACACGCGTGGCCGGAACATGACCGGACTCCTCACTCCCCCGATTAGCACTTGTTAGTGGTCACACAATATTTGTTAAGTCACATACAAACAAATATTAGGTCTTGTTAGACACACCAAGGGAAAGGAGTCACATGTTACAACATCATAATATATAACAACCGTAAACTCTTTTCATGCCTTAATCTTACAAGGTCATTAACAATCAGAAAAACACATTGGCATACAAGCCGGTGTAATCCGGTAGGACACAGGTTGCAAGAAAACCATACCTGTCACCGGAGTCCACTTTACCACGTCCACTTATGTTCCTCGAGCAATTCTCGAACACTGTTAACATTACGTGTGTTTTTATTAACATCGGGGTAGCATGATTATTTAATGTCCAATGCTCATAATTTCTCCCCATTAGCTTAGTTACTTAACTTTACATTTTAACTCGTTTTACTTTTACATTCTAATACAACTTTTCCCTCACCAAATCATCATTATAACTCACCTAACATGTCATAAACAACCTTATAACGTCATTACTAGTCAATCCCCATCTTTACCTATCACTTTATAACCATAAACATCATTTTTGGTCCGACCGACCTTACCGACCGACCTTGTACAAGGTCGGTCCATTCCAGATCATATTCCCGTCAAAATTTTCTACTCCGACCGACCTTGCAAGTTCGGTCGCATGTTCGGTCGATTCCAGAAACTTAATCCGTACAGAAAATACAAGCCCGAACGACCTTGCAAGTCCGGTCCCCAAGGTCGGTCCATTCCAGAAACTAATTCTCGCAGGGTAAACTGGGCTCGACCGAACTTGCAAGTTCGGTCGCAAGTTCGGTCTGCCCCAAACCCTTGTTTTCCTTTTTACATTCATCTCCAAACTTCACCCCATATAACCTAGTACACCCTAACCTCTTTGGGGCACTTCAAACACACCTTAAGGCATCATTATCCATCATTAGACATCTTTTAATAACCTAAAACCATGTTTTTATAGTGGTCCGGGACTTGGTCCTCTTCTTAAGTCCCGGACCATATGCTAACTCAAGTCTCGACCTTTAAAACGGGGTGGTCCGGGACCTTTTACAAGACCTAAGTCCCGGACCAAATCCTTATGTGACTCTCGGCCTATTTTACACCCCTGGTCCGGGACTTGAACCATGACCTAGGTCCCGGACCAAAGCTACAGACTTGGTAAAATTGCATTTTTCAAACCTTGTTGCATTATTTCTCCACCTCCATTAATTGTATAAACTTCCCTAATGTTCCTAGGTATATTCTAATGTCCAAATATCATCTTTAACCCTCCTAATTCCATGTTCGACTTGTTACTCAATTTCCACCCAAAATCTCATAACACTTGTAACATTTACATTTGGTTTCCTAAGGAGTGTTTCACCTAAATGGCCACTATTCCGAAATGTTTCCTCACCTTCATAACATCATCTCCTAAGCATCTCCTCTTACTTACCAAATCCTCTTTTCCAACTTCTTGAATTCCTTTATCAAAACCTTAAACAAACTTCTCCAAGACTTAAATACATCTTAAAAACACTCATTGGATTTCTAGAACTTCCAAGACAATGCCTAAATCCTTATAGCACCTTAGAACACCTTAATGTATGTTTTCTTCCTTAGTGAAGCATGTATCCATTCCTAACAATTCCTAGTTCACCCAAGTTCATTCAAGCACTTAAAACTCCTTATACATTTTACAAATTTTGCCATAGGTTCTCTTAGCACTTCATCATTCCAAAGCTCATAGTTTTCACCATTAAACACTCAAGAACACCCAAATCCATCAAGAACACTATCACCCACAAAACTTCACCAAATTTACACTACATCACTATATAGTGCATAATTAAACTTGCTTGGCACTTAGGCCCTTAAATAACATGGCTCTTAGGCCCTTAAATTGCATAATCCTTAAACACTGAATTTCCACAATATATAAGCCTTTGACCTGCAAATACACACAACAAGGCATATGTTCTTTTACTATTCTCCTTGAGAACACTTTACTAAGTCATTCACCATTTGCTCTTTAGGTAGTTTTAACAAGCATTATAAGCTCATTTCTCCTAAGGCATTAAACCACATTAGGTTAGTGTATTTACCTCTTTTCCACCCAAACTTCTTTCTTGTTTCCTTATAAAACCGGTAAGGTATTTGATTCCTTGTCAACTACTAAACAATATACAAGCAATGAAATGAGTATACAAGCTTCAAGCTTAAACTCATTGTAAACCCTAGGTTTACGTTGTTGCAAAAACATTAATGTAGTTGTTTTACCTTGATCTTTGAAGAGAGTTTGAATATCTATGAAGAGAGGACTCCACCTAGTCCTTGAAAGGTTCAAATGGAGCTAGAACAAAGCAACACAATGAGCACCATTAATGGTGATTTTCGGACATCACACCAACAAGAAGGAAATGTCATTTTTCTTTGAGTTTCCATACCTTGGAGCAAAGGAGAACAATAATATGTGAAAAGGTGAGCTCAAGCTCCTCCCATGGAGATTCCTCTTGGCACCAAAATGGAGCTCTTGGAATTTTGAAAGGATAGAATTGAAGAGCTTGATGAGACAAAGAGAATGGTGGTGTTTGTTTTTGATTTGGTTAAGTGAGCTAGGAAATATTGGCAATGGAAGATGGCATTTGGTGCTGTTGCTGTAGCATCACCGTGAGAACAGAAAGAAGAGAGGTAGAAGACGTTGGAAGTGAAGGGAAATGAGAGAATGAAGATAAAACTTGCTTTTGGAGATATTTAAGCTAAAAGCAAATAGTACTTTTGCTTTGTCATTACTTAACTTATTTTTTTGTTCAAATGTGGTGAGTCACACATGAAAACCGGCCCCTTATATCACCTAGGGGTATAATAGTCTTTGTTGACCAATTAAATTACTTATAACAACATATGTTACAAACTAGCTTATTAAAGTTACTATTCATGAAAACAAGGCACATAGAAGTGAAATTTTTGATTTCCCATTGATATAGACATCCAAATGTGATATTATATAGTACACATATATATTCAAGAGTAATGATGGACATTTAGCCACTCAAAACTCATTTACAAGACAATTTTTCAAAAACGTGCTTTAAGACTCCTTAAAGCACTTTTTGTGTTTTAACTTGTTTTCAAGCTTGGTTTTCTTTGGTAATTGATTTAATATGTTCATTAACATATTTATAAGGCATAGGTAAGACCATTAGGTCTTATACAAATTTATTCCAAGTTTAGAGCACATTTTAGCCCATATTGACCTTAAGGTATTTATTTGTGTTTTGTTTGGTTTCATTGTCTACCAAGGTTTCGTAAGGACTTAATTAGCCTTATAAAATCATAATTAAATATTATTAAGTCTTGGTAGGCTCCTTGGGTCCTAACCAAGTTCACTCATAGCTTAGAGCATGTTTTTGCTCAAACCGTGTCTTAGTGTTTTATTGTGTTTTAACTATGGTTTAAACTATACACTGATGTTCCTAAGGAAATTTTTAGCCTTTAGATAACATATTTAAACATTTAAACAACATACCAAGGTTTGGGGTATTTCAATCTACCCCCCTTAAAAGAACTTCGTCCTCGAAGTTCACATTTCCTCGCATCATTGGATTAGAATACGGGAATTACTTTCGAAGTTAACTTCCATTACCAACCATCCTTTACATCCAACCTCGGACTTAACGGTCCGGGCAACATATCCACATTATACATAACCATATCGTAACATACTTACATAATGACCTCGGACTCACGGTCCGGGCACCTTAATAACATTACACTTACATAACAACCCTCAACTCTCAGGTCAGGGTAACAATACAACCGTTAGACTCGTAGGTCTGAATAACATAACACTTTCGGAACTACCACATTAGGACTCAAGGTCTAAAATAGTATTTCTTACTCATACCACACAACATGTCTTAGCATGTATAACAAACAGAAATACCTTTTCCATCTCTCCATGGGCTCCAATCCCATGTTGAGTACATATACACTATGATCCCGCAGAACCCGGTCGTGATGGACACCTTCTGGTCCCCGTTTCTTTGGGAGATCAAAACATTCACTTAATTTTTAACATATATACTTCTCATGTCACCGGTCCGAAGACAAAGGCTCATGCGTCCTCAGCTCGTGAGCAAGTACTACAAAAATATTCTTTACTAGGTTAAGTATAAGAGAATCCTTTATTCAAAATATTAATCGATTGTTTGAAAACACCAATTGAAAATCCTTTTGAAAACACAACACAACTCCAAGTCCAACTTATGCTCTTTGCTTCTTTCTTAACGTGGTTATTTGTGTCCACTTACAGGGAGCTTCTAGAGTCATCCAACCCTGATGTGATCAGCATCAGTGTTGAACTATCCTTCCACCCCAATTTGTGTTCGGCTTCCCTTGATCTCATGATAATCAAGTTTCACCTCCCACTTCATTTTCAACCAACAACTAATTCAAGCATATCCCATTTTCCATCTTTAAATCCTTCTAGTCATAATCATTACATCTCCAAGGGATAGAACTCCGTCTATCAATCATCACCCAAATCCAACTTAACTCAAGTTACCTAGGAAATTTAATTCTCACTACGTTCTATGTCGGTCTCATAGCCCTTCATAAATCACAACACTGTATATATATACATATATATTTTTATATCAAAATACAATACATGGTTTACATTTATGCACCGTCGGGGTTTTAGTTCCCCGGGAGTTTCTTTACTCCCTTCCACTTGTACTCTCACACACCACTGTTAACAAAATAAACACATTTCCCACAATGGTATTCGCATCTTCTGTGCGCAATTACCACAATTTAACCATAAATGAGTGCGTATGTTTGTATAACACACGCGCCAACCATCATAACAAATTATTTGTGCTATGCACAACACAAATCACGTATACTTGTACGGTAATACACACTAAGCGGCTTTACGCTCTACCCCCCTTAAAAGGGATTACGCCCACGTAATCAGTCACTGAAAATTGGCTTAAAATGTTCTGCCGTCGTGAAGTATTTTAACTTCCACGCGGTCTGGTACACAATACGTTTTGGTTAGAGGATTTTAACCATATTGGTGGTTTAATACCTAAACCAAGAATTCTTATTAGAGTTTATCTAACTCATAACCGGTTTCGGTCCTGGCCTGTGAGGCTTCTAGGCATTGATGACTAGCCATCCATTCATATTCACAATGTATATTCGGCATTTGATGCATGGGCTCACTGGCCTCTGCTGCGAAACTCTAATAATTGTAGAGCTTAATTGCCCCGTTTGTTATTCGTACTGTATTGTACATCCCCAATTGTCACCTTCATCTTGGTAACAATGGTTTCTCAACCGACGCATGGTATCTTTTACCGTTAGCGAATTTGGTGAGTTATAAACTTTCTATCCGCTTCCATAACAATTTACTGTGTATACAACTACGTATTTCACAATGATTGACTTGTTCGCTTCTGACTTACTGTCGGTTGAGATTGAGCTACTACCTAGTGAGTAGTGCTCTCTCAGCTATTTACAATATTTGGGGTATATTCCATACCGATATTTGGCAGTTAGTGCTACTGTAGTCACTTACTGTTAATCATGCCTCCACATTTGGTTTTGTACAAGTATCCTTTCATTGGTGCGATCTTGCATTTCCTATGCATCGGTCATTATAACATTATTCTTCCACAATTAACATGTTTCCAATTCCTAGCTATCCCATTCGATCATTACTGCACAAGTGCAATACCAAAACACTCAGTCATACAGAGTGCAGAGGTGTAAACTCTTGACAGTAAATCTCTTATGCGATTCGCCATGGAATTCACACTGAGTTCCTCATCACATAGTACCTACCACTGGCTTATTGCCCAGTCTGTTTAACATCACTTATCTTGCATCTCCACTGAGTTTAACTCATAACTGGTCTTATCTGTTACATTATCGTTTAACAACACTTATACAACGGTCGCTTGTTGCGCACCGTGCTCTTACTCCCTGTATAACATCAGCTTATATCGTATCTACTGTCACCTCAACTTCCACACATAAACTTACATTATTCACATTATAGTTCATCACTCATTTGAACGACTACTGAATGCTCCTTGAGCATCGATCATTCGAGTCACAAGCCGGCATTATTCAGCTCGGTGTTTCCCTTTATACACACATACTACTAAGCTAACTGCTCTCTTTCAATAATAACATCGTCCATCCTTAACATATTTCTTGAACTTGATCCACATAACTACCGCTCCTGCGGTTTCAGAATATCGAGAGGTATCCCCACTCTTAATGCAGTGGTTTGTTTACCACTCTATTCACTTATATAACATAAACTTCTGCAATCAATTTAATTTTCATAACACATTTTATTTGTGGCTTATAAGCCTTACTGCCTTGAGCTGCGCTCATTGTAGGTTGTCCACACACATGTACTTCTCTATACAACATTACATGGTTTGGATATTATATTGAGCTCCATGACAAGGTCGTTGCATCACGTTTCCTTTTACGGGATGCCCCTTAGGATTGCTAGTCCGTCTCCTGACAACTTATGTCTAAACTGGGTGTTAGTTTCAACCCTCGTGTTTCTGTCACGTCATTTCGTGCAACAATTATTGATGCGAACACCCTTTAAGGATTGCTCCTGGGTGTTACTAAGTCATGCCATCACATCTGGTTCGTACTTACTGATATATCGAGTTAGCCATGCCGTTTGCGTTCTTAACTGGCTTATTATCTTCTTCTGTGAAGATCGACACTTCCTGGTAGTGTAGGTACTCATTCTGGGAGTTTCATCCATTCATTGCACATTAATGTGTCCACATTTGGCATCTGCTTGCCATGTACAGGCTGGGTCACCGTTCTAGCTAACATGTTTATCCTTGAGGATCTTTAAGACGTATACAATGTCTTTACATTACAGTTAGTGCACTTCGCACCTCCTGACTCCTAAGCATTTCGTTGTAAGGAATTTACTAATTCCTTTAGTCTCGTTAACTTAACTGGGTTCCTTAGCTTCAACTATTTCTTGTAATCCTTAGCTCTTGTTTGACTCATACTGCTGACCGTAGACGGAGTCGATTACTTCCCGTGTTTCGGACTCCACTCGTATACATATGTGGGGTACCATACTGATACATTGCTACTTACCCAACTAACCATAAGTAGGTCTGTTAGGCCCACAAGCTCCAATCGGAGTGCGGTCATCCCACAATTCAGTTGGTACACTCGTAGTGTCCGTCACACGCCTAGGTGAAGCATTCTGTTGTCAACTCCCTTATAATGTCCCGTGACAATATTCATTCCTTGCTTCCCGAACTTAATCGAGGGAAAGTTTACCCATTGTTGTATCCTCGTCAACTGTCCTTGGTTTTACTGGTTTGGTTTAAAAGAAGGTTAGAAAGAAGTGTGGTTTGAAAAAATCTGGTTTTGAAGGAAAAGGGTTTGAATAAATCTGGGTTTGAAAGAAAGTTTTCATGGTTTCACAACATCTTCTTACCTTAACCAAGTCTAGCTTCTTGCTGATGGTGTACTTACAATTACAGGGGTTAGGCTAACAGGCCTTTCCACTGTTATGTCAATCACATTTAACTTTCTAGTACTTACTAAGTACTTGTAGTGGTTATAAAATTCTCGAACAGCCCTGTATAGCAGCACTTGCTATGGCAAGTGCGCCATGCTAACTGGCTATTGGTTTAAACATACCGGTTGTGGATTGTTTTACCCATACTGTCATGGCAGGTTGGCCCTCACTGATCTTACTCTGATAACAACTCTTCTAGGTGATTCTCACTGTCTTACATGATACTCATTAACTAGGGTGTTTCCATTCTGGGAGACCCCTTTTCTTAGTATTGTATTCTCTTTGTAGCCCGTTCCACGTATTTGGGCACTACGTTGTAGTTCCCTTGTCGGTTGGTATACCGTTGGTGTATTATTTATCAACTGTGGTTCCGTAGACACTTGTCTTGGCGTAACACCCCAACTACAACCATACACTTAACAACACATTGCAGCGGAAACTCAACTCATCACATTACATAACTCAATGGTGTTACACGCCGTTAACCACCCACGTGGCTAACAAGGCTAATACCTGTACATTGTATCGGTCTGATGGACTAGATTCCCGAGCAACTACACAATACAATCCTTATTCCGTTTCCAACATTTATTATACACAAACACTCCCACTGTACCGAGTATTTACAAACTAATGCCGATAATAATTTCGGTCTTACTACGCCTTAAGTACATACTCAATTTAAATGGCTACCCATGTACAATCAGCTACCCCGTCCTACTCTCGAACGGCTTCCAGCTCCTTGTACCTGAAATAGAAAAGGAAGAAAAGGGTGGCCCCCAAGGGGCTCAGCACCTTTGCTGGTATGGTAATCCCGCAGCCCGCATGCTACCGGGCCACGCACAACTAATTGTTGTCTTAGCATGCATTATATTTAAATCATGCATGCAAACCATAAACACACATCACATAGCATATACCCAACAATAGGGCACCACAAGCATCCAACGCATCCACACTTAGCAAAACGCTCATTGTTTCCCTTAACCCTAGAGTGGCTCTCCCCTAAACGGAGCTACTTCCCTAGTAGACGACACTTACCCTTTAATCGGGTTATCCTTAAACGCTCCTTATTATAAACCGGAATTCGCATCCATAATCCATAACAAACAGCACATAACACCACAAGTACGGTTCTCATTAGGAACCTTCCACCATAGTTAATAAACACAGTGAGCCTAGAGATTGTTGCCAACCCCATGCTAAGCTCGTTACATATCTCGTTACCGCCCTGTTAATTTGAACGGTTAACATAACACCAAGGTGCGTCGGATATAGTAATCCCAAGCACACCGAAACAACATTTGTATGCCCCTGTGGCCCGACGTGAGTCAGTAAACTAGCTTTGGATAAGCTAAGGGAAGGTTGAAACCAAATTGGAATACAACCCATACATACACCAAGAGAGTCGAACCGGATATGACATCGACTCCCGTCCTCACACGCGTGGCCGGAACATGACCGGACTCCTCACCCCCCATTAGTACATATATACTTATAAATAAGTAGTTAGAGATCCATTATGGAGCCTACCACATCCACACACCATACGGTATCATAACCGAGTTAAGCACACAAGGGAGGTTCACACACTTGCATACGACAACAATATCCAACTAACTCACACATAGCCGTGGTTAGAACGTTCCCAAGGTTTGGGTCGTTAACTCCGAATACCGATCTCTCACGTGTTCCTAGTTCTAGTTAGCTAAGGTTCAACACTTATTTGAGGTTAAACGGTATCGGAGACCAGATGCGCCACATAAATGAATTACTATAAACTCATTACATGTTTTAATCTTACAAGGTGGCAAACACTCAGAAAAACACATTGGCATACAAGCCGGTGTAATCCGGTAGGACACAGGTTGCAAGAAAACCATACCTTTCACCACGGTCCACTATATTGTGTCCTCCTAGGTTCCTCGAACAAATCCCGTACAACTGGTAACATCACAATTACTGTCATTAACATCGGGGTGACATGATTGTTTAATATCTAATGCCCATAGTTAACCCCATCATCCCGTTGTACTTAATTTATTTATGTGATCTTAAGTTCACAACTTACACATTCACTCTCACACTTGTTTATACTTCCAATGGCCTTTAAAAGTCACCAAACAAGGCCTAAACATCATCTAAAACCATTACCATTCAATCCCCCATCATTAGGAGCCTTAAACAAATTTTTTTCTTCATTTCTGGTCTGGACCGCCCCTCTGGGGCGGTCCCAGGGGCGGTCCACAACAGATGCTACACGTTTCTTTTTTTCATTTCTCTGCACTGGACCTCCCCACAGGGGCGGTCCGTAGGGGCGGTCCACTGCAGAACCAATTTTCTAATGTGCTTTTCTCCTCTTTCTGAACTCCAAATTCATCCCAATTTTTTTCCTATGCTTTACACATGTTCTCCCACATGTTTTAACATTTTTTGGGCACACTTAAACCCTCTCGAAACATCCCAAAAATTCCTTAAACTTTTACTCAACTTTTACTAAGTCCTTAACACTTAGAACATTTTTTTCTTACACTTGTAACTTGTATTCTTGCCTAAAACTTCACCTAACCAAAGTACTCCCTCACTACCTTATAACCACCCTTTTAAACATCATTTGCACTACACTCATCCCCTTTACACACACTCCTCAAGTCTTTCCCACAAGTTCATAATTAAACCTTCACAAGGCGTTACACTTCCATTGTTCACCAAACTTTGCACAAGACTTTACGACACCTCCACCATCACCTTGGTGTATCAAGAAATCATCCATTAGTTCCCTAAATCTCCAAGACTATGCCTAAGGCATCTTAACACCTAAGAACACCTTAATTCACTTTTTTTTTACCATCTTAACACTTAAAAATTCCTAGTACCCTCCTAGGTCATAAAATCTCATTACAACACATAAACTCTTTTGTTTATCAACTAAATTTCGCCATAGCTTCTCTTGTATCACCTTACACCAAAACACATTGTTTTTCACCTTTAGACAATCAAGAACATTCAATCTCTTAATACACACTCTTATACACAAACATATGGTTTTTCATCCTCTAACCATCAAACACATTCACCTTCACAAGAGATGTTCTTTACACACAACTAAACCTTTAAACTACACTACATCACAATATAGTGCATAAACTTAAATTGCTTGGCACTTAGGCCCTTAAATAACATGGCTCTAAGGCCCTTAAATTGCATTAAACTTAAACACTGAATCTCCACATTTAAATGCCTTCAACCTGCGAATACACACAACAAAGCTCCCATGTCTTTTTAGTCCACCTTGTGGATAGTTTTCTAGCTCATTTCCCATTGGCTCTTTAGGTTAATTATTAAGCAAGTATAGCTCAATTTCCTAGTACATAAAACTACATTAAGAGAGGTCATTTACCTCTTTGTTTTTCCAAGTTTTCTCACTTGTTTTCTCTTGTTCTTTCTTGATTGAAAATCGGCAAGGAGCTTTTATCACTTGTCAATATTCTAACCATTACACATATAAGGGTAATGAGCATTAAGTTTAATACCCAAACTCATAGTCAAACCCTAGGTTTGCATATGTGTCTTAAAATACCAAAATTTGATGCTTACCTTTGGAATTCGAAAGAGAGCTTGGTTAAGTAGCAAGATAGGACTCCTCCTAGTCCTTTGAAGTTTGAATTAAGCTATGAATAGAGCAAGAAAAAGCACCATTGTGAGGTGAATTTTCGGACACATACAAAAATGAGAGGAAACTTAGATTTTCTTTGGTTTTTGTTACCTTGAAACAAAGGAGAATGACAATATGAAAGAAGATGAGCTTTTCCCCCTTCAATGGAGATTCTTCATGGCACCAAAATGGAGTTCTTGAAGATTTGAAAAGATAGAAGTGAAGAGCTTGGTCTAACTAAAACAAATATGGTCTTAGAATTTGATTTGGAGCATTAATGAACATTTGGTGAGCAATTGAAGTTAGAGAAGAGAGGGGCTGTAGCAAGCTCGGTTCTGGTTGGGAGAATAGAGGAAGAACACGGTGGGAAGGCAAGGAAATGAAGAGGAGAGGTGAGAGGTCTCACTTTTGCAGATATTTAAGCTTAAAAGCAAATAGTAACTTTACTTTATTTCTTTTTCTTTTCTTTAGTTGGATGACTAGGTTGGTGACTCCCCACCTTAAAAACCGTGACCCCTTCAATATATAACATATATATGGCCTTTGTTGACCAATTAAACAACTTATGTTGACTTATAACTTAAACTAGCACTATTTGAGCACTATTCACAAAACAAGGCACATATTTGTGAAATTTTTGATTTCCCATTGATTTAGACTTCCTAATGTGATACCAAGTAGTACACATATTAATTAAAGAGTAATGATGGTCATTTAGCCACTGAAAACTCATTTACAAGACAATTTTTCAAAAATGTGCTTTAAGACTCCTTAAAGCACATTTTGTGTTTTAACTTGTTTCAAGCTTGGTTTCTTTAGTAATTGATTTAATATGTTCATTAACATATTTATAAGGTATAGATATGACCTTTAGGTCTTATACAAATTTATCCCAAGCTTAGAGCACATTTTTGCTCATATTGACTTTAAGGTATATTTATGTTTTATTTGGTTCCAATGTCTACCAAGGTTTCCTAAGGACTTAATTAGCCTTATAAAATCATAATTAAATATTATCAAGTCTTGGTAGGCTCTTTGGGTCCTAACCAAGTTCACTCCAAGCTTAGAGCATGTTTTTGCTCACACCGTGTCTTAGTGTTTTATTGTGTTTTAACTATGGTTTACACTATACACTGATGTTCCTAAGGCACTTTTTAGCCTTTAGATACCATATTTAAACATTTAAACAACATACCGAGGTTTGGGGTATTTCACTCGGGGTTCATTATTCCACTTCTTACCTGGTGCACGGTTGGTGCGTTGCAAGCTGGTTGTTCTCGACTGCTCAGCATGTCGACCCAGGTTGCCGGAAATTCTATTCTTCTATACACTGATTCTTCACTCTTCGCTATGAAATGCGGTTAACACTTGTTTAGATGGGAACCGTCTCCGGGATTCCCAGTTTTCGGGATCTACCGTATGACTGGTTCTCCATACCTTTAGAGGTACTTAATAATAGCCAGATCGGGTATTCCCGAGTAAGAGAGGACTTTCATCTCTCTGGCGTTGTTTTCCCAAGTCATATACAGGGATTGTGGAGGGCGGGAAGGATATAGTAGGTTTCCAGTATTCACTGGTAGTTCCTTAATAGCGTATCTCTCATGCTATCACTCAACCCATAACCCAAAGTACTAAAATCCTAACTCGGTACTTCCAAAGCTCGGTAATTCAGTCATCAGAGCGATACTTCGCTCTGATACCACTTTTTGTAACACCCCAACTACCACCGTACACATAACATCAAACTGCAGCGAAAAATTCAACTCATCACATTACTTATTTCAATGGTGTTACACGCCGTTAACCACCCACGTGGCTAACAAGGCTAATACATGTACTTTGTATCGGTCTGATGGACTAGATTCCCGAGTAACTACACGTTACATTTGTTTCCCTTAACAACAACCCATATACATTATACATTCCAACCGTACCGAGTATTTACAAACTAATGCCGGTAACAATTTCGGTCTTACTACGCCTACAATGCTTACACCATTTAAATGGCTACCCATGTATAAACATCTACCCCGTCCTACTCTCGAACGGCTCCAGCTCCTTGTACCTGAAATAGAGAAAGGAGAGGAAGAGAAAGGGTGGCCCCCAAGGGGCTCAGCACCTTTGCTGGTATGGTAATCCGCAGCCCACATGCTACCGGGCCACGCACAACTAATTTTCGTCTTAGCATGCGATTGATATATCTAATCATGCATGAACGTAAACAAAACACAAAAACATTTCACCTCAATGGGCTCAACAAACGGATAATGCATCCTTACTTGATAAGTCACTCATGGTATTCATTATCCCTAGAGTGTTCCTCCTCTAACGGAGCTACTTCCTTAATAGACGACACTTACCCTTAAATCGGGTTATCCCTAAACGCCTCTTGTCACAAGCTAGGATTCATTTCCATGATCCACACACTCCATATCTTACAACATATCACATTCCTCACATAACAAAACATAACAACACTTTTCTCGTTTCGACGTACATATGATAACATCGCATTCATTTTAAACATCTAACGTACACATATCATAGCATAGCAAGGGAAATTGCCTAGCACAATAACGACACAAACACCATAAGATCGGTTCACACAAGGAACCTTCCACCATAGTTAGTATACATAGTGAGCCTTGAGATTATTGCCAATCTCATGCTAAGCTCGTTACCAACCTCGTTACCGTCCAGTTATATCGAACGGGTAACTTAAACCCAAGGTGTGTCGGATATAGTAATCCCAAGCACACCGAAATAACATTTGTATGCCCTTGTGGCCCGACGTGAGTCAGTAAACTAGCTTTGGATAAGCTAAGGGAAGGTCGAAACCAAATTGGAATACAACCTATACATACACCAAGAGAGTCGAACCGGATATGACATCGACTCCCGTCCTCACACGCGTGGCCGGAAC
Organism: Limonium bicolor; assembly: GCA_023374045.1. Taxonomy (NCBI): domain Eukaryota; kingdom Viridiplantae; phylum Streptophyta; class Magnoliopsida; order Caryophyllales; family Plumbaginaceae; genus Limonium; species Limonium bicolor. Next base: position 179,645,889 of record CM041781.1, read on the forward strand.
ATGACCGGACCCTCACTCCCCCGATTAGCACTTGTTAGTGGTCACACAATATTTGTTAAGTCACATACAAACAAATATTAGGTCTTGTTAGACACACCAAGGGAAAGGAGTCACATGTTACAACATCATAATATATAACAACCGTAAACTCTTTTCATGCCTTAATTTTACAAGGTCATTAACAATCAGAAAAACACATTGGCATACAAGCCGGTGTAATCCGGTAGGACACAGGTTGCAAGAAAACCATACCTGTCACCGGAGTCCACTTTACCACGTCCACTTATGTTCCTCGAGCAATTCTCGAACACTTAACATTACGTGTGTTTTTATTAACATCGGGGTAGCATGATTATTTAATCCAATGCTCATAATTTCTCCCCATTAGCTTAGTTACTTACTTTACATTTTAACTCGTTTTACTTTTACATTCTAATACAACTTTTCCCTCACCAAATCATCATTATAACTCACCTAACATGTCATAACAACCTTATAACGTCATTACTAGTCATCCCCATCTTTACCTATCACTTTATAACCATAACATCATTTTTGGTCTGACCGACCTTACCGACCGACCTTGTACAAGGTCGGTCCATTCCAGAACATATTCCCGTCAAAATTTTCTACTCCGACCGACCTTGCAAGTTCGGTCGCATGTTCGGTCGATTCCAGAAACTTAATCCGTACAGAAATACAAGCCCGACCGACCTTGCAAGTCCGGTCCCCAAGGTCGGTCCATTCCAGAAACTAATTCTCGCAGGGTAAACTGGGCTCGACCGAACTTGCAAGTTCGGTCGCTAGTTCGGTCTGCCCTAGACCCTTGTTTTCCTTTTTACATTCATCTCCAAACTTCACCCCATATAACCTAGTACACCCTAACCTCTTTGGGGCACTTCAAACACACCTTAAGGCATCATTATCCATCATTAGACATCTTTTAATAACCTAAAACCATGTTTTTATAGTGGTCTGGGACTTGGTCCTCTTCTTAAGTCCCGGACCATATGCTAACTCAAGTCTCGGCCTTTAAAACGGGGTGGTCCGGGACCTTATACAAGACCTAAGTCCCGGACCAAATCCTTATGTGACTCTCGCCTATTTTACAACCCCTGGTCCGGGACTTGAACCATGACCTAGGTCCCGGACCAAAGCTACAGACTTGGTAAAATTGCATTTTTCAAACCTTGTTGCATTATTTCTCCACCTCCATTAATTGTATAAACTTCCCTAATGTTCCTAGGTATATTCTAATGTCCAAATATCATCTTTAACCCTCCTAATTCCATGTTCGACTTGTTACTCATTTCCACCCAAAATCTCATAACACTTGTAACATTTACATTTGGTTTCCTAAGGAGTGTTTTCACCTAAATGGCCACTATTCCGAAATGTTTCCTCACCTTCATAACATCATCTCCTAAGCATCTCCTCTTACTTACCAAATCCTCTTTTCCAACTTCTTGAATTCCTTTATCAAAACCTAAACAAACTTCTCCAAGACTTAAATACATCTTAAAAACACTCATTGGATTTCTAGAACTTCCAAGACAATGCCTAAATCCTTATAGCACCTTAGAACACCTTAATGTATGTTTTCTTCCTTAGTGAAGCATGTATCCATTCCTAACAATTCCTAGTTCACCCAAGTTTCATTCAAGCACTTAAAACTCCTTATACATTTTACAAATTTTGCCATAGGTTCTCTTAGCACTTCATCATTCCAAGCTCATAGTTTTTCACCATTAAACACTCAAGAACACCCAAATCCATCAAGAACACTATCACCCCAACCCCAAACTAAAACTTCACCAAATTTACACTACATCACTATATAGTGCATATTAAACTTGCTTGGGCACTTAGGCCCTTAAATAACATGGCTCTTAGGCCCTTAAATTGCATAATCCTTAAACACTGAATTTCCACAATATATAAGCCTTTGACCTGCAAATACACACAACAAGGCATATGTTCTTTTACTATTCTCCTTGAGAACACTTTACTAAGTCATTCACCATTTGCTCTTTAGGTAGTTTTAACAAGCATTATAAGCTCATTTCTCCTAAGGCATTAAACCACATTAGGTTAGTATATTTACCTCTTTTCCACCCAAACTTCTTTCTTGTTTCCTTTTAAAACCGGTAAGGTATTTGATTCCTTGTCAACTACTAAACAATATACAAGCAATGAAATGAGTATACAAGCTTCAAGCTTAAACTCATTGTAAACCCTAGGTTTACGTTGTTTCAAAAACATTAATGTAGTTGTTTTACCTTGATCTTTGAAGAGAGTTTGAATATCTATGAAGAGAGGACTCCACCTAGTCCTTGAAAGGTTCAAATGGAGCTAGAACAAAGCAACACAATGAGCACCATTAATGGTGATTTTCGGACATCACACCAACATGAAGGAAATGTCATTTTTCTTTGAGTTTCCTTACCTTGGAGCAAAGGAGAACAATAATATGTGAAAAGGTGAGCTCAAGCTCCTCCCATGGAGATTCCTCTTGGCACCAAAATGGAGCTCTTGGAATTTTGAAAGGATAGAATTGAAGAGCTTGATGAGACAAAGAGAATGGTGGTGTTTGTTTTGATTGGTTAAGTGAGCCAGGAAATATTGGCAATGGAAGATGGCATTTGGTGCTGTTGCTGTAGCATCACCGTCAGAACAGAAAGAAGAGAGGTAGAAGACGTTGGAAGTGAAGGGAAATGAGAGAATGAAGATAAATCTTGCTTTTGGAGATATTTAAGCTAAAAGCAAATAGTACTTTTGCTTTGTCATTACTTAACTTATTTTTTTGTTCAAATGTGGTGAGTCACACATGAAAACCGGCCCCTTATATCACCTAGGGGTATAATAGTCTTTGTTGACCAATTAAATTACTTATAACAACATATGTTACAAACTAGCTTATTAAAGTTACTATTCATGAAAACAAGGCACATAGAAGTGAAATTTTTGATTTCCCATTGATATAGACATCCAAATGTGATATTATATAGTACACATATATTCAAGAGTAATGATGGACATTTAGCCACTCAAAACTCATTTACAAGACAATTTTTCAAAAACGTGCTTTAAGACTCCTTAAAGCACTTTTTGTGTTTTAACTTGTTTTCAAGCTTGGTTTTCTTTGGTAATTGATTTAATATGTTCATTAACATATTTATAAGGCATAGGTATGACCATTAGGTCTTATACAAATTTATTCCAAGTTTAGAGCACATTTTAGCCCATATTAACCTTAAGGTATTTATTTGTGTTTTGTTTGGTTTCATTGTCTACCAAGGTTTCCTAAGGACTTAATTAGCCTGATAAAATCATAATTAATTATTATTAAGTCTTGGTATGCTCTTTGGGTCCTAACCAAGTTCACTCATAGCTTAGAGCATGTTTTTGCTCAAACCGTGTCTTAGTGTTTTATTGTGTTTTAACTATGGTTTAAACTATACACTGATGTTCCTAAGGCACTTTTTAGCCTTTAGATAACATATTTAAACATTTAAACAACATACCAAGGTTTGGGGTATTTCAACCGTATGACAGGTTCTCCGTACCTTTAGAGGTGTTTAATAACAGCCAGATCGGGTATTCCCGAGTAAGAGAGGACTTCCATCTCTCTGGCGTTCTTTCCCAAGTTACAAAACAGGGATTGTGGAGGGCGGGAAGGATATAGTAGGTTTCCAGTACACACTGGTTACTCCTAACTAGCGTATCTCTCACGCTATCACTCAACCCTTAACCCAAAGTACTAAAATCCTAACTCGGTACTTGCTAAGCTCGGTAATTCAGTCATCAGAGCGATACTTCGCTCTGATACCACTTTTTGTAACACCCCATCCAACAACAAACACATAACAACAATCTGCAGCGGAAAATATTCTTCATCACATTACCTAACTCGTTGGTGTTACACGTCGTTAACCACCCACGTGGCTAACAAGGCTATTACATATACGTTGTACCGGTCTGATGGACTAGATTCCCGAGCGACTACACATTACTGACCCTTCCATTAACAATAGAAACAACATACACCTTCCAACTGTACCGAGTATTCACAAACTAATGCCGATAACAATTTTGGTCTTACTACACCTACTGTATATATACAACTTAAATGATTACCAATGTACAACGACTACCCCGTCCTACTCTCGAACGGCTTCCAGCTCTTTGTACCTGAAATAGGAAAAGAAGAGAAAGGGTGGCCCCCAAGGGGCTCAGCACCTTTGCTGGTATGGTAATCCCGCAGCCCGCATGCTACCGGGCCACGCACAACTATTTGTCGTCTTAGCATGCGGTGGATTATATCAGAGTCATGCATGTAAACTACAAATACACAACACATTGCACTGCAACAACAATGGCTCATTTAAACAGCCAATACAACTACACTTAACAAATCACTCGTTGTGATCTTTAATCCCTAGAGTGTTTCTCCTTAAACGGAGCTATTTCCTTAATAGACGACACATACCCACCAATCGGGTTATCCTTTAACGCCTCTTGCATTAAACTGGAATTCATATCCATATTCCACATACTCCACATCTTAACAGCACATCACATCACATCACATCGCAATAAGAATTGCAGCATAATAACAATACATAACATAACGGGTACGGTTCCCTTTATGAACCGGCCCAAACATAGTTAGTTCACTTGTAGCCTAGAGAATGTTGCCAGCCTCATGATAAGCTCTTTACATAACTCGTTGCCGTCTCGTTAAATGAACGGATAACTTAACACAAGGTGTCTCGGATATAGTGATCCAAGCACACCGAACAAACATAAACATAGTATGCCCCTGTGGCCCGACGTGAGTCAGTAAAATATCCTTGGTTAAGCTAAAGGGAAGGTTGGAAACCAAATTGGAAAACAACCATAACATACAGAGAGGATCGAACCTGATATGACAACGACCCCCATACTCACACGCGTGGCCGGAACAGACCAGACTCCTCACTTCCCCCGTTTGCACTTGTTAGTAGTTCAACATTGAACTTAATAAACAATCACAAACATTGGGTTAAGTCTTGTTAGACACACACAAGGGAAGAGAGAGTCATACATTCACACACCAACATAGCACACAAACATCACATGACTAACTCACGCATAGCCGTGGTTAGAGCGTTCCTTAGGTCGGAAACGTTATCGCCGGATACCGTTCTCTTGCGTTTACCTAATAGTGGTCAACTAGCCCTTCATGCGCATTCGAGGTTACCGGTATCGGCACGTAAACACACAACAACAATAACGACTGTAAACTCGTTTCATGATTTATCTTATAACGTGGCAAACATACAGAAAAACACATTGGCATACAATGTTTATGTTTGTTCGGTAGGACACAGGTTGCAAGAAAACCATACCTGTCACCGGAGTCCACTTTATCATGTACACTTATGTTCCTCGAGAAATTCTCGAACAACTGTTAACATTACATGTACTTTTATTAACATCGGGGTAACATGGTTGTTTAAAGTCTAATGCTTATAACTTATCCCCGTTAACTTAGTTAAATAACTTCACATTTTAACTTATTTTACCTTTACATTTTAATACAACTTTTCCCCCACTAAATTGTCATTATTACTCACTCAACATGTCCTTAACAATCTTATAACATCATTACTTAATAATCCCCATCATCCTATAACCTTAAACAATGTTTTGTTTTTTTTTTTTACATATTTTGGGCCTTCCGACCCACCGTCCGACCCACAACTGGGTCGGACCGTTCCAGAAACTTTTCCGTCTTTTAAATACACCTGTCCGACCCATGTTCGACCCAAGACCTCTAGGTCGGACCATTCCAGAAACCTCAACGGGTGAACTAACAGGCTGTCCGACCCACCCTGGGTCAGACCACTGGGTCGGACAACATCAGAAATTGTCCAAACTTGTCAAACTTTCTCCAAACTTTTCCTCAAGCCTCCTAATGTGTTCTAACATCATTTGGCACATCAAACACACCTTTAGCCATGTACTAAACTCTTTAAATCACACACCAAAACCATCTTATCATTCACAAATTTCTTACAAAATTCATAGCACTTGGAATGTTTTCTCCTTAAGATTTCTAAGTGGTATTTCACAATAATGACCACTATACCAAGGTGTTTCCTCTACACCTTAACATCATCTCTCAAACTTCTTTTCTTACTAACTAAATCTCCTTTTTCACATCTTACCTAAACATCATTTCTTCCTTGTACATCAACATTCCTAAACCTTAAACAAACTTCTTCAAGACTTTAATACATTCTCAAAAACACACATTGAATTCCTAGAACTTCCAAGATAATACCTAAATCCTTGTATCACTCTAAATCACCTTAATACATGTTTTCTTCCCTAGTAAAACACTTGTTCACCTTTAACACTTCCTAGTTCACCAAAACTTGTTTAAATCCCTTAGAACTTCTTATACATTTTCCAAATTTTGCCATAGCTTCTTTTGTATATTCTCACATCCAACACTTAGGTTTTTACCTTATTTCATTCAAGAACACCTAAAATCCAACAAGAACTTTCTCACACACAAAACTTCACCAATTTTACACTACATCACAATATAGTGCATAATCTTAAATTGCTTGGCACTTAGGCCATTAAATAACATAGCTCTTAGGCCCTTAAATAACGTAAACCTTAAACACTGAATTTCCCACATAAATAATGCCTTTGACCTGCAATTACATACAACAACACATATGTCCTTTAATAGTTTCCTTGAGAGCATTTTACTAGCTCATTTGCCATTGGCTCCTTAGGTATTTTATTGAGCACATCAAGCTCATTTTTCCAAAGGCATTTAAACTACATTGAGATAGTTGTTTACCTCTTTTCTTCAAGATTTTTACTTGAACACTCTTGTTCTTCCTTGTTTGGAAATTGGCAAGAGGACTTGGTTACTTGTCAATGTTCTAATCAATATACATATAAGGTTAATGAGCTTAAGAATTCACACTTAAACTCATTTACAAACCCTAGTTTAACATAAGTGTTTTAATACACTAAAATGATATTTACCTTTGAATTTGAAAGAGAACTTGAAGATGTAACAAGAGAGGACTCCTCATTGTCCTTTGAAGTTTGAATTAAGCTAAGAGGAGAGCAAGACAAAACACCATTGTGAGGTGAATTTTCGGACATGTACCAAAATGAGTGGAAACATGGTTTTTCTTTGATTTTCCTTACCTTGAAGCATAAGAGAATGACAAGGCATGAAAATATAAGCTCAAGCTCCTTCAATGGTGAATCTCCATGGCACCAAAATTGAGTTCTTGAAGATTTGAAAAGAGGGAAATGAGGAGCTTGATCTAACTAAGACAAAGGTAGTCTTGAAATTGATTTTGGAGCATGGAATCATGAGTTACAAGTGAAAGAAGATGAAGAATGAGATGGTGCTGTAGCAAACCGATGGAGAGAGGAGGAAGAAGATGGCTAACCGTGGGAAATGGAAAGGGAAGAAGAGAATGAGGTGAGAGAGTTTACTTTGTTAAGATATTTATGTATAAAAGCAAAATAGTACTTTACTTTATAAGTTTTACTTTTCTTATTAACTAACAAGGGGGATGACTCATCCCTTGCAAAAACCGGCCCCCATTTAATACCAAGGGGTGTTTTGGTCTTTGTTGACCAATAACATAACTTATAATAACATATGTTACAAACTAGCTTATAATAGTTACTATTCACAAAAACAAGGCACATAGTTGTGAAATTTTTGATTTCCCATTGATTTAGACTTCCTAATGTGATACTAAGTAGTATACATGTTAATTAAAGAGTAATGATGGACATTTAGCCATTCAAAACTCATTTACAAGACAATTTTTCAAAAATGTGCTTTAAGACTCCTTAAAGCACATTTTGTGTTTTAACTTGTTTTCAAGCTTGGTTTTCTTTAGTAATTGCTTCAATATGCTGATTAACATATTTATAAGGTATAGGTATGACCTTTAGGTCTTATACAAATTTATCCCAAGCTTAGAGCACATTTTGCCCATATTGACTTTAAGGCATTTATTTGTGTTTTGTTTGGTTTAATTGTCTACCAAGGTTTTCTAAGGACTTAATTAGCCTTATTAAATCATAATTGAATATTAGTAAGTCATGGTAGGCTCTTTGTGTCCTAACCAAGTTCACTCCAAGCTTAGAGCATGTTTTTGCTCAAACTGTATCTTAGTGCTTTATTGCATATTACTATGGTTTAAATTGTTCACTGATGTTTCTAAGGCACTTTTTAGCCTTTACATACCATAGTTTAAATGTTTAACAACATCTCAAGGTTTGGGGTATTTCATTTTTCGGAAATAACATATTCACCATATATGTTATAAAAATATTACCATAAGATACTTATCTTTATTATGAAACCTTAAATAAGTTATTTAACTTATCTAATTTGGTCAAAACCTACCATATGGTCAAGGTTGACCTCCTTAATATTTCCTTGACCATTAATTCCTAATAATTACGGTTTTAACCCTTAAGTTTCCAAAACTCGCCATTTAACCCCAAAACTTTATATAATCTTATAAACTTTATTTTAAATCCTTTTTAACTCCCAATTTTCGGCCTTATTATTATAAAGCCCCTAAATTTAATTTAATTACACCTAATACCCCATTTAATTTTGGTAATGCATTTATACCACTTAAACTTAATTAAAAGCTTGTAAATGCATAAATAAAATGGCCTAAAGTACATGGCCTTATTACAAACATTTGCTCACAAAATAAATTACACATAAATGTCCCAAAAATACATATAGATCTCGGCCTCACCATGTATTTTCCATTTAATTACTAAACTTCCACATAATGTCTTAAATTTGACAATTATGCTTGTTTAATTAGTTATAAAATTTATTAAACCATTCCTTAATCACCTAAGGTCAAAATAAGACTTTAATGTACTCTTCACTCACAGCATATATGTATAAATATGTATAAACACATATTAATATACCAAGTGTAGATTTAAGTGATTTATACCTTGATTTAGCTTAGGTAAATCCTTGTTTGGATTCGGCCAGCCTAGGATAAAATTCCCACAGCTTCTTTTACATGTTTTCAAACAGAAACCAAGGCATAGTTAGTCTCCAAGCAAGATCTAACCATAAGAAGTGTTTTAATGTATATTTCAAGGTAAGATTTACCTTAGAATACCAAGAGAAGAGTAGGTTGTCTTCGGCCTGTATTTACAGAGGCAAAAGAGTATCAAAAGGTCTACTAAACCAAGGCTTAAAACCGGAATAACTTAGATTCGAAGATGGCTAATTTTTACCTTGTTTAAGATGTCAAAAATGGTGTTTTTGGCTTGGATCTGGCTATACCTTGAAGCTCTTGATAGATCCACTGAATAAGTATGTTAAGAAGAAGATTATAAGGCTATTAGAACAGGTTTTACAACCGGATCTAAAGAGAATCAAAAGATAAGTGCTTAAAGCACATTTTTGTACCTTAAGAACAAGTTTGGGTTTCTCCACCCTCTTCCCTTGTTATGGCCGAGATTCCTCCTTCATTTAACCTCCAAGAACAACCTAGATCCATGGATGGAAGTGGTTGATGTTTAGGTCCACCGAAAGAGGAAAGATTTGTGAAGAAATTGAACATAAAATGACTAATTAAGCTCACCTAGGTATCAAAGTGTTCTTCAAAGTTCTTGGTGACTTACCCACGACTTGGAGAAGCCAAAGAGAGAGGAGGGAGCCTTGGAATCGGTTGGAGCCAAGGCTAATGAGAGATTAGGTCAAATTTTGCCTTAATACTCTCTTTTCCTTTGTTTATTATTTTTGTGATTGATGACTCATCAAAGGGATAGGAATGAGGCTGGCATCTATAATTGGAGGGGAAAGGTAAGGCTCCCACGATTTTGTGGCTGGTGGAGTCAAATAATGGAGCCAAATGGTGTATTAATTAATCAAAAGGCAAAAGTAATCCCTTAAAACATGGAAACATGTTGGAGGCTTGTCTTTATCTTGCAAGTGGCGATTTTAAACCTCCCCATCCTGTGAATGTCGACCTCATGTGGTCCAAGGGGTCAAACTTTGACCTGTTGACCATTCTTAGTCAATGTTGACTCAAACGGGCCCTACTTTAGGGTTTTATTAATATTTTAATATTAAATTTGTAAAAATTTGTAAATTCTTGGAATTAAATTCCTAATATGATATAATATGATATTTTATCATATTTAAAGGTAATTATAACCTTTTAGCCCATTTACAACCAATTTAGAAGGCAATTACACAAAAACATGCTTTAAGGAGTTTTAGTGCACATTTTGTGTCTCCAAATGTTTCTGAGCTTGGTTTTCTTTGAAAACGGTTTTGTTGTGTTCCTTACATGATATTTGATCATGGTATCCAATTTTATATCTTTTAGAGGTCATTAGAATTTTAAGGTTTCTTAGAGCACATTTTTGCCCTTCTTGACCTTGAAGCATGTAAATGCTCGTTCTTTGTGTTGGAGTATTGTCCAACAATTGTAATATGTTTAGTAATGTGTTAATAAGCTTAGGACAAACCTAAGAAGTTCATTTGGGTATTTATTTACCCTAAACAGTCAAAGGGTGCAACATCTTGCTTTGTGTTGACCACTGTTGTTCTCAGTTGACTTTTAAGGCATGTTTAGGCCTTAATTAATGTAATTAAATATTTAATCCATGTTTAATAAGTTTGGGGTATTTCAATCTACCCCCCTTAAAAAGACTTCGTCCCGAAGTCTCTTAATCAAATAGGTAAGTATATAAATGTATAACTACCCATTATTCCCATAATGTATATCTATGTGATATATCATTTACACACATCGTGTATTGCGCTTATACAGCACATAGCCATCACGTTGTGGCGTTAGTTCAATCATATATGGATATAGGTGATCCATCAGCACCATCATTTCCTATCAGTTCTACAAGCCCTGACAACCTCCCTGAGGTGTCCATAACATTCCATCGTTCCACATTCCATATCTAATGATTCATTTCGTATCTAGGCGATACCATATGTAATCATTCTATAAAGCAATATGAATACATATCACAAATAGCATAAGAAAAAGTGTTACACACATGGGTGTAAACACAACATTCATACAGGTATCTCATAAGATACATACATACAAGTGTACATCACACACAAACAAACCAAACAACGCACGCCCCACGTACCAACCACAACCAACAAAACCAATTCACTGTATGCCATGCATACTAAACAATTCATTGTATGCCATGCATACTAAACAGACAAACCTCGTATGCCCCGCACACCACCAATTCTTTGTATGCAATGCATACTAAACAAACAAAACTTAGTGCACACACGTGCACAGCCAAGAGGCTCTACCCCCCTTAAAAAGGGTTACGCCCCCGTACCCCACAAGTATACTACAGCCGCTCAACAAGGAGCGCTGGATACTTGGCTCTCAAAGAGTTTACTAACTCGTGGATTATCCTCATACCAGAGAGACGGGTATGACTCTAGCCTTTCTAGGCTCCACAATACATAAAGGTGAGGCACTGAATTGTTTGTGCTCTCTCCTAAGTTCATTCTAATGGGCCCACTCGCTCCGTATGAGGTGCAGACCCATGAACATAGGCTCAATTTGCCTCTCTTTTTTTCCATTGTTGTGAGTCCACTCGTTTGGATCACTATCATACTTGCGTGTGTCTTCTCTCACTGATATTCAGCTTGAGGTGTAATATGACATTGGCTATTGGTAGTACTTAGTGCTCTTTGCACTTGTCTTTGTAATACTCAGACGTACCAGCCTATATGTCCACGTAAATGATGATATTTGTCATCCATGTCTCCTGGTGGTTTTGTTCCGGAGTAACACATTGTTGTAGTTTTTTTTTACACACTCGTGTTGATATCCATTGCATCTTTCCGTATTCTCGCTAGATCAATAACTGCACAAGTGCAATACCAAAACACTCAATCCTACAGAGTGTAGAGGCGTAACCTCTCAACAGCTAATATCTAATGAGTTAAATAGATAAGATGAGCGAATTATCCTATGAGTGGTACATTCCAAATCCTCTGTTCCTTGTTTAAGGTATCTGCTATTATATAGCTTTGTCTTTTATCCTCGCGTAGTCACGCGTTTATGTCCACATCGTCTGGTAGATTTCCTCTGGATTGCAAAAGTTTGCTTGATTCTTTTGAGGGTTCTACATATTATTTTTCCATAATGGGTTTTCCTATTTTATTTTTTTTTGTTTCCTGTCCTTAGTGTTCACGTCCTTGAAAGGTTTCCTTGTCTTCTCTGTATACTGTCTTCTGCTCTGTGTGTTGAAAGTTCTTGATTTCTTTAGCCTGTTGGTTTAACTGCGGCTCTTCTCGTCCATCTTCGAGGTAATCTGTCTTACTGTCCGTAGAATGGAGTTGACTACTTCTCGTGTTCCTAACACTACTTGCCTACTTGCATGGGGTACCGTACTGATACATTACTACTTACCCGACTAACTCATAAATAAGTCTGTCGGGCCCACATGCTCCTAACGGAGTGCGGTCGTCCCATGTCTCGTTTAGTAAACTGGTAATGTCTGTCACACGGATATTGTGAAGTATTCTGTTGTCAATCTCCCTCTGATGGATATCTCTTTTTTTTTCTTCTTCTTGTTTTTTTTTCTTGTCTAATAGTTCATGTTATCAGTTATCCTGTAATAAGTGCTATTGCCCTGGTGGCATCAGTGGTAATTCGTGTCATTAACCGGCGTTATCCAGCTTGGTGTAAGTAAAATCTGTGCTACATTTGGCAAACTTGGTTCTCCTAATTTAATCTCATTGAGTACAATACATATTCCTTTTCTCCCTGTTTATCATGATCACAACTCATCCATAGTTCATATTCGTTCCCTCATCCATTTAATTGGATGTATTGCAGATTGCATAATAGTTTGAGCAACTTGGCTCTTCACCTCTCAACCATCCTCACTGACGGTGGTGCATCTACAAAGGGTATGCTTGTCCATAAGGACTAAACATTTATCACTAATAGTGATTAGCATTAAATGCGGGTATACACTGATGGTATTTGGCTAGTAAGCCCTGTCTGAACATTCCCAAATACTTAAACTGGTGTGGTTTACAATCACAGTGGTTGTATAATTCCTCCGGTTGCAATGGTCGGACTAACGGTCTTCCCAAAGTTGCATAGGTTTCTAATCTCAAGGTTTGTATGAAGAAGTTTGAAAATAATTTTTTGTATATATATAAAAGGCTAAAAGTAGTAGTTGTTGCAGTTGCATCTGCAGTTGCGATTACTGTTGCTGTTGCTGCACTTGCTGTAGCAAGTGCGCAAGGCAGATGGAAATTTCAGTGGTTTACTTGTCATAGCGCTTGCAATAGCAAGTGCACCATGCAGGTGGAAATTCTGGTTCAGTAATTCCCGGCCTCATTGACTGTGCGTCGTCGAGTATGGCTACATGATAATGTAAGCGTTAACGTCCTGTTCATATATATTATCCGTCAAGGTTTAAAGCTTATTGGTACTGGGTACACATAATCTCAAAAGTCATACAAAAAAAAGTAAGTGGTCAATGACACACTCCCACATATTCATAACATGTTTTGTCTAATATCCAAGGTAAATACATATCATACTAAGCAAAGTCTTCCACCAGCGGTCTCATGGAGTTAGGGTACTCATGCCCTATCTACTCCCTTGCCCTTCAGGGCTCCAGCATCCGTAGATGTCTGGCCATCCTGACCGCCCCGTGGTACTCCAGATCCTCCAGCTGAGGTCTTCTGAGTATTCTTTGGTGGCCTGTAATTAAGGCCCTCGGGGTTCATCCAACACTCGAATTCCCTATGGCCTTCTTTGTGGCAGCACCGACACTCGACTTTGCGGCCTTCACAGTCGACCCCAGGATGGTCCTTCCCACAACGCTTACAGTAAAAATGGCGCTGGGGCTGTCCGGTGCTTGATGATAGTATTTAGTTAAGTCAATAACTATTGGTATAAAGGTTAAGGTCACAATTGAATTTAAGAGGTAGGTGTTCTCACCCTTAGGAGGTGCAGATCTCAAAGGCTAAGCATCTATAGCTGGGCCGGTCAACCGAAGGATGGGCTCTTTCCCCTTTGCTCCCTGGTGACCCTGCTGCCCTTTCTTTGGAAAGAATTTCCTGTTCAAGGTTTCGGGTCAGCATTCATAAGGTATTTAATATGATAAGTAGTTTAGAATGGGATAAGTCCTTACTTTCCCTTCTTTTGGCCTTCGCCTAGAGATGCTCCTCCACCCTCAGACTCTCCTTCGGGGTTCTTTCTCTTCTTTGCCCCTAGAGTCTCTTCCCGAGTCTGGAGCATTAGCTCCGTCCTCGAGGCAGCTTCATAACACTCCTGGAATCTCATTGATAAGTTCTCACAACGTTAATCGGTAATGTATTAGGTAAAGAATTTATGGCTTTCTTGTTAGTACCTGAATGGTAGAGTAGAGGGCAACACCCATCGACATCTGGATGCGAAACAACAATCCTCCCCGGAACTTCTCGATCTTAACGGTCTCTGAGTATTCAACACCGGGGATGAAGTCCAGCAGACCAATGAATCGAGCGTAATACTCATCCACGGTCAGACCTTCCTGGGTCAATGTCTCAAACTCATGGCGCTTCTTCTGCTTAAGATGAGCTGGGTAGTACTTCCCCCTCAGCAACTCTACAAAGGCAGCCCATGAAAAGTCGGGCATAGCCAGGTGATGGTCCTTGACCAACCGCCACCAAGTGCTGGCTGCATCCTTCAGATGGAAAGCAGCAATGGCGACCTTCTTGTCGTCCGGTACCTGTAAAGCTTCATATGCTTTCTCATGTTCAACAATGTAATGCTCCAAAGCTACGGGGTCTGGTTCCCCAGAATATGTAGGTGGTCGGGTCTCGCTAACTGACTTCAGCCAGTTCGTTTCCCTGGACTGTGGCGGGTGGGCTGGTGCTCCTCCTATCTGAGTACCCAGCTGTGCAAGTACGGCTGCAACATCTCAGCAACTCCTGGAATGCCGGGGTCACCGCCTCCACCTCTTCCTGTACCACGCCCTCTAGTTCCCCCAGACATCTGTAGTACAGTATGTCACATAAATGTTCGGTAAATTACCGTACACAACCAGTAGATATTGAATTGTCTTAGAGGCTAGCCTATCTCACCATTTGCGTTACTAGACACAATATATTCCTAAGACGAATCGTCTCAAACCTCCCAAATGTTTCCCGTAATTTCCCAAGTCCTAAGCTCATTGTCTTAACCTATTATCTCGTCATCAGAGCGGTACTCCGCTCTGATACCACTTTTGTAACACCCCTCTCCATAATCTCGTAATAATCTCTCACGTAGCAATAAATAAAAACGTCTCGCAACAGAAAATAAATTACAATTACAACACTCACTCGGGTGTCACCGGCCATTACTCGCCCATGCGAGCAACGAAGCCAAACTACATCCAACTTCCAACATAAATAAACTGCTAACCGCCGTGATAACGAGAAAACTCCTATACATCATACTAAGTCTACAAGCCATTAACATCGACAAGTGAGCGTCTACCCAATCCTGAAAATACACAACCTTACCATAATACAATTCACCATCTTCATTGTCGTATGAACCAACTCCATGTGCAGTAGTAATTAAAGTAAAACTCCATTTACCCTGTTCCCGCTCTTCGGCTTCGACAATAATCAACAACCTGAAATGGTGTAGTATCAGCGATAGACGCTGAGTATGCCGGGCCTGGACCCTATTGGTCACTTGTCATTTTAACCATCTTGTTATTAGATTGGTTTCATGCTTTACCATTTTACAGTTATAAACAATACTGTAATATATATGCATAAATATACATAAACATCCATCCAAATATTCATAAACATTTAACCATACATCCAATCCAAACATTCATAGAACATTTCAAACAATAATTATATATCGAACGTATCGAGCAATAACAGTAGTATGTACAATGTACAGTCGCCGTAGCGTATACCATTTTTTTTATTTCAATTTATCTTGGCCTTCAAGGCCCCATCCATATGTACAATGTACATGCCCGTAGCGTACAGTTTCCATAGTTAAATTAATTTGGCCTTTAAGGCCCTATCCATCCAAACCATGTTTAATTATTAATATCAGTTGGGCGTCATGTTAGGACAACCCGATAACCTCACCATGGACAATCCTCCCGTACACACAAAGGTGCTCATTTCGCCAGAGGTCCGGAGGCCCCTGACTCTCTTATGTCTCGTAAGAAGTCCATAAAAAGGCCGTAGCCACCTGATCCACGATCCAGTTTGGGCTCGTTGGATATAACCTGGAGCGGAATCCAATTAGGAAACCCCTCAATCATCACAAATGCGCAACCAAGTAGTTCGTAAACTACCGGGATTCCTCACCTCAACTCATACCATCTCTCTCTCATAATGTTTAAGATCTGCTCTTAGTCTTATGGAGAATAATTATTAGTTAGCTGCCCAATGGGTCTCACGCATACCTAGAAGTAATCTAGGTTATATTCATGTTCGAGATCCATGCTCTAGAGACCGACAATGTCGTGACTCATACCTAAGTGTTTTACTTAGGTTACCTTATACTTAATATTAATACTATGGTATTATATCAAGTAACCGTCATTTTATCACAACAACGTATATGTATGTTTATATAAGTCGATCTATAGTCGACGTAGTGTTAGTCCCGTAGGACGCTCGTGCATAAATAATTAATGCAGTAACACTTAATCACATACATGTATCCACACACATAACACACAAGTTATATCAACCAAATCCGAGCCCAAGGAGCAACCTTAGGACAACTCGGATCAAACCCCTTTACATACCGTTCACCCTGATCGTATTACGGTGGAGTATGAATCAGCAAGATCCTACGCTCCGTGTAGTCCACTAGCTCGTCAAGCGTCTTGTCAGAAGTATAATCTAAACGGTATTAAAACTATAAGTCAGTCTCCATGACTAACTACATCCGGTATTTCCGAATAATAAGTAACCCCGACAGTTCATCCCTGTTTTCCACAGTTGTTTGTTACGGGTTTCTCTAAACTGGTCGGCTTGGTTACTAAAACTCGTATGTCAAAACATTTCGACTGTTAAGTTTAATTCCTTATTTTTCTTTTAATCTTATCCACCATCTAGTTTAGGTACATAACCTATAGTTGCATGTATGCATGATTATTATATTATATTATATTCTTTTTTCGTATTGTATCATTTAATATATTGTATCATTCTCCCACCATCCATTATAATACAATGTATTATATAATCCATTATCTTAGTAGATAATATTTGCATTCAAAAACTCATAACATATAGTTTGTAACTATTTTTTTAAATAACCACCACCATTATATTATATGGTTTCCAACCATAATATATATCCATCCTTATATACATTATTCTTGTGTATATATATATTTACAACGTAGGTAATTCCTATGAGTTTAATAAACTCTTATATTCTATGTTACATTTTATCACCTTTTATTGGATGATTATTCCCATTAGTTGTATTATATTACACAACTTATATTAAGATTATTATCCTAATATTATGTGACAATTTATGTTGTATAATTACAACTCCTAAGGTTCACTCCATAAATACCTCAGTTTATAAGCCTCATTTATTTATAGTTTGTCACATTATTTAATGTGAATATCCTTACTTATGTTAATTCCATTAAACCACCTTAACACCATATAATTGTTATAACATTTATAACATTATAGACCTTAGTCTAAAATTCTTTTTCCAACTCTTATTAATTCGGTACAGCCCTTGAATTTATTTAAATTCTATTTTGACCACAAAACATTATGTAATGTTATACCTTATACTAATATCATTTGATATGATATTCTTATTTCCTTTAATTTATAACCTATAGTTTTTATACAAAACTATTTTATATTGCCGCTTAGGCACCATAAGAAAATCTTATTCTTTTCCATAAACTATAATCTCCTTTATTTATAAAACCATCCCATAATTTATACCATGTTATATATCCCATTTAATGTAACATTCTAACCTTAATATAAATATAACCTATGGTCAATAGTTATAAAATACCGAACAGACCCAAAACTGTTCAATAATTGCCATTTGGCCCTATTTATAACATATAGTTTAATAATTCATTAAAACTATATATTATACATATATCTTAATAAATGCTCTTATATAATTCTAAAAATCTCCAAATTTCTCCAAAGGGTTATAAATATCCTTATTAACCCATATACTTTCGGTATTCACATTTCCACCATCTATATTTCTCCAAATGTCATAATGACATAATAACTATATATTATACATATATAGTTCATTCTAATTCCAAAATCAACCAAATAAATTCCTAAAAATTCCTAATAGCCCATGGGTGTTTATAATACCATTTTACACCCTTTATTTTCGGAAATAACATATTCACCATATATGTTATAAAAATATTACCATAAGATACTTATCTTTATTATGAAACCTTAAATAAGTTATTTAACTTATCTAATTTGGTCAAAACCTACCATATGGTCAAGGTTGACCTCCTTAATATTTCCTTGACCATTAATTCCTAATAATTACGGTTTTAACCCTTAAGTTTCCAAAACTCACCATTTAACCCTAAAACTTTATATAATCTTATAAACTTTATTTTAAATCCTTTTTAACTCCCAATTTTTGGCCTTATTATTAGAAAGCCCCTAAATTTAATTTAATTACACCTAATACCCCATTTATTTTCGGTAATGCATTTATACCACTTAAACTTAATTAAAAGCTTGTAAATGCATAAATAAGATGGCCTAAAGTACATGACCTTATTACAAACATTTGCTCACAAAATAAATTAGACATAAATGTCCCAAAAATACATATAGATCTCGGCCTCACCATGTATTTTCCATTTAATTACCAAACTTCCACAAAATGTCTTAAATTTGACAATTATGCTTGTTTAATTAGTTATAAAATTTATTAAACCGTTCCTTAATCACCTAATATCAAAATAAGACCTTAATGTACTCTTCACTCACGACATATATGTATAAATATGTATAAACACATATTAATATACCAAGTGTAGATTTAAGTGATTTATACCTTGATTTAGCTTAGGTAAATCCTCGTTTGGATTCGGCCAGCCTAGGATAAAATTCCCACAGCTTCTTTTACATGTTTTCAAACAGAAACCAAGGCATAGTTAGTCTCCAAGCAAGATCTAACCATAAGAAGTGCTTTAATGTATATTTCAAGGTAAGATTTACCTTAGAATACCAAGACAAGAGTAGGTTGTCTTTGACCTGTATTTACAGAGGCAAAAGAGTATCAAAAGGTCTACTAAACCAAGGCTTAAAACCAGAATAACTTAGATTCAAAGATGGCTAATTTTTACCTTGTTTAAGATGTCAAAAATGGTGTTTTTGGCTTGGTTCTGGCTATACCTTGAAGCTCTTGATAGATCCACTGAATAAGTATGTTAAGAAGAAGATTATAAGGCTATTAGAACAGGTTTTACAACCGGATCTAAAGAGAATCAAAAGATAAGTGCTTAAAGCACATTTTTGTACCTTAAGAACAAGTTTGGGTTTCTCCACCCTCTTCCCTTGTTATGGCCGAGATTCCTCCTTCATTTAACCTCCAAGAACACCTAGATCCATGGATGGAAGTGGTTGATGTTTAGATCCACCGAAAGAGGAAAGATTTGTGAAGAAATTGAACATAAAATGACTAATTAAGCTCACCTAGGTATCAAAGTGTTCTTCAAAGTTCTTGGTGACTTACCCAAGACTTGGAGAAGCCAAAGAGAGAGGAGGGAGCCTTGTAATCGGTTGGAGCCAAGGCTAATGAGAGATTAGGTCAAATTTTGCCTTAATACTCTCTTTTTCCTTTGTTTATTATTTTTGTGATTGATGACTCATCAAAGGGATAGGAATGAGGCTGGCACCTATAATTGGAGGGGAAAGGTAAGGCTCCCACGATTTTGTGGCTGGTGGAGTCAAATAATGGAGCCAAATGGTGTATTAATTAATCAAAAGGCAAAAGTAATCCCTTAAAACATGGAAACATGTTGGAGGCTTGTCTTTATCTTGCAAGTGGCGATTTTAAACCTCCCCATCCTGTGAATTTCGACCTCATGTGGTCCAAGGGGTCAAACTTTGACCTGTTGACCATTCTTAGTCAATGTTGACTCAAACGGGCCCTACTTTAGGGTTTTATTAATATTTTAATATTAAATTTGTAAAAATTTGTAAATTCTTGGAATTAAATTCCTAATATGATATAATATGATATTTTATCATATTTAAAGGTAATTATAACCTTTTAGCCCATTTACAACCAATTTAGAAGGCAATTACACAAAACATGCTTTAAGGAGTTTTAGTGCACATTTTGTGTCTCCAAATGTTTCTGAGCTTGGTTTTCTTTGAAAACGGTTTTGTTGTGTTCCTTACATGATATTTGATCATGGTATCCAATTTTATATCTTTTAGAGGTCATTAGAATTTTAAGGTTTCTTAGAGCACATTTTTGCCCTTCTTGACCTTGAAGCATGTAAATGCTCGTTCTTTGTGTTGGAGTATTGTCCAACAATTGTAATATGTTTAGTAATGTGTTAATAAGCTTAGGACAAACCTAAGAAGTTCATTTGGGTATTTATTTACCCTAAACAGTCAAAGGGTGCAACATCTTGCTTTGTGTTGACCACTGTTGTTCTCAGTTGACTTTTAAGGCATGTTTAGGCCTTAATTAATGTAATTAAATATTTAATCCATGTTTAATAAGTTTGGGGTATTTCAATCTACCCCCCCTTAAAAAGACTTCGTCCCGAAGTCTCTTAATCAAATAGGTAAGTATATAAATGTATAACTACCCATTATTCCCATAATGTATATCTATGTGATATATCATTTACACACATCGTATTGCGCTTATACAGCACATAGCCATCACGTTGTGGCGTTAGTTCAATCATATATGGATATAGGTGATCCATCAGCACCATCATTTCCTATCAGTTCTACAAGCCCTGACAACCTCCCTGAGGTGTCCATAACATTCCATCGTTCCACATTCCATATCTAATGATTCATTTCGTATCTAGGCGATACCATATGTAATCATTCTATAAAGCAATATGAATACATATCACAAATAGCATAAGAAAAGTGTTACACACATGGGTGTAAACACAACATTCATACAGGTATCTCATAAGATACATACATACAAGTGTACATCACACACAAACAAACCAAACAACGCACGCCCCACGTACCAACCACAACCAACAAAACCAATTCACTGTATGCCATGCATACTAAACAATTCATTGTATGCCATGCATACTAAACAGACAAACCTCGTATGCCCCGCACACCACCAATTCTTTGTATGCAATGCATACTAAACAAACAAACTTAGTGCACACACGTGCACAGCCAAGAGGCTCTACCCCCCTTAAAAAGGGTTACGCCCCCGTACCCCACAAGTATACTACAGCCGCTCAACAAGGAGCGCTGGATACTTGGCTCTCAAAGAGTTTACTAACTCGTGGATTATCCTCATACCAGAGAGACGGGTATGACTCTAGCCTTTCTAGGCTCCACAATACATAAAGGTGAGGCACTGAATTGTTTGTGCTCTCTCCTAAGTTCATTCTAATGGGCCCACTCGCTCCGTATGAGGTGCAGACCCATGAACATAGGCTCAATTTGCCTCTCTTTTTTTCCATTGTTGTGAGTCCACTCGTTTGGATCACTATCATACTTGCGTGTGTCTTCTCTCACTGATATTCAGCTTGAGGTGTAATATGACATTGGCTATTGGTAGTACTTAGTGCTCTTTGCACTTGTCTTTGTAATACTCAGACGTACCAGCCTATATGTCCACGTAAATGATGATATTTGTCATCCATGTCTCCTGGTGGTTTTGTTCCGGAGTAACACATTGTTGTAGTTTTTTTTTACACACTCGTGTTGATATCCATTGCATCTTTCCGTATTCTCGCTAGATCAATAACTGCACAAGTGCAATACCAAAACACTCAATCCTACAGAGTGTAGAGGCGTAACCTCTCAGCAGCTAATATCTAATGAGTTAAACAGATAAGATGAGCGAATTATCCTATGAGTGGTACATTCCGAATCCTCTGTTCCTTGTTTAAGGTATCTGCTATTATATAGCTTTGTCTTTTATCCTCGCGTAGTCACGCGTTTATGTCCACATCGTCTGGTAGATTTCCTCTGGATTGCAAAAGTTTGCTTGATTCTTTTGAGGGTTCTACATATTATTTTTCCATAACGGGTTTTCCTATTTTATTTTTTTTTGTTTCCTGTCCTTAGTGTTCACGTCCTTGAAAGGTTTCCTTGTTTCTCTGTATACTGTCTTCTGCTCTGTGTGTTGAAAGTTCTTGATTTCTTTAGCCTGTTGGTTTAACTGCGGCTCTTCTCGTCCATCTTCGAGGTAATCTGTCTTACTGTCCGTAGAATGGAGTTGACTACTTCTCGTGTTCCTAACACTACTTGCCTACTTGCATGGGGTACCGTACTGATACATTACTACTTACCCGACTAACTCATAAATAAGTCTGTCGGGCCACATGCTCCTAACGGAGTGCGGTCGTCCCATGTCTCGTTTAGTAAACTGGTAATGTCTGTCACACGGATATTGTGAAGTATTCTGTTGTCAATCTCCCTCTGATGGATATCTCTTTTTTTTTGTCTTCTTCTTGTTTTTTTTTCTTGTCTAATAGTTCATGTTATCAGTTATCCTGTAATAAGTGCTATTGCCCTGGTGGCATCAGTGGTAATTCGTGTCATTAACCGGCGTTATCCAGCTTGGTGTAAGTAAAATCTGTGCTACATTTGGCAAACTTGGTTCTCCTAATTTAATCTCATTGAGTACAATACATATTCCTTTTCTCCCTGTTTATCATGATCACAACTCATCCATAGTTCATATTCGTTCCCTCATCCATTTAATTGGATGTATTGCAGATTGCATAATAGTTTGAGCAACTTGGCTCTTCACCTCTCAACCATCCTCACTGACGGTGGTGCATCTACAAAGGGTATGCTTGTCCATAAGGACTAAACATTTATCACTAATAGTGATTAGCATTAAATGCGGGTATACACTGATGGTATTTGGCTAGTAAGCCCTGTCTGAACATTCCCAAATACTTAAACTGGTGTGGTTTACAATCACAGTGGTTGTATAATTCCTCCGGTTGCAATGGTCGGACTAACGGTCTTCCCAAAGTTGCATAGGTTTCTAATCTCAAGGTTTGTATGAAGAAGTTTGAAAATAATTTTTTGTATATATATAGTAAAAGGCTAAAAGTAGTAGTTGTTGCAGTTGCATCTGCAGTTGCGATTACTGTTGCTGCACTTGCTGTAGCAAGTGCGCAAGGCAGATGGAAATTTCAGTGGTTTACTTGTCATAGCGCTTGCAATAGCAAGTGCACCATGCAGGTGGAAATTCTGGTTCAGTAATTCCCGGCCTCATTGACTGTGCGTCGTCGAGTATGGCTACATGATAATGTAAGCGTTAACGTCCTGTTCATATATATTATCCGTCAAGGTTTAAAGCTTATTGGTACTGGGTACACATAATCTCAAAAGTCATACAAAAAAAAGTAAGTGGTCAATGACACACTCCCACATATTCATAACATGTTTTGTCTAATATCCAAGGTAAATACATATCATACTAAGCAAAGTCTTCCACCAGCGGTCTCATGGAGTTAGGGTACTCATGCCCTATCTACTCCCTTGCCCTTCAGGGCTCCAGCATCCGTAGATGTCTGGCCATCCTGACCGCCCCGTGGTACTCCAGATCCTCCAGCTGAGGTCTTCTGAGTATTCTTTGGTGGCCTGTAATTAAGGCCCTCGGGGTTCATCCAACACTCGAATTCCCTATGGCCTTCTTTGTGGCAGCACCGACACTCGACTTTGCGGCCTTCACAGTCGACCCCAGGATGGTCCTTCCCACAACGCTTACAGTAAAAATGGCGCTGGGGCTGTCCGGTGCTTGATGATAGTATTTAGTTAAGTCAATAACTATTGGTATAAAGGTTAAGGTCACAATTGAATTTAAGAGGTAGGTGTTCTCACCCTTAGGAGGTGCAGATCTCAAAGGCTAAGCATCTATAGCTGGGCCGGTCAACCGAAGGATGGGCTCTTTCCCCTTTGCTCCCTGGTGACCCTGCTGCCCTTTCTTTGGAAAGAATTTCCTGTTCAAGGTTTCGGGTCAGCATTCATAAGGTATTTAATATGATAAGTAGTTTAGAATGGGATAAGTCCTTACTTTCCCTTCTTTTGGCCTTCGCCTAGAGATGCTCCTCCACCCTCAGACTCTCCTTCGGGGTTCTTTCTCTTCTTTGCCCCTAGAGTCTCTTCCCGAGTCTGGAGCATTAGCTCCGTCCTCGAGGCAGCTTCATAACACTCCTGGAATCTCATTGATAAGTTCTCACAACGTTAATCGGTAATGTATTAGGTAAAGAATTTATGGCTTTCTTGTTAGTACCTGAATGGTAGAGTAGAGGGCAACACCCATCGACATCTGGATGCGAAACAACAATCCTCCCCGGAACTTCTCGATCTTAACGGTCTCTGAGTATTCAACACCGGGGATGAAGTCCAGCAGACCAATGAATCGAGCGTAATACTCATCCACGGTCAGACCTTCCTGGGTCAATGTCTCAAACTCATGGCGCTTCTTCTGCTTAAGATGAGCTGGGTAGTACTTCCCCCTCAGCAACTCTACAAAGGCAGCCCATGAAAAGTCGGGCATAGCCAGGTGATGGTCCTTGACCAACCGCCACCAAGTGCTGGCTGCATCCTTCAGATGGAAAGCAGCAATGGCGACCTTCTTGTCGTCCGGTACCTGTAAAGCTTCATATGCTTTCTCATGTTCAACAATGTAATGCTCCAAAGCTACGGGGTCTGGTTCCCCAGAATATGTAGGTGGTCGGGTCTCGCTAACTGACTTCAGCCAGTTCGTTTCCCTGGACTGTGGCGGGTGGGCTGGTGCTCCTCCTATCTGAGTACCCAGCTGTGCAAGTACGGCTGCAACATCTCAGCAACTCCTGGAATGCCGGGGTCACCGCCTCCACCTCTTCCTGTACCACGCCCTCTAGTTCCCCCAGACATCTGTAGTACAGTATGTCACATAAATGTTCGGTAAATTACCGTACACAACCAGTAGATATTGAATTGTCTTAGAGGCTAGCCTATCTCACCATTTGCGTTACTAGACACAATATATTCCTAAGACGAATCGTCTCAAACCTCCCAAATGTTTCCCGTAATTTCCCAAGTCCTAAGCTCATTGTCTTAACCTATTATCTCGTCATCAGAGCGGTACTCCGCTCTGATACCACTTTTGTAACACCCCTCTCCATAATCTCGTAATAATCTCTCACGTAGCAATAAATAAAAACGTCTCGCAACAGAAAATAAATTACAATTACAACACTCACTCGGGTGTCACCGGCCATTACTCGCCCATGCGAGCAACGAAGCCAAACTACATCCAACTTCCAACATAAATAAACTGCTAACCGCCGTGATAACGAGAAAACTCCTATACATCATACTAAGTCTACAAGCCATTAACATCGACAAGTGAGCGTCTACCCAATCCTGAAAATACACAACCTTACCATAATACAATTCACCATCTTCATTGTCGTATGAACCAACTCCATGTGCAGTAGTAATTAAAGTAAAACTCCATTTACCCTGTTCCCGCTCTTCGGCTTCGACAATAATCAACAACCTGAAATGGTGTAGTATCAGCGATAGACGCTGAGTATGCCGGGCCTGGACCCTATTGGTCACTTGTCATTTTAACCATCTTGTTATTAGATTGGTTTCATGCTTTACCATTTTACAGTTATAAACAATACTGTAATATATATGCATAAATATACATAAACATCCATCCAAATATTCATAAACATTTAACCATACATCCAATCCAAACATTCATAGAACATTTCAAACAATAATTATATATCGAACGTATCGAGCAATAACAGTAGTATGTACAATGTACAGTCGCCGTAGCGTATACCATTTTTTTTATTTCAATTTATCTTGGCCTTCAAGGCCCCATCCATATGTACAATGTACATCGCCGTAGCGTACAGTTTCCATAGTTAAATTAATTTGGCCTTTAAGGCCCTATCCATCCAAACCATGTTTAATTATTAATATCAGTTGGGCGTCATGTTAGGACAACCCGATAACCTCACCATGGACATAGTCCTCCCGTACACACAAAGGTGCTCATTTCGCCAGAGGTCCGGAGGCCCCTGACTCTCTTATGTCTCGTAAGAAGTCCATAAAAAGGCCGTAGCCACCTGATCCACGATCCAGTTTGGGCTCGTTGGATATAACCTGGAGCGGAATCCAATTAGGAAACCCCTCAATCATCACAAATGCGCAACCAAGTAGTTCGTAAACTACCGGGATTCCTCACCTCAACTCATACCATCTCTCTCTCATAATGTTTAAGATCTGCTCTTAGTCTTATGGAGAATAATTATTAGTTAGCTGCCCAATGGGTCTCACGCATACCTAGAAGTAATCTAGGTTATATTCATGTTCGAGATCCATGCTCTAGAGACCGACAATGTCGTGACTCATACCTAAGTGTTTTACTTAGGTTACCTTATACTTAATATTAATACTATGGTATTATATCAAGTAACCGTCATTTTATCACAACAACGTATATGTATGTTTATATAAGTCGATCTATAGTCGACGTAGTGTTAGTCCCGTAGGACGCTCGTGCATAAATAATTAATGCAGTAACACTTAATCACATACATGTATCCACACACATACACACAAGTTATATCAACCAAATCCGAGCCCAAGGAGCAACCTTAGGACAACTCGGATCAAACCCCTTTACATACCGTTCACCCTGATCGTATTACGGTGGAGTATGAATCAGCAAGATCCTACGCTCCGTGTAGTCCACTAGCTCGTCAAGCGTCTTGTCAGAAGTATAATCTAAACGGTATTAAAACTATAAGTCAGTCTCCATGACTAACTACATCCGGTATTTCCGAATAATAAGTAACCCCGACAGTTCATCCCTGTTTTCCACAGTTGTTTGTTACGGGTTTCTCTAAACTGGTCGGCTTGGTTACTAAAACTCGTATGTCAAAACATTTCGACTGTTAAGTTTAATTCCTTATTTTTCTTTTAATCTTATCCACCATCTAGTTTAGGTACATAACCTATAGTTGCATGTATGCATGATTATATTATATTATATTCTTTTTTCGTATTGTATCATTTAATATATTGTATCATTCTCCCACCATCCATTATAATACAATGAATTATATAATCCATTATCTTAGTAGATAATATTTGCATTCAAAAACTCATAACATATAGTTTGTAACTATTTTTTTAAATAACCACCACCATTATATTATATGGTTTCCAACCATAATATATATCCATCCTTATATACATTATTCTTGTGTATATATATATTTACAACGTAGGTAATTCCTATGAGTTTAATAAACTCTTATATTCTATGTTACATTTTATCACCTTTTATTGGATGATTATTCCCATTAGTTGTATTATATTACACAACTTATATTAAGATTATTATCCTAATATTATGTGACAATTTATGTTGTATAATTACAACTCCTAAGGTTCACTCCATAAATACCTCAGTTTATAAGCCTCATTTATTTATAGTTTGTCACATTATTTAATGTGAATATCCTTACTTATGTTAATTCCATTAAACCACCTTAACACCATATAATTGTTATAACATTTATAACATTATAGACCTTAGTCTAAAATTCTTTTTCCAACTCTTATTAATTCGGTACAGCCCTTGAATTTATTTAAATTCTATTTTGACCACAAAACATTATGTAATGTTATACCTTATACTAATATCATTTGATATGATATTCTTATTTCCTTTAATTTATAACCTATAGTTTTTATACAAAACTATTTTATATTGCCGCTTAGGCACCATAAGAAAATCTTATTCTTTTCCATAAACTATAATCTCCTTTATTTATAAAACCATCCCATAATTTATACCATGTTATATATCCCATTTAATGTAACATTCTAACCTTAATATAAATATAACCTATGGTCAATAGTTATAAAATACCGAACAGACCCAAAACTGTTCAATAATTGCCATTTGGCCCTATTTATAACATATAGTTTAATAATTCATTAAAACTATATATTATACATATATCTTAATAAATGCTCTTATATAATTCTAAAAATCTCCAAATTTCTCCAAAGGGTTATAAATATCCTTATTAACCCATATACTTTCGGTATTCACATTTCCACCATCTATATTTCTCCAAATTGTCATAATGACATAATAACTATATATTATACATATATAGTTCATTCTAATTCCAAAATCAACCAAATAAATTCCTAAAAATTCCTAATAGCCCATGGGTGTTTATAATACCATTTTACACCCTTTATTTTCGGAAATAACATATTCACCATATATGTTATAAAAATATTACCATAAGATACTTATCTTTATTATGAAACCTTAAATAAGTTATTTAACTTATCTAATTTGGTCAAAACCTACCATATGGTCAAGGTTGACCTCCTTAATATTTCCTTGACCATTAATTCCTAATAATTACGGTTTTAACCCTTAAGTTTCCAAAACTCACCATTTAACCCTAAAACTTTATAATCTTATAAACTTTATTTTAAATCCTTTTTAACTCCCAATTTTTGGCCTTATTATTAGAAAGCCCCTAAATTTAATTTAATTACACCTAATACCCCATTTATTTTCGGTAATGCATTTATACCACTTAAACTTAATTAAAAGCTTGTAAATGCATAAATAAGATGGCCTAAAGTACATGACCTTATTACAAACATTTGCTCACAAAATAAATTAGACATAAATGTCCCAAAAATACATATAGATCTCGGCCTCACCATGTATTTTCCATTTAATTACCAAACTTCCACAAAATGTCTTAAATTTGACAATTATGCTTGTTTAATTAGTTATAAAATTTATTAAACCGTTCCTTAATCACCTAATGTCAAAATAAGACCTTAATGTACTCTTCACTCACGGCATATATGTATAAATATGTATAAACACATATTAATATACCAAGTGTAGATTTAAGTGATTTATACCTTGATTTAGCTTAGGTAAATCCTCGTTTGGATTCGGCCAGCCTAGGATAAAATTCCCACAGCTTCTTTTACATGTTTTCAAACAGAAACCAAGGCATAGTTAGTCTCCAAGCAAGATCTAACCATAAGAAGTGCTTTAATGTATATTTCAAGGTAAGATTTACCTTAGAATACCAAGACAAGAGTAGGTTGTCTTTGACCTGTATTTACAGAGGCAAAAGAGTATCAAAAGGTCTACTAAACCAAGGCTTAAAACCAGAATAACTTAGATTCAAAGATGGCTAATTTTTACCTTGTTTAAGATGTCAAAAATGGTGTTTTTGGCTTGGTTCTGGCTATACCTTGAAGCTCTTGATAGATCCACTGAATAAGTATGTTAAGAAGAAGATTATAAGGCTATTAGAACAGGTTTTACAACCGGATCTAAAGAGAATCAAAAGATAAGTGCTTAAAGCACATTTTTGTACCTTAAGAACAAGTTTGGGTTTCTCCACCCTCTTCCCTTGTTATGGCCGAGATTCCTCCTTCATTTAACCTCCAAGAACCTAGATCCATGGATGGAAGTGGTTGATGTTTAGATCCACCGAAAGAGGAAAGATTTGTGAAGAAATTGAACATAAAATGACTAATTAAGCTCACCTAGGTATCAAAGTGTTCTTCAAAGTTCTTGGTGACTTACCCACGACTTGGAGAAGCCAAAGAGAGAGGAGGGAGCCTTGTAATCGGTTGGAGCCAAGGCTAATGAGAGATTAGGTCAAATTTTGCCTTAATACTCTCTTTTTCCTTTGTTTATTATTTTTGTGATTGATGACTCATCAAAGGGATAGGAATGAGGCTGGCACCTATAATTGGAGGGGAAAGGTAAGGCTCCCACGATTTTGTGGGTGGAGTCAAATAATGGAGCCAAATGGTGTATTAATTAATCAAAAGGCAAAAGTAATCCCTTAAAACATGGAAACATGTTGAGGCTTGTCTTTATCTTGCAAGTGGCGATTTTAAACCTCCCCAGCCTGTGAATGTCGACCTCATGTGGTCCAAGGGGTCAAACTTTGACCTCTTGACCATTTTAGTCAATGTTGACTCAAACGGGCCCCACTTTAGGGTTTTATTAATATTTTAATATTAAATTTGTAAAAATTTGTAAATTCTTGGAATTAAATTCCTAATATGATATAATATGATATTTTATCATATTTAAAGGTAATTATAACCTTTTAGCCCATTTACAACCAATTTAGAAGGCAATTACACAAAAACGTGCTTTAAGGAGTTTTAGTGCACATTTTGTGTCTCCAGATGTTTCTGAGCTTGGTTTTCTTTGACAACAGTTTTGTGTTCCTTACATGATTTGATCATGGTATCCAATTTTATATCATTTAGAGGTCATTAGAATTTTAAGGTTTCTTAGAGCACATTTTTGCCCTTCTTGACCTTGAAGCATGTAAATGCTCGTTTTGTGTTGGAGTATTTCCAACAATTGTAATATGTTATATTGTTAATAAGCTTAGGACAAACCTAAGAAGTTCATTTGGGTATTTATTTACCCTAAACAGTCAAAGGGTGCAACATCTTGCTTTGTGTTGACCACTGTTGTTCTCAGTTGACTTTTAAGGCATGTTTAGGCCTTAATTAATGTAATTAAATATTTAATCCATGTTTAATAAGTTTGGGGTATTTCAATCTACCCCCCTTAAAAAGACTTCGTCCCGAAGTCTCTTAATCAAATAGGTAAGTATAAATGTATAACTACCCATTATTCCCATAATGTATATCTATGTGATATATCATTTACACACATCGTATTGCGCTTATACAGCACATAGCCATCACGTTGTGGCGTTAGTTCAATCATATATGGATATAGGTGATCCATCAGCACCATCATTTCCTATCAGTTCTACAAGCCCTGACAACCTCCCTGAGGTGTCCATAACATTCCATCGTTCCACATTCCATATCTAATGATTCATTTCGTATCTAGGCGATACCATATGTAATCATTCTATAAAGCAATATGAATACATATCACAAATAGCATAAGAAAAGTGTTACACACATGGGTGTAAACACAACATTCATACAGGTATCTCATAAGATACATACATACAAGTGTACATCACACACAAACAAACCAAACAACGCACGCCCCACGTACCAACCACAACCAACAAAACCAATTCACTGTATGCCATGCATACTAAACAATTCATTGTATGCCATGCATACTAAACAGACAAACCTCGTATGCCCCGCACACCACCAATTCTTTGTATGCAATGCATACTAAACAAACAAAACTTAGTGCACACACGTGCACAGCCAAGAGGCTCTACCCCCCTTAAAAAGGGTTACGCCCCCGTACCCCACAAGTATACTACAGCCGCTCAACAAGGAGCGCTGGATACTTGGCTCTCAAAGAGTTTACTAACTCGTGGATTATCCTCATACCAGAGAGACGGGTATGACTCTAGCCTTTCTAGGCTCCACAATACATAAAGGTGAGGCACTGAATTGTTTGTGCTCTCTCCTAAGTTCATTCTAATGGGCCCACTCGCTCCGTATGAGGTGCAGACCCATGAACATAGGCTCAATTTGCCTCTCTTTTTTTCCATTGTTGTGAGTCCACTCGTTTGGATCACTATCATACTTGCGTGTGTCTTCTCTCACTGATATTCAGCTTGAGGTGTAATATGACATTGGCTATTGGTAGTACTTAGTGCTCTTTGCACTTGTCTTTGTAATACTCAGACGTACCAGCCTATATGTCCACGTAAATGATGATATTTGTCATCCATGTCTCCTGGTGGTTTTGTTCCGGAGTAACACATTGTTGTAGTTTTTTTTTACACACTCGTGTTGATATCCATTGCATCTTTCCGTATTCTCGCTAGATCAATAACTGCACAAGTGCAATACCAAAACACTCAATCCTACAGAGTGTAGAGGCGTAACCTCTCAGCAGCTAATATCTAATGAGTTAAACAGATAAGATGAGCGAATTATCCTATGAGTGGTACATTCCGAATCCTCTGTTCCTTGTTTAAGGTATCTGCTATTATATAGCTTTGTCTTTTATCCTCGCGTAGTCACGCGTTTATGTCCACATCGTCTGGTAGATTTCCTCTGGATTGCAAAAGTTTGCTTGATTCTTTTGAGGGTTCTACATATTATTTTTCCATAATGGGTTTTCCTATTTTATTTTTTTTGTTTCCTGTCCTTAGTGTTCACGTCCTTGAAAGGTTTCCTTGTCTTCTCTGTATACTGTCTTCTGCTCTGTGTTGAAAGTTCTTGATTTCTTTAGCCTGTTGGTTTAACTGCGGCTCTTCTCGTCCATCTTCGAGGTAATCTGTCTTACTGTCCGTAGAATGGAGTTGACTACTTCTCGTGTTCCTAACACTACTTGCCTACTTGCATGGGGTACCGTACTGATACATTACTACTTACCCGACTAACTCATAAATAAGTCTGTCGGGCCCACATGCTCCTAACGGAGTGCGGTCGTCCCATGTCTCGTTTAGTAAACTGGTAATGTCTGTCACACGGATATTGTGAAGTATTCTGTTGTCAATCTCCCTCTGATGGATATCTCTTTTTTTTTGTCTTCTTCTTGTTTTTTTTTCTTGTCTAATAGTTCATGTTATCAGTTATCCTGTAATAAGTGCTATTGCCCTGGTGGCATCAGTGGTAATTCGTGTCATTAACCGGCGTTATCCAGCTTGGTGTAAGTAAAATCTGTGCTACATTTGGCAAACTTGGTTCTCCTAATTTAATCTCATTGAGTACAATACATATTCCTTTTCTCCCTGTTTATCATGATCACAACTCATCCATAGTTCATATTCGTTCCCTCATCCATTTAATTGGATGTATTGCAGATTGCATAATAGTTTGAGCAACTTGGCTCTTCACCTCTCAACCATCCTCACTGACGGTGGTGCATCTACAAAGGGTATGCTTGTCCATAAGGACTAAACATTTATCACTAATAGTGATTAGCATTAAATGCGGGTATACACTGATGGTATTTGGCTAGTAAGCCCTGTCTGAACATTCCCAAATACTTAAACTGGTGTGGTTTACAATCACAGTGGTTGTATAATTCCTCCGGTTGCAATGGTCGGACTAACGGTCTTCCCAAAGTTGCATAGGTTTCTAATCTCAAGGTTTGTATGAAGAAGTTTGAAAATAATTTTTTGTATATATATAGTAAAAGGCTAAAAGTAGTAGTTGTTGCAGTTGCATCTGCAGTTGCGATTACTGTTGCTGTTGCTGCACTTGCTGTAGCAAGTGCGCAAGGCAGATGGAAATTTCAGTGGTTTACTTGTCATAGCGCTTGCAATAGCAAGTGCACCATGCAGGTGGAAATTCTGGTTCAGTAATTCCCGGCCTCATTGACTGTGCGTCGTCAAGTATGGCTACATGATAATGTAAGCGTTAACGTCCTGTTCATATATATTATCCGTCAAGGTTTAAAGCTTATTGGTACTGGGTACACATAATCTCAAAAGTCATACAAAAAAAAGTAAGTGGTCAATGACACACTCCCACATATTCATAACATGTTTTGTCTAATATCCAAGGTAAATACATATCATACTAAGCAAAGTCTTCCACCAGCGGTCTCATGGAGTTAGGGTACTCATGCCCTATCTACTCCCTTGCCCTTCAGGGCTCCAGCATCCGTAGATGTCTGGCCATCCTGACCGCCCCGTGGTACTCCAGATCCTCCAGCTGAGGTCTTCTGAGTATTCTTTGGTGGCCTGTAATTAAGGCCCTCGGGGTTCATCCAACACTCGAATTCCCTATGGCCTTCTTTGTGGCAGCACCGACACTCGACTTTGCGGCCTTCACAGTCGACCCCAGGATGGTCCTTCCCACAACGCTTACAGTAAAAATGGCGCTGGGGCTGTCCGGTGCTTGATGATAGTATTTAGTTAAGTCAATAACTATTGGTATAAAGGTTAAGGTCACAATTGAATTTAAGAGGTAGGTGTTCTCACCCTTAGGAGGTGCAGATCTCAAAGGCTAAGCATCTATAGCTGGGCCGGTCAACCGAAGGATGGGCTCTTTCCCCTTTGCTCCCTGGTGACCCTGCTGCCCTTTCTTTGGAAAGAATTTCCTGTTCAAGGTTTCGGGTCAGCATTCATAAGGTATTTAATATGATAAGTAGTTTAGAATGGGATAAGTCCTTACTTTCCCTTCTTTTGGCCTTCGCCTAGAGATGCTCCTCCACCCTCAGACTCTCCTTCGGGGTTCTTTCTCTTCTTTGCCCCTAGAGTCTCTTCCCGAGTCTGGAGCATTAGCTCCGTCCTCGAGGCAGCTTCATAACACTCCTGGAATCTCATTGATAAGTTCTCACAACGTTAATCGGTAATGTATTAGGTAAAGAATTTATGGCTTTCTTGTTAGTACCTGAATGGTAGAGTAGAGGGCAACACCCATCGACATCTGGATGCGAAACAACAATCCTCCCCGGAACTTCTCGATCTTAACGGTCTCTGAGTATTCAACACCGGGGATGAAGTCCAGCAGACCAATGAATCGAGCGTAATACTCATCCACGGTCAGACCTTCCTGGGTCAATGTCTCAAACTCATGGCGCTTCTTCTGCTTAAGATGAGCTGGGTAGTACTTCCCCCTCAGCAACTCTACAAAGGCAGCCCATGAAAAGTCGGGCATAGCCAGGTGATGGTCCTTGACCAACCGCCACCAAGTGCTGGCTGCATCCTTCAGATGGAAAGCAGCAATGGCGACCTTTTGTCGTCTCGGTACCTGTAAAGCTTCATATGCTTTCTCATGTTCAACAATGTAATGCTCCAAAGCTACGGGGTCTGGTTCCCCAGAATATGTAGGTGGTCGGGTCTCGCTAACTGACTTCAGCCAGTTCGTTTCCCTGGACTGTGGCGGGTGGGCTGGTGCTCCTCCTATCTGAGTACCCAGCTGTGCAAGTACGGCTGCAACATCTCAGCAACTCCTGGAATGCCGGGGTCACCGCCTCCACCTCTTCCTGTACCACGCCCTCTAGTTCCCCCAGACATCTGTAGTACAGTATGTCACATAAATGTTCGGTAAATTACCGTACACAACCAGTAGATATTGAATTGTCTTAGAGGCTAGCCTATCTCACCATTTGCGTTACTAGACACAATATATTCCTAAGACGAATCGTCTCAAACCTCCCAAATGTTTCCCGTAATTTCCCAAGTCCTAAGCTCATTGTCTTAACCTATTATCTCGTCATCAGAGCGGTACTCCGCTCTGATACCACTTTTGTAACACCCCTCTCCATAATCTCGTAATAATCTCTCACGTAGCAATAAATAAAAACGTCTCGCAACAGAAAATAAATTACAATTACAACACTCACTCGGGTGTCACCGGCCATTACTCGCCCATGCGAGCAACGAAGCCAAACTACATCCAACTTCCAACATAAATAAACTGCTAACCGCCGTGATAACGAGAAAACTCCTATACATCATACTAAGTCTACAAGCCATTAACATCGACAAGTGAGCGTCTACCCAATCCTGAAAATACACAACCTTACCATAATACAATTCACCATCTTCATTGTCGTATGAACCAACTCCATGTGCAGTAGTAATTAAAGTAAAACTCCATTTACCCTGTTCCCGCTCTTCGGCTTCGACAATAATCAACAACCTGAAATGGTGTAGTATCAGCGATAGACGCTGAGTATGCCGGGCCTGGACCCTATTGGTCACTTGTCATTTTAACCATCTTGTTATTAGATTGGTTTCATGCTTTACCATTTTACAGTTATAAACAATACTGTAATATATATGCATAAATATACATAAACATCCATCCAAATATTCATAAACATTTAACCATACATCCAATCCAAACATTCATAGAACATTTCAAACAATAATTATATATCGAACGTATCGAGCAATAACAGTAGTATGTACAATGTACAGTCGCCGTAGCGTATACCATTTTTTTTATTTCAATTTATCTTGGCCTTCAAGGCCCCATCCATATGTACAATGTACATCGCCGTAGCGTACAGTTTCCATAGTTAAATTAATTTGGCCTTTAAGGCCCTATCCATCCAAACCATGTTTAATTATTAATATCAGTTGGGCGTCATGTTAGGACAACCCGATAACCTCACCATGGACATAGTCCTCCCGTACACACAAAGGTGCTCATTTCGCCAGAGGTCCGGAGGCCCCTGACTCTCTTATGTCTCGTAAGAAGTCCATAAAAAGGCCGTAGCCACCTGATCCACGATCCAGTTTGGGCTCGTTGGATATAACCTGGAGCGGAATCCAATTAGGAAACCCCTCAATCATCACAAATGCGCAACCAAGTAGTTCGTAAACTACCGGGATTCCTCACCTCAACTCATACCATCTCTCTCTCATAATGTTTAAGATCTGCTCTTAGTCTTATGGAGAATAATTATTAGTTAGCTGCCCAATGGGTCTCACGCATACCTAGAAGTAATCTAGGTTATATTCATGTTCGAGATCCATGCTCTAGAGACCGACAATGTCGTGACTCATACCTAAGTGTTTTACTTAGGTTACCTTATACTTAATATTAATACTATGGTATTATATCAAGTAACCGTCATTTTATCACAACAACGTATATGTATGTTTATATAAGTCGATCTATAGTCGACGTAGTGTTAGTCCCGTAGGACGCTCGTGCATAAATAATTAATGCAGTAACACTTAATCACATACATGTATCCACACACATAACACACAAGTTATATCAACCAAATCCGAGCCCAAGGAGCAACCTTAGGACAACTCGGATCAAACCCCTTTACATACCGTTCACCCTGATCGTATTACGGTGGAGTATGAATCAGCAAGATCCTACGCTCCGTGTAGTCCACTAGCTCGTCAAGCGTCTTGTCAGAAGTATAATCTAAACGGTAAAAACTATAAGTCAGTCTCCATGACTAACTACATCCGGTATTTCCGAATAATAAGTAACCCCGACAGTTCATCCCTGTTTTCCACAGTTGTTTGTTACGGGTTTCTCTAAACTGGTCGGCTTGGTTACTAAAACTCGTATGTCAAAACATTTCGACTGTTAAGTTTAATTCCTTATTTTTCTTTTAATCTTATCCACCATCTAGTTTAGGTACATAACCTATAGTTGCATGTATGCATGATTATTATATTATATTATATTCTTTTTTCGTATTGTATCATTTAATATATTGTATCATTCTCCCACCATCCATTATAATACAATGAATTATATAATCCATTATCTTAGTAGATAATATTTGCATTCAAAAACTCATAACATATAGTTTGTAACTATTTTTTTAAATAACCACCACCATTATATTATATGGTTTCCAACCATAATATATATCCATCCTTATATACATTATTCTTGTGTATATATATATTTACAACGTAGGTAATTCCTATGAGTTTAATAAACTCTTATATTCTATGTTACATTTTATCACCTTTTATTGGATGATTATTCCCATTAGTTGTATTATATTACACAACTTATATTAAGATTATTATCCTAATATTATGTGACAATTTATGTTGTATAATTACAACTCCTAAGGTTCACTCCATAAATACCTCAGTTTATAAGCCTCATTTATTTATAGTTTGTCACATTATTTAATGTGAATATCCTTACTTATGTTAATTCCATTAAACCACCTTAACACCATATAATTGTTATAACATTTATAACATTATAGACCTTAGTCTAAAATTCTTTTTCCAACTCTTATTAATTCGGTACAGCCCTTGAATTTATTTAAATTCTATTTTGACCACAAAACATTATGTAATGTTATACCTTATACTAATATCATTTGATATGATATTCTTATTTCCTTTAATTTATAACCTATAGTTTTTATACAAAACTATTTTATATTGCCGCTTAGGCACCATAAGAAAATCTTATTCTTTTCCATAAACTATAATCTCCTTTATTTATAAAACCATCCCATAATTTATACCATGTTATATATCCCATTTAATGTAACATTCTAACCTTAATATAAATATAACCTATGGTCAATAGTTATAAAATACCGAACAGACCCAAAACTGTTCAATAATTGCCATTTGGCCCTATTTATAACATATAGTTTAATAATTCATTAAAACTATATATTATACATATATCTTAATAAATGCTCTTATATAATTCTAAAAATCTCCAAATTTCTCCAAAGGGTTATAAATATCCTTATTAACCCATATACTTTCGGTATTCACATTTCCACCATCTATATTTCTCCAAAGTGTCATAATGACATAATAACTATATATTATACATATATAGTTCATTCTAATTCCAAAATCAACCAAATAAATTCCTAAAAATTCCTAATAGCCCATGGGTGTTTATAATACCATTTTACACCCTTTATTTTCGGAAATAACATATTCACCATATATGTTATAAAAATATTACCATAAGATACTTATCTTTATTATGAAACCTTAAATAAGTTATTTAACTTATCTAATTTGGTCAAAACCTACCATATGGTCAAGGTTGACCTCCTTAATATTTCCTTGACCATTAATTCCTAATAATTACGGTTTTAACCCTTAAGTTTCCAAAACTCACCATTTAACCCTAAAACTTTATATAATCTTATAAACTTTATTTTAAATCCTTTTTAACTCCCAATTTTTGGCCTTATTATTAGAAAGCCCCTAAATTTAATTTAATTACACCTAATACCCCATTTATTTTCGGTAATGCATTTATACCACTTAAACTTAATTAAAAGCTTGTAAATGCATAAATAAGATGGCCTAAAGTACATGACCTTATTACAAACATTTGCTCACAAAATAAATTAGACATAAATGTCCCAAAAATACATATAGATCTCGGCCTCACCATGTATTTTCCATTTAATTACCAAACTTCCACAAAATGTCTTAAATTTGACAATTATGCTTGTTTAATTAGTTATAAAATTTATTAAACCGTTCCTTAATCACCTAATGTCAAAATAAGACCTTAATGTACTCTTCACTCACGGCATATATGTATAAATATGTATAAACACATATTAATATACCAAGTGTAGATTTAAGTGATTTATACCTTGATTTAGCTTAGGTAAATCCTCGTTTGGATTCGGCCAGCCTAGGATAAAATTCCCACAGCTTCTTTTACATGTTTTCAAACAGAAACCAAGGCATAGTTAGTCTCCAAGCAAGATCTAACCATAAGAAGTGCTTTAATGTATATTTCAAGGTAAGATTTACCTTAGAATACCAAGACAAGAGTAGGTTGTCTTTGACCTGTATTTACAGAGGCAAAAGAGTATCAAAAGGTCTACTAAACCAAGGCTTAAAACCAGAATAACTTAGATTCAAAGATGGCTAATTTTTACCTTGTTTAAGATGTCAAAAATGGTGTTTTTGGCTTGGTTCTGGCTATACCTTGAAGCTCTTGATAGATCCACTGAATAAGTATGTTAAGAAGAAGATTATAAGGCTATTAGAACAGGTTTTACAACCGGATCTAAAGAGAATCAAAAGATAAGTGCTTAAAGCACATTTTTGTACCTTAAGAACAAGTTTGGGTTTCTCCACCCTCTTCCCTTGTTATGGCCGAGATTCCTCCTTCATTTAACCTCCAAGAACAACCTAGATCCATGGATGGAAGTGGTTGATGTTTAGATCCACCGAAAGAGGAAAGATTTGTGAAGAAATTGAACATAAAATGACTAATTAAGCTCACCTAGGTATCAAAGTGTTCTTCAAAGTTCTTGGTGACTTACCCACGACTTGGAGAAGCCAAAGAGAGAGGAGGGAGCCTTGTAATCGGTTGGAGCCAAGGCTAATGAGAGATTAGGTCAAATTTTGCCTTAATACTCTCTTTTTCCTTTGTTTATTATTTTTGTGATTGATGACTCATCAAAGGGATAGGAATGAGGCTGGCACCTATAATTGGAGGGGAAAGGTAAGGCTCCCACGATTTTGTGGCTGGTGGAGTCAAATAATGGAGCCAAATGGTGTATTAATTAATCAAAAGGCAAAAGTAATCCCTTAAAACATGGAAACATGTTGAAGGCTTGTCTTTATCTTGCAAGTGGCGATTTTAAACCTCCCCAGCCTGTGAATGTCGACCTCATGTGGTCCAAGGGGTCAAACTTTGACCTCTTGACCATTTTTAGTCAATGTTGACTCAAACGGGCCCCACTTTAGGGTTTTATTAATATTTTAATATTAAATTTGTAAAAATTTGTAAATTCTTGGAATTAAGTTCCTAATATGATATAATATGATATTTTATCATATTTAAAGGAAATTATAACCTTTTAGCCCATTTACAACCAATTTAGAAGGCAATTACACAAAAACGTGCTTTAAGGAGTTTTAGTGCACATTTTGTGTCTCCAGATGTTTCTGAGCTTGGTTTTCTTTGACAACAGTTTTTTTGTGTTCCTTAATGATATTTGATCATGGTATCCAATTTTATATCATTTAGAGGTCATTAGAATTTTAAGGTTTCTTAGAGCACATTTTTGCCCTTCTTGACCTTGAAGCATGTAAATGCTCGTTATTTGTGTTGGAGTATTTTCCAACAATTGTAATATGTTTATTAATGTGTTAATAAGCTTAGGACAAATTTTTAGGTCCTAAGAAGTTCATTTGGGTATTTATTTACCCTAAACAGTCAAAGGGTGCAACATCTTGCTTTGTGTTGACCACTGTTGTTCTCAGTTGACTTTTAAGGCATGTTTAGGCCTTAATTAATGTAATTAAATATTTAATCCATGTTTAATAAGTTTGGGGTATTTCAGAAGTAGTTGAGTAGGTTGAGAGTAAGAGTAAAATTAGGTATAACGGGATAACGGGGTTGACTATGGGCGCACTAGTCGTTTATTGTATTGCCCCGATGTTAATGGAAACAAATGTAATGTTACCAGTTGTTCAACTATTACGCAAAGAACATAAGAGGACGCAGTAGAGTGGACCTTGGTGACAGGTATGGTTTTCTTGCAACCTGTGTCCTACCGGGTTACACCGGCTTGCATACCAACGTGTTTTCTGTGAGTTTGCCACCTTGTAGGATAAATCATGTAATGAGTTTACAGTAATTCATTTATGTGGCGTAAATAGTTCCGATACCGTTTAACCTCTAACATGTGTTAAACCGTATTTAACCAACTCTAGGATCACACAAGAGATCGGTATTCGGATTAAACGTCCCAACCCATGGGAACGTACTAACTACGGCTATCCTTGCCTTAGTTGCATATTGTGGATTATGTGTGTTGTGTGTTGTGTCTGCTTAATGTATGTTGTTTAACGATGTTGTTGGCCATGCTTGTCGAATGGGATGATACATCCCTCGTGTGTGATTAACCGAACTTGCAACACCAGAAGGTGTATGTATGTGATAAGTTCCATAAAGGAACTTCCAACTAATATGTATATATTATGGGGGATATGTGTTTAATGTGTACAGTTCTATATTAAGACCGGGATAGCTTAACCAAAGCTATATGTCTGACTCACGTTGGACTAGGGGAATATGTGTATAATGTGTACGGTTCTATATTAAGACCGGTATAGCTTAACCAAAGCTATTTATCTGACTCACGTCGGACTAGGGGAACATGTGTATAATGTGTACGGATCTATGTTAAGACCGACCTATCTAAGTGAGCAAATATGTACAGTGTGCAGACTCATATTTAGTCCGACACACCTTAAGTAAAGTGTACGTTCTCTAAGAAGAACGGTGGTGCGTTGTATACGTGTTGTACGGGATATGTGTAGTAATGTTGTGTAAGCTGATGACCAAATCAACCCAAATTCAGTGAAGGAAATAGTTGTAGCCCGATCAATTCGGTGAGTGTTGCTTACTAAGAAATAAGTCTCGTTAAGGTAGAGCCCTCAGGGGACAAGGAATACAAGAAGGTGATCTAACCAATATGATATGTGAATGTTATGGTTGTATCCTTTTATTTGGATATGTGTGCTTATAAGTATGTTATGTTTTTATAGTTTTCTTGTGTGCTTAAAATAAAATAACCTGCATGCTCACTCGACAATTAGTTGTGCGTGGCCCGGTAGTATGCGGGCTGCGGGACTACCATACCAGCAAAGGTGCTGACCCCCTTTGGGGGCCCCCATTACTTTTCAGGTACAAGAAGCTGGTAGTCGTTCGAGAGTAGGACGGGGTAACTGTTTATGTATAGGTGGTTATTTAGTTAGCATAATATCGATGAAGGAATGTGTTAGACTCGGTACAGTTTGGATTGTAAATGTATTTGTATTCAGTTGTAACGGATTTGTAAATGTAAAGTGTGGTGCTCGGTAATCTTGTCCATCAGACCGGTACATTGTGTATGTATTAGCCTTGTTAGCCACGTGGGTGGCTAACGACGTGTAACACCCAATGGAATAAGTTAGATGTTGAGTTGTAATTCCGCTGCTGAACGTGGTTAAGTATGGTGTTTATAGTTGGGGTGTTACAGGTCTGGACCATTTAAAATAATATCTACCTCTCCTTATGGAGCTGTGGAATTGGACAATAAGAAAGGAGGATCGTTTAAAGTAAATGGAGCAAGAATCAAATTATTTCTAGGAAACACGTACGACAACAAAGAGTGAAATACCCCGTAATTAAAAATAGTGATTAATTAGGCTAATGAATAATTTAGAGGCTTAATTAAGTATAATTAATCATAAGGGAACAAATCCCAAAGAAAACGGATCCTTAAACCGGATTAAAAACATTACCGAACCTTAAAGCACGTTTCTCGAGATAACCGGGAAAACGTGTCTTTAAGCGGGTCAAATAGACTCGTAACAATTTTGGTCAAC
The DNA here is from genome assembly GCA_023374045.1 of Limonium bicolor. Taxonomy (NCBI): domain Eukaryota; kingdom Viridiplantae; phylum Streptophyta; class Magnoliopsida; order Caryophyllales; family Plumbaginaceae; genus Limonium; species Limonium bicolor. The sequence goes on from CM041781.1 coordinate 179,688,987, forward strand.
TAAATAATCATTAATAAACATTAGTGAGGCTTCAGAACCAATAAAATCAATAAAACGAGAGATTAGTAAAAACTGTCAAAAACGAGAAGTTGTGGGGTAGAAACATAAATAACCAAAACTTATGTGTCCAATATTGTAAATAGAATTTTAAAAACCCATAAGGGCTGTGTGTTGTCCGATTGGGAGCCCCCTCACACTCCCTCACACACTCCCTTCTTATTAACAAAAGATAAAAACAATAAAGTAAAACTCACCTTACTTTACTCCCTCACTCACATTCTCTCTCTCCTCCACTCATTCTCTTCTCTCACCTAATAACCCATCTCCCTCAATCACTCTCGTCTTCCTCCTTCTTCCATGCAACATCCATGGAGAAAAGAACAAACACACAAAAACTCTAGCTTCTCTCCTCTTGTAACCCCCTCAAATCTCTACCAAAAATTACACCATTGTCTTCCTCTCCTCAAGAGCAACATTTCCCTCTTTTCAAAATCTGGAAAAGAGCATTTTCGTTTTTATGGGTATGCCCCATTTGAAGCTTCAAGACTACCATTAGCACCACCTCCTCCTCCTTGTTCTATTGAGGTAAAAATCTTCTTGAAACTCCACCTTTTTCTAGCTCTTAAGGGCAAAACGAAATTTGAAGTTCAACCCTTGCTTGCTTCTTTATGCTAGCCGATTTTGGCCTTGTTAGTGGAGTTGGAATCTTGTTCTTGAGCCACTCCAAGCCTTGACTTGCACCCTTGGAAGGTAAGGAATTTTCTAAACCCTAAAACCCACATTAGAAGCTTAAACAATGTTTAGGGTTAGTTTTAGTATTGAAATGGTGTGTATGTATGGGTTATAATGTTAGACTTGTTGAAGTACCATAACCGGTAGAGAGAGAAGGAAGAAGGAAGAAGCAAGAGGAAGAAAAGAAACTAGTAGAAGAGAACAAGGTAATTATACTAATCTTTGTGTAATCTTGTATATGTATATGAAACAGATTTTAGAAGTTTGAATTTAGTAATGAAAATGGTATTGTGTAGTAGAGTAATGTATAAGAGAATGTAAGTGTTTTAAACCCTTCAAAGACATCTTAAAAACTGTTACAAACTAGCTTGGGAATTGGACATAGTGTGCAGGAATTGTTAAGAGTGATTTAGTGTTGTTATGGGTATATGAGAGTTTGTGTATTGTTGTTGTGTATAAACAGGTGAGATGATGTTAATGTGTGAGGAAACATTGTGTTGAGAGTGTAAAAATATAGGGGAGGTTATGCCAAAATTTACCTAGGAATAGAACACTTAGTGTGTTAGAAACTAGGTGAATAACATGAGTTGTAACAGATTTTGTTTGAGGAAGATGGAGGGTAAGTTGAGAGAGGTAGATAATGCATTCTAAATGCATTAGGAGTGTTAGAAATGTCAATAGAAGAGGGAGATGTAGAAGAGGAGTGTAAATGTCAAAATCTGTAGCATAATATGGTAAGGGAAGAAAACTGTGTAAGTGTTGAGTAGAAACTTAGAGAATTGTGTATATAAGTTAGTATAAAATTTTGTAATGAATTAGGAAACGAATAGGCATGATTTAGAGTGGTTAAATTGTACTAAAATATGTTAGGATGTATGTAGGAAGATTGGGGAAACAATGGGTGAAATTGGCAAAAGAAAATAAGGGTTGTAGCAAGGTTCTGCTACCGTCCGACACAGAGTCTGGATCGGACGGTGGGTCGGACGGGGCTTAAGAATCGGTAATCAATCTTTCTGGAATGGTCCGACCCAGGACCGTGGATCGGACGTGGGTTGGACAGGCAAAAAAAAAGGTCGAAGTTTCTGACTTCGTCCGACCCAGAGTCTGGGTCGGACAGTGGGTCGGACGGAGCAGGGACTCGGGACCGAAACCTTCTGGAACGGTCCGACCCAGAGGGTATGGGTCGGACAAAATAGTGCTGGGTCGGACAGGGTGAATTTCAGAGGACAAACTCTACTAGAATGGTCCGACCCAGGGCTTGGGTCGGACGGTGGGTCGGACGGCCCAATACTTACAAAAAAAAAAACTATAAGCTTATATAGTAGTATATATATATTATATATAATATATATTATATATATATATATATATATGGGTATACCCACCTATACATATGTATGTATATATGTAAGTAAACCATGGATGGGTCATGAAAGGTAAGTAAATGAAATACAAGTATAAGGAATGTAAAGACTTAGTAAGTATGGATTAGTAACATAGGAGTAATTGAGTTAAGTTAATGATAGTTATATTAATCATTCAATTGTATATGTACATAATAGGATTTGACTTGTGACACCGGAAGGACGTTTGGAAACACGTACGATGGTGAACGGTATGAATTCCTCATGCCCCGTATGCTATCTTGGTTACTCTGATTTGTGTGTTGTGTGCTAATTGATCACCAAATAAGATAAATGCACGAATCGGAGTTACTATGCATACTTGTGGATATGTAGTGCTGTATGTTGTGAATATTTTCTTAAATCTTAGTTTGTATAATTCATGAAATGTATGGATGATAATGAATGTGTGCATGTATGATATACTGTACTGTGACCGATTGTTATTGAGATTGGACTTCTAACTTGTTCCTAACGAGCTAACCAAACTAACTTAAATTGGTAATTAAATTGGAATGAGTAGAAGTCCGATATAGTTTCGGCCACGCGTGAGGATGAGGAGACACAAGAGGTTGGATCCGATTCCTGACTCTTAAGCTGGTCCGCGGCCCAAATCCCTTAAGTGGGTAGCATCCTGGATTGGTGAGTCAAGTAAATCCCGGAGGTGGGACGGAGTAGTCCCCAGGGCCGGAGGTCCCAACGACTTAACTTGAGTATAAGTAAGTAAGTAAGAATGAGTAAGTAAAGTAATTGAAAGCAAGTAAGTGTAAGTAAGATTAAGTAAGTAATGAGTAAAAGAGTAAAAGCATTCCGATTAACCCGGATGCATAATTTGGCTAACCTTGTGAAGGTAAGTAAGATGCGTGCTACTGTATTGTTGCCTTGGAATGTGTAATGTATTGAGCATGATTGTATGATGTATGTAAAGCATGTATGTATGAAATTAATGAACCGCATGTTTAGTGGACGTCAAATAGTCGGCGTGCCCTAGCTAGCACGCGGTATATGCGGAGTTTATACGCAACGTTTGCTGAGCCCCTTGGGGCACCTTTTTTACTTACACGCAGGTACAAGAGAAGGATGAAGGTCGTGAAGTGTTGGAGCTTGTTCTTTTGCTTTCTGTTTGGTCGTAAACAATGAATTATGATTGGTGTACTAAGTAGTACACGGCTGTAGCTTTTTGACTAGCCGGTGTACCATGGGGTACACCTTTTTGGATGTGGATAGAATGGAGCATTGGTATAGATGAGTAGGTGATTAAACTCATTCTTTTGGTAGGTTGGAAATGGGAATGTAATTGAATATACTTTAAATACTCGGTGATCCAGGATTGTAAGTATGTCATATTTTCGGTATTGGTAAGTAATTTAGTAGCTCGGTATATTATGTTCATCAGACCGTTACTGTAAGTAGTAATAGCCTTTCTAGCCGTATGGGCGGTTAGCGGCGTTGTATCACCCGCCGTAGTAAGTAGAAATATTCCGCTGCAAACTGATAGGATTAAGATGACAATTGGACGGTAAGCATAGGATTAGCGGTTGGGGTGTTACAAAAAGTGGTATCAGAGTGTAGTTACGCTCTGATGTCCATAGTACCGAGCATAGGGAATTACCGAGTTAGGATTTCAACCGTCTTAAGACGAATACTTAGAAACCTAACTAGGAACTACCGTTATTAATAACGGATACCCTTGACGTTCTTAGGAACGATACCTTGCTTAAATTCCAAGACCTTTGAGTCATATCTTGCGGAGCCTAATGTAACTGCTAAATGTTCAGATGTCAGGAAGAGGTCCAGGTCGCCCTAGAGGAGGGGGCAATGACGGACCGGGCACGCAGATGATAGCTGAAATCGTCGCTGCCACGGTAGCGCAGATGCTACCCCAAGTAATCCAAGCAATGCAACAAAATCAGCAGAACCAACAAACTCAAGTGGGGCCAATCCCTCCCCCGCCACCCAGAGAAGCGAACTGGGTAAAAGCTGTAGCGGAACTCCGCCCTCCCTGCTTTAGGGGCGAGAGTGATCCGGCTAAGCTCGAAGCCTATATCTCCGAGATGGAGACGGCGTTCGAAACCCTCGAAGCTCCTGCTGGAGTTCGAGTCAGAGTTGCTGCTTACTACCTGAAAGATGCAGCCATGGATTGGTGGAAGCTAGTCAAGCACGAGCACGTCAATGACCTCACATTCGATTGGGAGTCTTTTGCATCACTCCTCCGATCCAAGTACTATCCAGAGCACGTAAAGACAAAGAAAAGGCTAGAGCTGGACGCCTTGAAAATGACAGAGAAGATGTCTGTCGACGAGTACTACCGCACCTTTACCTCCATCCTCCGTCTTCTACCTGACCTAGGGTACACCGGCCAGGTGTTGGTCGATCGCTTCTATGGCGGTCTGAGCCATCGCCTTCGGTACGGTATGGGCTACACTCGATTTATCTCCCTTCAGGTAAATGTCGGTTAACCCTTAGTATCATTTCAATTCCTTAAGTTCCTTGAATCTTTTCCTTATTCTTCCTTAAATGAGAATCCCGGCTAATACCTGAAACTTCAGGAGTGTTATCACGCGGCTTCTCGCGTTGAGATCACTTGCCAACTAAGGGATGAAGAAACCGCGCTGAAGCGCAAAGCCAATAGTAAGAACACAAGTGCCGAGGAGCAGAACTAGGGGAAAAGCTGGAAGAAGAAGAAGGGAAAGTTCTTCGGTCAGACCTTCAAGAACTTCCCAAGTGAGAGCAGTGCCCATGCTGAGCAGGGCAAACCAGTTGAGCTTCTTCAACTAGGTTCTTCTGCACCAGTGGCTGCGAAGCCACTGAGATCACACCCACCTAAGGGTAAACTTCTAATCCAAATTCATATTCGTACAAGTACCACAATTAGTATATCCACGCACACATGTCCTAACCCTCTAAACCTTAGGTTCTGGCTCCGGGTTCACCAAAACCTTCTCAGACGGCCGCACCTATGTGTGCAGGAAGTGCAACCAAGACCATCCCGACAAAGACTGTTATGGGAGAGAAATCAAATGCTACAACTGTCAGAAACCAGGACACACGGCCAATAAGTGCCCAGAGAATGCAAAGCCAAAAGGGAACTACCAAAGCTACAGGCAGAGGGAAGGCAAGGAGGTTGCATCTGGCGATGCACCGACCCAGCAAGCACCGCAGGGACAGGGATCCCGGGGGCCTCAGCAGAGTGCACCTCAGAGGCAACCTGTCCTTCATGTGATTGACCGTGATGGGTCCGGTTCTAAATCCGGCCCAGGTAATAATCTAAACCTTTAATCCTTGAAGTAGCATGTCTAAGTAGTAGAGTAACTGTTTGAATGATGCATGAGTAAATAAAATGAAGTATGTATTGAGCATGAAATGAAGTAGTTGAAACTAGTACTCACCGTAGATGAAATTTGTAACCATAGGAAGCTTTAGTATCTGTTATCCGATACCGGTAAACCAGAATCAAGAAGAGATCGACATCACCAACCACTACTACACCAATGAACAGTGTCAGGTCATCCGACCAGGTATGATCTTATTAAGGGAATACCTGACACCCGAAGCGCAAATCTCAATCATCCGACGATGCAACGAGCTAGGAACGGGTCAAGGTGGATTTTATACACCCGAATTCCCCGATGGAGAGAAGATGAAGCTGAAAATGATGTGCTTGGGAAAGGACTGGAATCCTTATACCAAGACATACCAGGAGACACGAACACAAGATGGAGCAACGCCACCGACAATACCTCCAGGGTTTCAGACACTCGTCACACAAGCAGTAGAACTTGCACAACAATGCGAACATGATCCGATCCCCGCACTTGAAGCGGACCTTTGTATCGTCAACTTCTATGAGAAAGAAGGACAACTTGGGTTACACCAAGACAAGGACGAGACAGCGGAATCTCTTGAACAAGGAGTGCCCGTAGTGTCTTGGTCATTGGTGATGACGCCGTATTTGTATAGCGAGCAGAAGCGTGTGGACCTCGCACAGAATTGGTATTGAGATCAGGAGATGTCCTAATCAGGGTGGAATGGAAAATATAGGATGCTGTATCACGGGATCAACAAGGTCAAGTTGAATACGGCACCACCGGCAATAATCAATGCCACACACTGAACCGAGCGCCTGAACGTACCTTTAGAAAGTATTAAATCATAGATCATGTAATCTATTAGTAACGTGTATTAGAGACACGGTATGTATGATGGTTGGTTTATCAATAAAGAGCAGTGTTGATTTAATTCCACTTGTGTCCACCATCAATACTTATCCAATTGTGAATCCAATAGGTTGTGGACTCGGTACCGAAGGTAACCTGAGTATCCTCACCGAAGCACAAGCCGACAGAAGCGACGCCATCTTAACGGGAACCTTCCCAATGAATGGCATTGATGCCAATGTGTTATTCGACTCCGGCGCCTCTCACACTTTCGTATCACCATCTTTCGTGAAGAGGTTGAAGCTAGATGCGGATGAGCTACCGAATTTTGTGGTTACTCTCCCATCAAAGGAGCGAGTAAAGTGCACCAAATATTATCAATCAGCCACCATCGAAATCAAAAACGAAGCGTTTCCCATCTCCTTCATCGAGTTTAATGGGTTGGGATTCGACTTAATCATTGGGATGAATTGGTTGGAGCGGCACAAAGGTAGAATCCTCTGCGCCGAGCATCGTTTGCTGCTCAAGAGTCCTTCTGGGGTTACCGTATCTTACCGCCAGAGACCGAGAGAGCCTTCGACCACACTTATATCTGCTATGGCTATGTACCGGGAGCTCAAAAAGGGCCATGAAGTGTATCTATGTTATGTACAAGACCTGGAGAGAGATCCAGAGTTCAGTGAGGATGTACCGATTGTATCCGAATTCCCTGATGTATTCCCTAAGGAGCTACCCAGCATGCCACCACCGAGAGCAGTGGAATTTGAAATTGATCTTTTGCCAGGTACCGGTCCCATTGCTAGGGCACCATACCGTATGGCACCTGCAGAAATGACCGAACTGAAAGAACAGTTGTGCGATCTTCTCGACAAAGGGTTCATACGCCCGAGCGTATCACCCTGGGGAGCACCGGTTCTCTTCGTGAAGAAGGACGGTAGTCTTCGACTTTGTATTGACTACCGCGAGCTGAATGCGGTCACAGTCAAGAATAAATACCCATTACCACGCATTGACGACCTGTTTGATCAGCTGAAAGGAGCACCAGTCTTCTCCAAGATTGACCTCCGTTCTGGGTATCATCAGATTGCCATCAAAGAGCAAGATATCGAGAAAACGGCATTCCGTACCAGATATGGCCACTATGAATTCACAGTGATGCCATTCGGTTTGTCAAATGCACCAGCTAAATTCATGGACCTCATGAATCGTCTATTCAGTGAGCAGTTGGACACTTCAGTGGTTGTCTTCATCGACGACATACTTGTATACTCAAAATCAGCAGAGGAACATGAAATCCATTTGAGGAAAGTGCTTGAGACACTGCGCGAGAACCAGCTGTATGCGAAATTCTCCAAGTGCGAGTTCTGGCTAGATCAGGTATCATTCCTTGGTCATGTCATCTCGAGTGCAGGTATCTCAGTGGAACCTTCTAAGATAGAAGCTGTACGATCATGGCCTAGACCTAAGACTGTTACCGACATTAGGAGCTTTCTTGGTCTAGCCGGTTACTACCGGAGATTTGTAAAGGACTTCTCGAATGTCGCTAAGCCCATGACTACACTGATGAAGAAAGATGCACCGTTTGTATGGACACACGAGTGCGAGTTATCATTTCAGAGCCTTAAGGACTCATTGACCTCAGCGCCCGTCCTTACTCTTCCGGAGGGCACAGAGGGATTTGAGGTATATTGTGATGCATCAGGCAAAGGAATGGGATGCGTACTCATGCAGCATGGCAAGGTTGTAGCTTATGCCTCCCGCCAGCTGAAAAAGCATGAGGAGAATTACCCGACACATGACTTAGAGTTAGGAGCCATCATCTTCGCCTTGAAGATATGGCGACACTATCTCTATGGGGTAAGCATCACCATCTACTCCGATCATAAGAGCTTACAGTATGTATTCACACAGAAAGAACTAAATCTGAGACAAAGAAGATGGATGGAATTTCTTTAAGACTATGACATCAACCTACAGTATAAGGAAGGGAAGGCAAACATTGTAGCCGACGCCCTGAGCCGTCAAGCACACTCGCTCCATTCGCTACTCGCTTCTTCTAGCTTGGTTGACGAGGTGCGAGATGCTCAGTTGAGCGACCCTTACCTAACCGAAATCAGACAAAAGATTGAGAATGGTACATTTGAGAAGAAAAAGTATGACTTCAAGCTGCATGAAGATGGTTTGATTCGGTTGAATGGCAGGCTATGCGTCCCCCGAAGCAATGCTGAGCTAAGAGATCGCATCCTACGAGAGTCACACAGTTCCACATTGTCAGTCCATCCGGGAGCCTCCAAGATGTACAAAGACATGAAGAGGTACTTCTGGTGGTCTGGAATGAATCGGATGTGACAGAATTTGTATTGATGCTTAACATGCCAGAAGGTAAAATTTGAACATCGTAGACCGGGCAGAATGGTACAATCGATGCCACTTCCGGAGTGGAAATTTCATGATATCTCCATGGATTTTGTTTTAGGTGTTTGTGATAAAACTACACTATAATAAATATAGATTTATAACAAACTAATAGCAAGTGAACCTATTCGGAATAGTATAACAGTGTCGTATCCACAGAGAGATGTTCAATTATCCTAGTCTTGGTAGTTAATTAAAAACTGTAAAAGGGGTTTAGCGGAGGCAGCTTGATTTGTTGTTATTAGTGCAAATATAATAAAACAGTAAAAAGGTGAATTAATGGATGTGAATGGAAAAAAGTATCCTAGGATAGTGGGGGAATTACCTAAATTACTTAAACAGATTTATAACCATGTCTCAATATTTATTGTCTATGAGTTAATAAATGTCAGTTACGAACTCTTAGTAATAGCCTTAATATTTTCCTGCTCAATCCGGAGTGTAAATATCAAGATTAATTCCTTGGGTACTTAGACTATCTCAAAATCATATGTTGATAGTTACCATAAAATGCAGTATTTTGTCAGAATAAGCATTTAACAATATTAGTTGAAAGGAATTAAAACAAGTTAACAAGTGAGACAGGTGATAAATATTGATTACGTAATATTAGAAATAAACCCCCATCCTAGGATACAAAGAAAATTACTCAGACATTAACGGAGATAAGAAGATAGCAACAGACAAATTTGACATTATTTCAGAGGAACTGGTCTGCTCTCGCTCGCCTGCTGCTCTTCTATTTCTTTTGTTACTGCGTGAGTATGGACTGTTGTGGTGTTACGGGAGAAAAATAAGTGGAAGCGAATGGATGAGTGTGGTGAGCGAATTCTTCAGACTCCTCGTGCGTGGAGTTTTTGTGCAGTTATGGTGCTGGGTTTTATCTAGAGGATTGGAAGAGGTAGATGAAGAAGAGCACTGATTGAGCATTGATGCAGACTGACTGTGCTTCATTAATGCGGGGACAGAGAGCTGGAACGCGAGATTTAAGGTAGGCGGTGCGGAGTAGATGGATAGCGGATCAACTTGCAGAACGTTGCGAAGAAGAACTGGCGCATCTCACATCCGCCTGTGTCCAAGTGTTGTCTGCTTGGTGTCCGCCAAGAAACAAGGCGGTTGCAGCCTTGATGTCCGCCTCCAATAGGGCGGTTGGCTAGGCGGTTGGACTCACGTCCGCCTCTAATCAGGCGGTGTCTCTGCGGTGTGCTGTCCCGCCTCAAACAAGGCGGTTGCCTTGCATATTGTCCGCCTATATTAGGGCGGTTTGCCCCATCTGTCCGCCTGACTTGTTGCGTGTTTGTCCGCCTAAATCCATGCGGACACACACGTGACTTATTTTCTTCAATCTTTGACCGGCTCTAGATTCTTCGTTTGGGCTTCGTTTTCTGAGCCGTTGCGTCTATGCGTCCGTCTCTTCGTCTACTTTACTCCCAGCTTGGTTTTCCTCATGTTAAACCAATAAATTTGTGAGATAAACACAAACCATAAAACTAGAGGAAACTAACCGAAGTGGAGAATGAGCAGGAAAAGTGCTAATATAATATGAAATACACCCATAAAACATGCTCATTTAGACACTTATCACACCCCCACACTTACCTTTTGCTTGTCCTCAAGCAAACCATGTACCCAAGCAAGTAGGGAATGCTCAATATTAACAAATACTATTATGAAGGGTAGGATAAAGAAGTCAATAGTACATGATCTTAAACTTATTGAGGAGTGTGAAAAATTAACTGCTGGTGGCATTGGTGTGCTCTGGGCAAAAATAAAAATTAGAGTTTCGGGGTATGATCCGGAGTACTTCAATGTCTCCTTTGTTTAGGTGACTCTGAGAACTTTTACCATGGCCAACTTCTCTCAAGAATGGGCATTGAGGAGAAAACAAAAGGAAAAATAGATTTATACATTTGTTTCACTTTTGCATAAGGGATGAGAAAATGTAGGCATCACGCCTTGTATTTTTAAGAACACTCAACTCTCTTTGTTGGTTACCAATGGTGTCTCATAAGTCCCTTATTTTTATTTTTCTTTCTCTTCTTTTTTTTTTAACAGAAAAGCACCCCTTAGCAATCCCTAAGAGAGAAGACAGAAAGAAACCCTGAGCAATAAATCCAACCATTTGCAGATTATTTGGTCACACCGCATATAAAATGCTCCTCAAAAGTAATCAAAATTTTAAAATTTGTACCATTAATCCCACAATTCATAACAGTATTTATTCTTAAAGAGAACAACCCACATATAAAGGGTCCATAATATTTGAATTGGACAAACGCATGATAAGGAGAGAGATTAAACATTTAAGCACAAAATGTCACCGAAAAGGGCACACTCCCCCACACTTAAATTGAACAATGTCCTCATTGTTCACCACAAAAACAAGGGAAAGTTTTAGAAGACCTTTTCGGTAAGTAGATAAAATAGAGAGAACACAAAGCTCACGACTATTCATTTAAGCACATAAACTCTCCTCTGCAATTTTATTTAAATAAAAGCATATTTAAAGAAACTGGTACTCCCCTTAGATTATTTTTGCTAGCGTTTATAGGAGTTCCCCCACACTTGAGCTTCAGCCTCAAGTAGCGTAGCTTGGTTGCAGTGTAGATATGAAGGTTGCACCTGCATAAGACACTAGAAGCAACCATACTACAAACGGGGTTAATAGTTAGCAAAAATAAAATTGAAAGAGAACCTGAAAATTAAAATAGCATAAAAGCATATAAAAGATAAGTTCGTCCGGGTTGCCTCCCGGAAAGCTGCCCTTCTTTAACGACTTTGGCTAGACGCTTTGATTAGATCGATCCTGGGGGGTGGTTATGAGGAGGAGATCCAAAGCATGACTCGATGGTATTTTTGAGTGTCCACCGGGATGCATGTTTTCTTTTCTTATCCCGCTCTTCATCCGGGATTGGTGGTAGTATCTCTGTAATAGACATGTCGTCTGGAAGGGTGATAAAGAGAAGCGGGGATGATGGTGATTGAGTGTCCCGCACAAACTTGAGGTCTTTGGATTTGCTATCTGGAGACCGTCCTGATGCAAACTCCAGTTTTTCATTATAAGCTTGGAGGGTGATCGTCCCCTGGGCTACCCAAATGTGCACATCGGCTGTGGCAAGAAATGGTCGTCCAAGGATGAGAGGTGTAGTGGAGTTCTCTTTGATGTCCAAAATGACAAAATCGCATGGGAAGTATAAGTGCTCCACTTTAATGATAACATCCTCCACCACTCCGCTTGGGTATGTTACCGAACCATCTGCCAGTTGCAGGGTCATCTTAGTCTTTTTCATCTCTCCAATTCCCAGCTTTTTGAAAGTGGAGAGAGGCATCAAATTAATGGAGGCACCCAGATCACATAGGGAGTATGGAAATGAGGTGCTACCAATTGTGACTGGAATGGTGAAGCTGCCCGGATCATTGCATTTTGAAGGTAGTGGTTGTTGCAGAATAGCTGAGCAAGCTACATTGAGAGGTACCGTACCGACTTCGGCCAATTTAGTTTTGTTGGATATGAGGTGTTTGAGGAATTTGGCGTAGTTTGGCATTTTGGCAATGAGGTCGACAAACTGTATATTGACGTTTAGCTGTTTCAGCATTGCTAGAAACTTACCATATTCATTATCCAATTTCTGCTTCTGGAGTCGGTAGGGAAATGGTATAGGCGGTTCCTGTGAAGAAGGTTTTGAAGCTGATGGAATAGTGAGGATGGTGGGAGATGTTTTTTCTACTGGGACTTCAACTGTTTCTTCACTATCCTCTTTGGATTCTTCTGACCTTTGCGGGATGTGAATCTCGTCGGTTTTCTTACTGCTTCTCAAGGTTATTGCCTTAACCTCTTCTTCTTCTTCTTCAAAGTCGAGCTTTTCATTTTCATAACCGGCCACCAAGTTCTCAAGGTAGGTATTCTCAGACTGAATACGATTTTTATAGACTTTGGCGGTGCTTTCCAATTCAGCTACATTCCTTTTGGATGTTTCGATTGCTACAACCCACTCTTAGAGGGAAGGGTGTAGGTCTGGAACTTTAGCTGTTTTAGCCACCTCCATCTTTTCTTCACTGTGCACTTTCACATAGATGCATTTGGCTTGCTCTCTTGGATTCGGTTCAGTTTGGCTGGGGAGAGCCCCTGGCGGTCTTCGAGCAAGATGTTCTGCAAGTTGATTGAATTTACCTTCGATTTTCTGGTTGAAGGCTTCTTGTGCAGAAAGCTGGTTCTGAGTCATAGAAATGTAACCCTTCATCATCTCTTTTAGTTCCGCGTTTGGATCAACAAAGGATGAAGATGGTTGTTGTTGTTGTTGTTGTTGGAAACCTGGAGGGGCACCTAGTGCTCTATAACCCATATTGGAGTTTGGTTGGGGTCGGTTTCCCTGATAGGTATTGGAATTGTTGTTCTGCCCTCCTTGGTGTTGATCATTATTTTTCCATGAGAAATTCGGGTGATTTCTCCATGGGTAGTTGTTGTTGAAATTGTTGTTGTAGGAATTACCGGGGCGGTTTCCTATGAAATTCACATCTTCGTAGTGGTTTTTACCCTCGCACTGATGGGTTTCATGAAGATCGGCGCATATGACACATCCTTCTGTAGGTGGAACTGGTGGTGAACTTGTAGATGGGGAAGCTATTGTTTTTACAATTTCGTTTTGAGATGTCATTAGCTTTTCCACCATCTTTGCAAGGGACGAGATCTGAGCCAATAAATGATCTGTAGGCTCAACATGGAGTAGGCCTGCTGCTCGTGGCGTTCGTCCTTTGGATCTCGTCCACTGTCTTGTATTGCTCGTCATGGTTTCGAGAAGGTCCATTCCTTCTTTAGGAGATTTCATCATGAAACTTCCTCCTGCAGAGGAATTCACGGGTAGTCGGTTCCCATCATCCAGACCGTTGAAGAATGACAGGCAGAGGGATTGATCGTCAAGACCATGGTGGGAACACTTCATTAGCATATCCTTGAATCTGTCCCATGCGTCGTATAATGTTTCTCCTGGTTCCTGACAGAATGTGTTGATTTCACCGATCAATTGCCGTGTTCTGCTAGTTGGGTAGTATTTGGCAAGGAATTTTTGGGCCATTTGCAGCCATGTGGTGATTGATCGGGAGGGAAGACTTCGGTACCACCTGTTTGCTGAATCCGACAACGAGTGAGGAAATAGTTGAAGACGGATTCTTTCTTTGACGTTGCCGGTCTGACCAAAGGAATTGCAGAAGTCTAGGAAGAGACTCAGATGATTTGGGGCTTCATCTGGGTTCGCTCCACTAAACTTGCCTAGATCCCGGACGGCGGTGATGTAGTGAGTTTTGAAAACCCATCGTCCGGCTTCTTGTGGTGTTAGTTCAGGGAGAACTATGGCTGATGCTCTTCCTTCGGTATCTGGTTGGTGGTAGTCAGAGAGAGCACGGTGTTCTGGTTGATTTGCATGGTCCATTTCATTTATAACTTCGTTATTGGCCATGGCTTGATTTCTCAGGTTTCTTTGTGCTTGTAATAAAGTGCGCTCGGGTTCGGGTCTCGGACTGATAGGTGGAGAACCTCGGGTTCGAGTATTTGACATGCACAGAAGATAACTTGTGGTTTGTCAGAAACTGCGAAATTAATTAGTAAATAGAATAAGAAAGGCAGAGATATTGGTTAGGCTGATAAACGTTAGTTAAACAACACTGATATATATATTTTTTTGTATTTATTTTTTTTAACAAGAATAAAATGACAGAAAATTAAATGACAGAAATTATAAGTTAGTAGTTAGAGACAGAAATTATAAGTTAGTATACTGGAAAATTAAATGTTAAGGACAATGGAAATTAAATGTTAAGGACAATGGAAATGAAATGACAAGAAATTTTAAGTTAGTAGTTAGGGACAATGGAAAGAAATGACAATGGAAAGAAATAACAATGGAACGAAATGACAGAAATAAATGACAATAATATTAAGATGTTAGAAGTCCGAAGTCCAAAGTTAGATGTCCAAGTCAGATCAGAAGTCCGATGTCCAAGTCAGATTAGAAGTCCGATGTCCAAGTCAGATTATTAACAAGATAATATTGACAGATTATTATAATATAACAGGTGAACTACCGGAAACTAGGGAAATTGATGGAATCAATCTCCCCGGCAGCGGCGCCAAAAACTTGTTGGTGATAAAACTGCACTATAATAAATATAGATTTATAACAAACTAATAGGCAAGTGAACCTATTCGGAATAGTATAACAAGTGTCGTATCCACAGAGAGATTGTTCAATTATCCTAGTCTTGGTAGTTAATTAAAAACTGTAAAAAGGGGTTTAGCCGGAGGCAAGCTTGATTTGTTGTTGGATTAGTGCAAATATAATAAAAACAGTAAAAAGGTGAATTAATGGATGTGAATGGAAAAAGTATCCTAGGATAGTGGGGGAATTACCTAAATTACTTAAACAGATTTATAACCATGTCTCAAATATTTATTGTCTATATGAGTTAATAAATTTCAGTTACGAACTCTTAGTAATAGCCTTAATATTTTCCTGCTCAATCCGGAGTGTAAATATCAAGATTAATTCCTTTGTGGTACTTAGACTATCTCAAAATCATATGTTGATAGTTACCATAAAAATGCAGTATTTTGTCAGAATAAGCATTTAACAATATTAGTTGAAAGGAATTAAAACAAGTTAACAAGTGAGACAGGTGATAAATATTGATTACGTAATATTAGAAATAAACCCCCATCCTAGGATACAAAAGAAAATTACTCAGACATTAACGGAGATAAGAAGATAGCACAGACAGATTTTGACATTATTTCAGAGGAAGAACTGGTCTGCTCTCGCTCGCACTGCTGCTCTTCTATTTCTTTTGTTACTGCGTGAGTATGGACTGTTGTGGTGTTACGGGAGAAAAATAAGTGGAAGCGAATGGATGAGTGTGGTGAGCGAATTCTTCAGACTCCCGTCGTGCGTGGTGTTTTTTGTGCAGTTATGGTGCTGGGTTTATATAGAGGATTAGAAGAGGTAGATGAAGAAGAGCACTGATTGAGCATTGATTGCAGACTGATTGCTTCATTTAATGCGGGGGACAGAGAGCTGGAACGCGTGATTTAAGGTAGGCGGTGCGGGAGTAGATGGATAGCGGAATCAACTTGCAGAACGTCGCGAAGAAGAAGCTGGCGCGTCTCACATCCGCCTGTGTCCAAGTGTTGTCCGCTTGGTGTCCGCCAAGAACAAGGCGGTTGCAGCCTTGACGTCCGCCTCCAATAGGGCGGTTGGCTAGGCGGTTGGACTCACGTCCGCCTCTAATCAGGCGGTGGCCTAGGCGGTTGTCTCTGCCGGTGTGCTGTCCGCCTCAAACAAGGCGGTTGCCTTGCATATTGTCCGCCTATATTAGGGCGGTTGCCCCATCTTGTCCGCCTGACTCGTTGCGTGTGTTGTCTGCCTAAATCCATGCGGACACACACGTGACTTATTTTCTTCAATCTTTGACCGGCTCTAGATTCTTCGTTTGGGCTCCGTTTTCTGAGCCGTTTGCGTCTATGCGTCCGTCTCTTCGTCTACTTTACTCCCAGCTTGGTTTTCCTCATGTTAAACCAATAATATTGTGAGATAAACAACAAAACATAAACTAGAGGAAAACTAACCGAAGTGGAGAAATGAGCAGGAAAAGTGCTAATATAATATATGAAATACACCCATAAAACATGCTCATTTAGACACTTATCAGTAGGACTCCCACCTGCCAGGGGAGGACTCAACATGATCTGGGTTGTAGTCGATCGCCTTACCAAGGTTGCCAGATTCATACCGATGAAGGACACCTGGAAGGTAGTAAAGCTAGCTGAGCTATTCGACAAGGAGATTATCAGACATCACGGAGTCCCGAAAACAATAGTATCTGACCGCGACACCAGATTTCTTTCGAGATACTGAAGAGCTACAAGGGAAGCGTTGGGTACAGAATTGAAGTTAAGTACCGCCTTCCATCCTCAGACCGACGGTCAGACAGAAAGGACCATCCAGACACTGGAGGACCATTCAGGGGAGTTGGTTAGACAAGCTTCATCTTATCGAGTTCTCTTACAATAATAGCTATCATGCTTCGATTAAGATGTCGCCTTTCCAAGCTCTATACGGTAGACCTTGCCGTACACCTTTGTGTTGGGATGAGTCGAGTGAAGCGGTCATCATAGGACCGGAGTACCTTGAACAAGTGCAAGCTGAAGTTCAGCAGATTCGAGCCAATATGAAGGCAGCCCAAGATAGACAGAAATCCTATGCGGATGTGAGACGACGCGACCTTGAGTTCGCCGTGGGCGACCAAGTGTTCTTGCGAGTTTCACCTATGAAGGGTGTCTTCCGTTTTGGTCAGAAGGGCAAGCTAAGCCCAAAGTTTGTAGGGCCGTACACTATTACCGAAAGAGTTGGATCCGTAGCCTACAAGTTAGCATTAGCTGAGGACTTGGGACGTGTCCATGATGTATTTCATGTGTCACAACTCAAGAAGTACATCGCTGATCCTTCTCATGTGCTAGAGCCCGAGAGACTATCCATCGAGCCGACCATGCGATATGTTGAAACCCCAGTAAGAATCCTTGATAGGAAGACCAGAGACACTCGCCATAAGTCTATACGAATGGTGAAGGTCCTATGGTCTAACCATGATGTCGAAGAAGCGACATGGGAGTTGGAAGTTGCCATGAAGGCTAAGTACCCACAGTTGTTCATAGACTAGAGAGTCTAGCCATTAGTAATACGGGTACGGGTCGTACCCCTTTTAAGGGGGGTAGAGCCCTTTTGCTTTTGCATTGCTTCGGGGTAAGCATTGCATAGTGTGTAGGTATTGTAATAGGTTTTGTATGGCACATGTAGTGCAAGTGAACTTGGTATGTGTATGTATGTGTAATCTGTGTGTATGGATGTGTATGTACAATGTGTGATGTATGTGTAATAAGAATTGCAGTGTGTATTGTGGAATGGTATGAATTGAAAATGGTGAATTGTGTATGATGCTTGAACTGTGAATGTTTGTAATGTGGAATGAAGTAAACACCTCATAGGTGGTGGTAAGACACATTAGTGCAATTGGTTTGCCTAATGAGTAGAATTACCTAAACCATTAACCTTGAGCAACTTTGAGGGCAAAGTTTCTTAAGGGGGGTAGATTGAAATACCCCGTAATTAAAAATAGTGATTAATTAGGCTAATGAATAATTTAGAGGCTTAATTAAGTATAATTAATCATGAGGCAACAAATCCCGAAGAAAACGGATCCTTAAACCGGATTAAAAACATTACCGAACCTTAAAGCACGTTTCTCGAGATAACCGGGAAAACGTGTCTTTAAGCGGGTCAAATAGACTCGTAACAATTTTGGTCAACTAAATAATCATTAATAAACATTAGTGAGGCTTTAGAACCAATAAAATCAATAAAACGAGAGATTAGTAAAAACTGTCAAAAACGGGAAGTTGTGGGGTAGAAACATAAATAACCAAAACTTATGTGTCCAATATTGTAAATAGAATTTTAAAAACCCATAAGGGCTGTGTGTTGTCCGATTGGGAGCCCCCTCACACTCCCTCACACACTTCCTTCTTATTAACAAAAGACAAAAACAATAAAGTAAAACTCACCTTACTTTACTCCCACACTCACATTCTCTCTCTCCTCCACTCATTCTCTTCTCTCACGTAATAACCCATCTCCCTCACTCACTCTCTTCTTCCTCCTTCTTCCATGCGACATCCATGGAGAAAAGAACAAACACACAAAAACTCTAGCTTCTCTCCTCTTGTAACCCCCTCAAATCTCTACCAAAAATTATAAAAATTACACCATTGTCTTCCTCTCCTCAAGAGCAACATTTCCCTCTTTTCAAAATCCGGAAAAGAGCATTTTCGTTTTTATGGGTATGCCCCATTTGGAGCTTCAAGACTACCATTAGCACCACCTCCTCCTCCTTGTTCTATTGAGGTAAAAATCTTCTTGAAACTCCACCATTTTCTAGCTCTTAAGGGCAAAACGAAATTTGAAGTTAAACCCTTGCTTGCTTCTTTATGCTAGCCGATTTTGGCCTTGTTAGTGGAGTTGGAATCTTGTTCTTGAGCCACTCCAAGCCTTGACTTGCACCCTTGGAAGGTAAGGAATTTTCTAAACCCTAAAACCCACATTAGATGCTTAAACAATGTTTAGGGTTAGTTTTAGTATTGAAATGGTGTGTATGTATCATAACCGGTAGAGAGAGAAAGAAGAAGGAAGAAGCAAGAGGAAGAAAAGAAACTAGTAGAAGAGAACAAGGTAATTATACTAATCTTTGTGTAGTCTTGTATATGTATGTGAAACAGATTTTAGAAGTTTGAATTTAGTAATGAATATGGTATTGTGTAGTAGAGTAATGTATAAGAGAATGTAAGTGTTTTAAACCCTTCAAAGACATCTTAAAAACTGTTACAAACTAGCTTGGGAATTGGACATAGTGTGCAGGAATTGTTAAGAGTGATTTAGTGTTGTTATGGGTATATGAGAGTTTGTGTATTGTTGTTGTGTATAAACAGGTGAGATGATGTTAATGTGTGAGGAAACATTGTGTTGAGAGTGTAAAAATATAGGGGAGGTTATGCAAAATTTACCTAGGAATAGAACACTTAGTGTGTTAGAAACTAGGTGAATAACATGAGTTGTAACAGATTTTGTTTGAGGAAGATGGAGGGTAAGTTGAGAGAGGTAGATAATGCAATCTAAATGCATTAGGAGTGTTAGAAATTTCAATAGAAGAGGGAGATGTAGAAGAGGAGTGTAAATGTCAAAATCTGTAGCATAATATGGTATGGGAAGAAAACTGTGTAAGTGTTGAGTAGAAACTTAGAGAATTGTGTATATAAGTTAGTATAAAATTTTGTAATGAATTAGGAAATGAATTGGCATGATTTAGAGTGGTTAAATTGTACTAAAACATGTTAGGATGTATGTAGGAAGATAGGGGAAACAATGGGTGAAATTGGCAAAAGAAAATAAGGGCTGTAGCAAGGTTCTGCTACCGTCCGACCCAGAGTCTGGATCGGACGGTGGGTTGGACGGGGCTTAAGAATCGGTAATCAATCTTTCTGGAATGGTCCGACCTAGGACCGTGGATCGGACGTGGGTCGGACAGGCAAAAAAAAAGGGTCGAAGTTTCTGACTTCGTCCGACCCAGAGTCTAGGTCGGACAGTGGGTCGGACGGAGCAGGGACTCGGGACCGAAACCTTCTGGAACAGTCCGACCCAGAGGGTATGGGTCGGACGGAATAGTGCTGGGTCGGACAGGGTGAATTTCAGAGGACGAATTCTACTAGAATGGTCCGACCCAGGGCTTGGGTCGGACGGTGGGTCGGACGGCCCAATACTTACAAAAAAAAAACTATAAGCTTATAACTAGTATGTATATATATATATATGGGTATACCCACCTATACATATGTATCTATATATGTAAGTAAACCATGGATGGGTCATGAAAGGTAAGTAAATGAAATACAAGTATAAGGAATGTAAAGACTTAGTAAGTATGGATTATTAACATAGGAGTAATCGAGTTAAGTTAATGATAGTTATATTAATCATTCAATTGTATATGTACATAATAGGATTTGACTTGTGACACCGGAAGGACGTTTGGAAACACGTACGACGGTGAACGGTATGAATTCCTCATGCCCCGTATGCTATCTTGGTTACTCTGATTTGTGTGTTGTGTGCTAATTGATCACCAAATAAGATAAATGCACGAATCGGAGTTACTATGCATACTTGTGGATATGTAGTGCTGTATGTTGTGAATATTTTCTTAAATCTTAGTTTGTATAATTCATGAAATGTATGGATGATAATGAATGTGTGCATGTATGATATATTGTACTGTGACCGATTGTTATTGAGATTGGACTTCTAACTTGTTCCTAACGAGCTAACCAAACTAACTTAAATTGGTAATTAAATTGGAATGAGTAGAAGTCCTATATAGTTTCGGCCACTCGTGAGGATGAGGAGACACAAGAGGTTGGATCCGATTCCTGACTCTTAAACTGGTCCGCGGCCCAAATCCCTTAAGTGGGTAGCATCCCGGATTGGTGAGTCAAGTAAATCCCGGAGGTGGGACGGAGTAGTCCCCAGGGCCGGAGGTCCCGACGACTTAACTTGAGTATAAGTAAGTAAGTAAGAATGAGTAAGTAAAGTAATTCAAAGCAAGTAAGTGTAAGTAAGAGAAACACACCAACAATCACAAGATGTGAATTCCATTGGAATAAAAGCGAAAGGAGACTTAAGAAAGTCACAGGGACCGACACATGGAAAATGCAAGGTCATACAAGTAAAGAACACTTGTAATGAACCAGAGAAACTGGTGTAATTCAGAAGCTACTAACAACAGAGGAAGCACTACAACTAAGTAGTGACTTAACCTCAACCGACAATAAGTCGGAGAAACCAAGTGAATGATCACTACAAACACAACAGTATGTATATAGATTGCCAGAGAGCTGGTTATGAATCTACAACTCATCGAGTTCGAGCACGGTAAGAGAACACCACACTTGGTCAATAAACCTTATTCCCAAAATAAGAAGGATAAAAGGTGTTATATAGCACATTTAAGATAACAAGAAGGGCGAATAACCCAAGCTATCAGGGTCGCGCAGCAGAAGCTAGTGGGCCCAGAATTCTAAGTGAAATACACCTAGAACCGAACCCGGTTAAGAGTTAAATAAACTCCGATGAAAATTCTTGATGCAGGGACTAACCGACAGTACGGTTAAGACCCGTTGATCAAGGAACATTGTATAATAGACCGCATGGAAACTAAACCACTCCATGATGGCTGAATGCCTTCGACCAATGTCCAATGTTGACACATGGTAGATTACGTGGGCGTAATCCCTTTTAAGGGGGGTAGAGCGAAAACCGCGAAATGTATGTTTTACGTGATAGGTACGTAAACTACAATGCACATAGCGTAAAAGTATTTATTTTGGATGATTGATACTTATGTTACATAAACATTTGTATTCACTCATCGTGTAATTATGGTTATTTGAGAAGCAACTATAGGAAAAGGAGTAGAGAAACTCCAGGGGAATGAGAACCCCGATTGGTAGTAGTATGAGGAATGAGTATGTATGGGAGACTTGAGGAGTATAAATCAGTATGGAACCGACGTATGTAATGAGTATAAATCGGTGTACAACCGATGTATTTTATGAGTATAAATTTGGTATAGCAAATTAATGGGATATTACACCCATGAATTTCTTGGGTATAGTAGTTGGAGATGATGTAGTAATAGTCGATGAAATGATTAGTAAGTAAGTAAGTGAATCATATAAATTGGAAATGTATGCGTATGATTATGAGTAGCAAGATTAAAAAGATAGAAAACGAAATGATGTTTGACGAGCTGTCTGTTTGTATTGAGGTGGGAAGTGGAACTTGATTTGCTAGAGATCAAGGGAAGCTGAACACAAATTGGGGTGGAAGGATAATTCAACACCAATGCTGATCACATTGGGGTTGAAGGACTCTGGAAGCTCCCTTAAGTGGCCACAATAATAACACTAGTAATAGGAATAATCATCATAAATGGAATTTGGGAGATGTATGCAAGTTTTCAAAATGAATTTCCAAAACTAATTTGGTACAACGTTTTCTTCAAACTCGAGAATGAGGATCAGTTTTAAAACCGCTCCCACGGGCGCTAGTGGATCCTCCATGCCTAGGCACGGGTATCCGGTCGAAACCATTGGAGGTGAAGCTAGTTTTGAGTCCGTGGAAGTGTAGAGTAGTTTGAAACCACTACACCGGTTGTACGGTAACAGTGTGTGTTTTGTATTTTTCCAAAGGCACTGGGGCAGCGTAGTCCCGAGTAAGTATGAGTAAGTATGAGTAAAGTATGAGTAAGTAAGTATGAGTAAGTGCCTGAGGATCTCTATATGTGCAAATGAATTTGATCAGAACCAAAGGACCGTAGAGCCAGAAAGCGTAAGTGCTCAAGTCATGACGGCCGTGAACCAGAAAGCATAAGTGTTCAAACGTGACCGGTACCTGAGGGATCACTCGCCATTGGGGGAGGATTGTACCTAATTGTCTGCGGATGGACCCCCTTGGAGAGGAGTAAAACGGATATTTTTGATTGCTATGCATGCAGTGACATGCTGTTTGGATGCGTAGCATGCATCATGTCAGACATCTGGAGTTTGACAAGTTATATGTAGAGGTCATAACCTTAGCATAGATTATATGTACGAGTAACAGTATTAAATTCACCAACTTTGAGGGCAAAGTTCTTTAAGGGGGGTAGATTGAAATACCCCGAACTTAAATATGGTAATTATATTATTCTAATATAGTATTTAAGGGCCTAATAGCGCCTAAGTAATTTTGGTAAGGAAAATAAATCCAAAAGAAATGAGAAAAACGCTTAGAAAGCGGAAAACGCTAAAACAAGCGTTAAATAACCATAGGAGGTACGGGACCTCGGTTATAGTATCGTAAGGATTCCTAAGGCTTATTCATGCCTAATTAGTATACGGGAATAATTCCCGAAGAAAACGGATCCAAGAAATGTATTAAAACGCTAAAAGAGCTTTAGCGCACGTTTTTCGAGGAAACCCGAAAACGTGATTTTAAGTGGTCAAACAAACCCGTAAAATTATAAATCCTTAAACAATAATTATTAAGCCTTTATGGAAGCTTAATAACCAATAAAAATAAAGAAACGAGAAAATTCCGGAAAACGGGCCCGGTTAGTGAATAGTATCCAAACCGGGTAAAATAACAAGCTTTTTTGTAAAAGACGAAAAACGCTCCAGCTTACTAATATAGTGGGGCCGGTTTCTATTAAGGGATTCAACCCACTCACACACACTCTAAGCTAGTAATAAAGAAAGAAAGAAAGAGAAGGAAGAGAGAGGAAAGTAAAAAGCAAAAATATAAAACACTTCCCTCCCTCTCTCCTCTCACTTTTCTTCTTCTTCTTCCTCACCTCTCTCCACCGATTTTCTTCCCTCTCTCTCTCTGTGCTGGGTGAAAATGGAGCCTCCATGGCTGCCTCAACTCCCTCTCCTTGTACAAGCTCCATTCATGCTCCAAACTCAAAAATAATTACATATTTGTAATCCCCTCATCCTCCTCTACATTTCTATCTTTTCAAAATTCCAAATGGAGGAGTTTGACCTCCATGGGTTTTGGGCATTTGAAGAGTAAACCACATATTCTTGGAGCTAGGAGTCTCCTCTTCCACTTAAGGTAAAAAGATTCAAGAGAAAAACTCATTTTCTCCATTTCCATGCCTTGGCCGATTTTGGCTTCTTCTAATGCCTTGTTCTTCTCTTGTTTTGGAGCATTGTCTCAACTCTCCAATGGTGGAGGAACTCTCCTTCGTATTCAAGGCTTAAAAACCTCTCTCAAAAACTCCAAGGTAAAACCCTAACTTGTGGTAATTTAAACCCTTCATTTAATTAGCGGTTTCATAAGAGGTTAGAAGTTAATTATATTCTCTTTATGTAATTTGGGTGTTGGGATGGAGTTTGGTAACTCCATCCCCCACAAAATCGATTTGGACAAGAAAGAGAGAAGGATGAGAAATGGAAAAGAAATGAAGGAATCAAAAGCTCAAGGTAAGAGCTCCTTCTTAATGCTTAATTTAATGCATTAGTGTAATGGGAATGGGTAAACAAATAAAAGAACATAAACCATTGTATTAGTATTGTAGTTGTGGAAGTTTAAGTGTTTGTGGGCAAGTATGTGGATTGTAGGCCTTGGAGCCAAATAATTGTATATGAGTATTTGTATTGTGGATTAAGGAAGTATTGGTGAATTTATATTGTAAGATTTCTTGTATTTCTGGTAGGACCCTTGTATGGGTGTGGCTAGAATAGGAATGATTTTGGTGATAAGGGGTATGTGCGGATAAGTAAGAATTGTAGGTGAACTATGGCAAAATTTTGGTAGGAATATGTACATTTGTGGATGACTTGGTGAATGGGAGAACCAAGGTATGTATTGGGGATAGTAGAGATGTTTAATGACCATGGGATGGTGGTTGGAGTATGAGAAATAAGAAGGTAAAAATTTGTAGCAGGAGGTAGTGGATTGCATTGGAGAATTAGGAGGAATTAGAGCACAAGACTTAGTAAAATGGATGTTGGACTTGGGTATTGGTATTGGGTTTGCTAGGAAATGTATTTGGGATACTAGGAGTACCATTGGTAGAGGGAGTATTGAATGGTAGAGGTTAAAATGAAAATCTGTAGCATGAGGGTAAAGAAAACAATGGTAAGAATTGAAAGGAAGTGAGGAGAAATTGTGTATGTGGGTTAGAGAAGAGTAAGGAATTGTTGGGTGAAGTAAGGCAATTTGGAGGGCCTAGATAGTGTGTAAACATGTGGGATTACATGTAGGAAGATTAGGGAAGTAATGGGTAAAAGAGAGGACTGAAAACAGATTTTAAAACTGAAGTACTGGGTCGGACCGGACTTGCGACCGGACTTGCAAGTTCGGTCGAGCCCAGAATTACAAAGACGGGAAACCTTCTGGAATAGACCGGACTTGCGACCGGACATGCAAGTTCGGTCGGACCAGAAAATTCTCCCGTCTGAAACCTTCTGGAATGGACCGAACTTGCGACCGGACTTGCAAGTTCGGTCGGCCAGAAAAATTCCACACATGAAAACTTCTGGAATGGACCGAACTTGCGACCGGACTTGCAAGTTCGGTCGAGACAGAAAAATTTCCATACTGATAGCTACTGGAATGGACCGGACTTGCGACCGACCCTGCAAGTCCGGTCGAGTCAAAAAAAAAAATATATATTTTTATTATATGATTATAACAATCATATGTATATATATATATATATATGCCTATACACATATGTGCATATATATGAAGTAGTACACTATAAATGAAGTAGTAAAGGTAAGAAAGTAAGTATATGAGTAGGAAAACAAGTGTAAAAAGTAACCAAGTAAGTTGAGAGTATGAGAACATTAAGTACACCGGGATAACAGGGTAAGTACGGGAGTAGTAATTATTTGTGTATCGTAAGAGTATGATATTAATAATAATGTTGGAACATTATCAGTGGAACAAGTGTGAACCAAGGAACGAGGGAACACACGTGTTAAAGCTAACTCCGGTGAAAGGTATGATTTCCTCATGCCCCGTATGCTAACCGAGTTAGGTTGATTTGTGTGCTGTATGCCGGCTAATCAAGACTAAAGCATGAAAACGGTTTATTGCCTTTCATTATATGTCTTGTTGTATGTTGTGTTAGCTAACCCTTCGTGATTGATTGTGTGGCTTCACTTGGTGCGTAGTACGACTCCTAGATGAGTCTTGTTGTGTGGTGGCTCGTAGTAAGAGTCATGTTGTGAATTAATGGAACCATAACAACGCGCTAAACTAACGAATCAACAAACGATAACGCAACCCAACGAAACTCACAAGAATGTGAGAGAGTGTATGGGAGTAATACCCTCCCGATAACGGTTGGAGAATTGAAATGAATAATCCACAAATAGTAAGTAGTGGAAGTATATCAGTAACCTCTATTAGAGGAATTAATCTTGGTGCAAGACATGAACCATGAGAGCAGTAAAGAATGATGAGGGATCTCCAAACCCCTTAGCAATTAGTCGACCCATTACGAGAGGACCCGACTGATGTAAGTATGTCCCGAACGTGAGAGTATTCGATATGTTGGGGAAACCCTTAAATCTGAGGACACTAGTCGGTTGTAATTCCCTAAGCTGGTGGAGGTTATCAAGAGAGATACTTCTAGGCTAATCCACGAGATTGTATTGTGCTCTGAGAGAAGAGTGTTGGGAATTTGAGTAGTCCGGTAAGAACGGACATTGAGTATTTGAGGAGCAAAGCGTATAGCCCTCGTATTGTAGGTCCGGTGGCGAGCTGTAACACCCCTACTATTAATACAGTCATTAACGTCCAATCTCCTTACTCATTAGATGCACGCAGCGGATACCTACTTACATACATTGGGTGATACAATGCCGTTAGTCACCCACGTGACTAACAAGGCTACTGATTCTACATACAGCATCGGTCTGATGGACCGGAATCCCGAGTACTACAAATCTACAATGCATTCTCCATTCACCAAATGCTACTACAATCTCCATTCAATACAATACTCCAAGTACAATACAATATAATCTATATACCGAGTTTACTAAGATCCTTATACAATGTACTATCTCTTCAAGGTTCATACATACTCACTAAGAGACTACTTACTACCCGTTCCTCACACGCTACTTACTTCCAAATACCAGGGTGTGCCTCCGGTCTCTTCCTTGACCATATCCGTTTCGGGTACCTGCACACTAAAAAATGTCCCCCGAAGGGGTCAGCTTTCGCCGAGCATGATAACCGCATACCCCGCGTACTAGTGAAGGTACGCCGACCACTTGGTCGAATACATGCGGTTCATTTCATACAAGCATACATGCATACATGCTCTTACACACAGTACCATAATACTTACACAACATACATACATACAATTCAGTTCATACAAGGGATACGATATAAACCAACCAATACATACTTACCTCTTCCGAATTACACATACTCATTACATACAATATACAATTCTTGTTAGCTTCATTGGTCCACCCGGGTTAATCGGGTGGAGATTACTCTTTTACTCGTTACTTCATACACATACATACTCATACACATACTTACTTACGGATCCATACTTACTTACTCTTACTCTTACTCAAGTTAAGTCGTCGGGACCTCCGGCCCTGGGGACTACACCGTCCCACCTCCGGGATTTACTTGACTCACTAATCCGGGATGCTACCCATTTAAGGGATTTGGGCCGCGGACCAGTTTAAGAGTCAGGAATTGTAGCCAACCTCTTGTGACTCTGCATCCTCACGCGTGGCCGAAGCTATATCGGACTTGTACTCATTCCAATTTACTCACTTAAGTTAGGAGTTAGATAGTTAGGAATTAGCACAAGTCAACATCCAAGCCACAATAATACAATACAAATATACACATACATACGAGGTACAATACTTTACACAAGTACAATACGAGGTTCGAATACCATTCATCATCATTCATATATTTCATGAATTATACAAACTAGTGCTCAAGACAATAAATTTCAAGCACGACATAAGTCAAGCACAGGTAAGTGCATTATAATCCGATTCATGCATTTATCTTATTTAGGTGGTCAAATAAGCACACAAATCGGGGTAACCAGATTAGGATACAGGGCATGAAGAAATCATACCTTTCACCGTTGTACTTGTATCCCAACGTTCCTCCGGTGTTCACAATCACAGCCTAGGATATGCATACAATTGAATGATTAATCTACCATTATTAATCTTAACTCGACTACTTTTGTGTTTGCTAATCCGTACTTACTAAGGCTTTACATTCCTCACTTATATTTCTTTACTTACTTTCCATTACTTGCCCATAATTTACATACCCATATATATACATATGTATAGGTGGGTATACATATATATATATATATACTAGTTATAAGCTTACTGTTTTTTTTTGTAAGTATAGGGCCGTCCGACCCACCGTCCGACCCAAGCCCTGGGTCGGACCATTCCAGTAGGATTCGTTCCCAGAAAATTACCCTGTCCGACCCAGCACTGTTCCGTCCGACCCATACTCTCTGGGTCAGACCATTCCAGAAGGTTTTGGTCCTGTCGTCCAAGCTCCGTCCGACCCACGTCCGACCCAACGTCTGGGTCGGACGAAGTCAGAAACTTCGACGACGGAAAAATTTTAGCCTGTCCGACCCACATCCGATCCACGGCTCTGGGTCGGACCATTCCAGAAAGTTTATTCATCTCGTTGTTTAAGCCCTGTCCGACCCACGTCCGATCCAGACTCTGGGTCGGACGGTTCCAGAACCTTGTTACAGATTTTGTTTTTCCTTCCCAATTTCACCCATTGTTTCCCCAATCTTTCTACATACATCCTAACATGTTTTAGTACCATTTAAACATTCTAAATCACCTTAATTCATCCACCAAATCCATTACTAAATCCATCAAACAACTTACACAATTTCCCTCACTTCCTTTCAACACTTACAACAGTTTTTCATTCTCTAATGCTACGGATTTTTCTACAACTCCTACCATTCATTTCCTCTACCAATGTCACTCCTAGCATCCCAAATACATCTCCTATTACCATGCCAATTCATTTCTAAGCAATTATACCACCTATGCCCAAGTCCAACATTATTTTTACCAATTCTTGCACACTAATCTTTCCTAGTCCTTCTATACAAATTTGATACCCCTTTGCTACAGATTTTGGTTCCTACTTCCTCCATACATAGTTTCCTCTCCTAATGTCATCTCCAAGGCCTACAATGCATTGTCTCACCTCTTCAAGTCCAACACTCTTGTCACCAAATTCTTACACACTAATTCTTCCTAACTTCTCCAATGTATTTCTATACACTTTGTTACAGATTTTACATTTCTTATTCCTCATACTACAACTACCATTCCATTGCCACTAAAAATCTCTACTAATCCAAATACATACCTTGAATCTACCATTCACCAAGTTATTTCTACATGTACATATTCCTACCAAAATTTTGCCATAGTTCCTCTACATTTCTTACTTCTCCACACATGTGTTTTCTCATCAAACTCCTTCCTAATCTAGCCAAACCACAAGGGTTCTACCAGCACACATACAAAATCTTAGTACACCATTACTTCCTCAATCCACATTACTAATGCACATACACGATACACTTGGCTCTAAGGCCCACACTTCACATACTAGTTCACAAATACTCAAACTTCCTCAATTACATTACTAGTACATTATTTGGTTTCTTTAGATTGGTTTACCCATTCCCATTACTGATGCACCAAAATTTAACATAGTAAAGAGCTCTTACCTTGAGCTTTAATTCCTTCTTTCTTTCTCAGCTCTCCTCTTCTCTTCCTTGTACAATTCGATTTTGTGGGGAATGGGGTTGCCAAACTCCATTCCCATCACCCAAAGCATACAAAACAAGTATAATTAATATACTAACCATAGATTTATACTAACTCATTGAGATATTTTAAACAAATTTCTAGGGTTTACCTTTTGAAGCTTTTAAGAGGGGTTTTAGCCCTTGGTTCAAGAAGGTGAATCCACCACCATTGCAAGGTTGATATTATGCTCAAAAGGGAGAGGGAAAACAAGGCATTACAAAGAGGCAAAAATCGGTTATGAAGCAAGGTGGAGAAAACATGAGTTTTTCATGTAGATTTTTACCTTGTTGGAAAGAGGAGACTCCAAGCTTTACATTGGTGCCATTTTCTCTTTGAATGGGGAAAACCCATGGATATGAAACTCATCCTTTTCAAATTTTGAAAAGAGAGAATGATAGAGGAGGATGAGGGGATTACAAATATGTAATTATTTTTGTGATTGGAGCTCAAATGGAGGTAGAGCATGGGAGAGAAGATGAAGTGCCATTGTTGTTGTTGGGGGAGCTCCAAAATCGCAGCCCAAGGGAGGAGGAAGAGGGAGAGTACGATGGAGGGGGAAGAGGAAAGAGAGAGGTGAGTGAAAATGTGAGAGTGAGGTGAGAGGGAAGGGAAATAAAGTAACCTTTTACTTTATTGTTTTTGCTTTGGCTCTCTTATTTTATTAGCTAGTTACATGTGTGTGTGAGGGAGTTATTTGACTGATGAAAACCGGCCCCCTTACTGTCACACTAGCTGGAGCGTTTTTTGTCTTTTACAGAAAACGCTCGTTATTTTACCCGGTTTAGGTACTGTTCGCTAACCGGGCCCGTTTTCCGGAATTTTCTCGTTTCTTTATTTTTATTGGTTATTAAGCTTTCATAAATGCTTAATAATTATTATTTAATGATTTATAATTTTTACGGGTTCGTTTGACCGCTTAAAGTCACGTTTTCGGGTTCCCTCGAAAAACGTGCTCTAAAGCTCTATTAGCGTTTTAATTCATTATTTGGATCCGTATTCTTCGGGAGTTGTTCCCATATATTATTTAGGTCTTATTAAACCTTTAGAATCCATATAACACGCTAACCGAGGTCTCATTCCTCCTATGGTTACTTAACGTTTATTTAGCGTTTTCCGCTTTTTAAGCGTTTACTTATTTCTTTTGGATTTATTTTTCCTTACTAGTATTAATTGGGTACCATTAGGCCCTTAAATACATATGAGATTAATTTTAATCCCTATATTTAATTTCGGGGTATTTCACGAGCCTTTTGTATGACTCCGCCCAGAGACCAAAGTAATGAGTATCGAGTAAGAAGCAAGTATGAGTATGTAATGAGTACCGAGTATTGAGTACGTACGAGTGAGTATCGAGTATTGAGTATGTAAGAGTAAGTATGGAGAATTGAGTAGTGAGTATGCACTAGTATAGTAACGAGTACATAGTAAGGATCGGGTACGAGTAAGGTATTGAACATGGAGTGATGAGTATGAAAGAGTAAGGAGTAAGTATGAGTAGAGTAACGAATATCGAACACAGTACGAAGAGTAATGAATGTATAACAAATACGAATGGTCGACTATTGAATTGTCTTCCTTAGTAAGTATTGAACCTGTGTATTTATGTAGGTATCTTTGATTGTATTGCTGTAGTATGAGTATGTATGTATGCATGTAAAATGAACTCCATGTATATCCGACCCAAAGTAGTCGGTGTACCGCGGTTAGCACACGGTATATGCGGATTTCATATGTAGCGTAAGCTGACCCCCTAGGGGGACCGTTTTTAGTGTGCAGGTACCGAAGCTGTTCACCGTTCGAGAGAGTAGGACGGGGACTGCTACATAAGCATGGGTAGTTGAGAAAAGGGAATTGTATTTGTAACGTAGTATGAATTTGGAAGTCTAAACTGTATCGGTAATGTAAGGATGGTAGTAAGCTCGGTATGGTATTGTATTGGAGTTGTATCGAATTATGGATTGGTATGCAAGGGAAAGTAAAGTATAGTGTAGAGCACTCGGTATGTTCATATTCATCAGACCGATAGTATGTAGTATTGTAATCCGCCTTGTTAGTCACGTGGGTGATTAACGGCATTGTACACCTGCCGTTGAGTAAGTAACATCCGCTGCGAAGGTAAGTATTTGTACAGTAATGACGGTATTAGTGGTAGGGGTGTTACATCAGTAGTATATTACTCAATATGGATTTGAGGACAGTAGTGCCTTCTTGTCTTCGGACCAATTCCATGGAGAGAGTACAAAGAGTATTTTTGATTGCTATACATGCTGTGATATATGTGTGATATGTGTAGTGTGAAATGAGACGGACTTGTGGAGTCTGTAAGGTTATACATGTATTATAACCTTGGCATAGAATGCCATGAGACCAACCATATTAGATTCACCAACTTTGAGGGCAAAGTTCCTTAAGGGGGGTAGATTTTAATACCCCGAACCTAAAAATGGTGGTTAAATTATTCTAATACGATTATTTAAGGCCTAATGGTGCCTAAAGAGTATTGGTAAAGAGAATAAAACCAAAAGAAAAGAGAAAATGCGTAAAACGCGAAAAACGCTAAAACGCGCATTAAATGAATAAAGGAGAGATATGATCTCGTAAGGGTCCGAGATGGACTCCTAAGGCTTAATTATGCATAATTAATATGTGGGAATAATTCCCGAAGAAAACGGATCCAGTTAATGGGTCAAAACACTAATTAAGCATAAAAGCACGTTTTTCGAGAAAACCCGAAAACGTGACTTTAAGCGGTCAAATGGACCCGTAAAAATTATGGTTGACTATATAACTATAATTAAGTATTAATGGAAGCTTAATAACCATTAAAAATGAAGAAACGAGAAAAATCCGAAAAATGGGCCCGGTTAGTGAATAGTGCTAAACCGGGTAAAATAACGCGTGTTTTCTGTAAAAAAATGAAAAATGCTCCCAGCTTATATTTTGTGTGGGGCCGGTTTTAATTAGTATACACACACACATTTAATTAGCTTGTTAGCTTATTAAGTCACAAAATGACAAATAAATAAAGTAAAAAGGGAATAGTAAAATGGGCTTTATAACCTCTCACCTCCTCCTCCTTGCCAGTCACGATTTTTCTCCCTCTCTGTAACTTCTTCTTCCTTTGTTAGTTCCATGGCGATTTCAACAGAGAGCAAACAACACCATCTTCCTTCTCCCTTAACTTGCTCAATTCTCCACCAAATCACACAAAATTTGTACCGTTGAATTCCTCTTGTTAAGGGCAACATTTTCCACCCTTCAAAAGCTTAAAACCCTCACCTTCATCTCCATGACCGTAGGATCTTTTGAAGCTTGAAGAGGTTTTTTTGAGTCTCCTTCATCTCCTTAATACTCTAAGGTAAATATAAACTCAAGTTATCCATCTTTCAAGCTTGTTTTAGCAAAATCAAAAAAATTGCCCACGTTGATACTTTCTCCATTTTCCAGACGGTTTTAGTCTTCAACAGAGGGGTGAGATTTTTGCTAGTCTTGCTGTTCAAAGTTTGCCCTCAAGAGAGTAAGGTAAGTCCTTAGTGATAAAGCCCTAAAAGTAACTCTTGAAATATTAATTTGGTGAGAAACGTGAGAACTAAACTAGCTTGTTATGTATGGCATGGGAATAAGATTGTAGATAACAATCGATACCCTTTGTTGGTGTGGAAACAAGAAGAGAATGAGAGAACAAGAGAAGGAGGAAGAAGGGAAGAGAAAACAGAAAACTAACAAGGTATTGAACTTACCTTGAGTTGGTTTTGTCTCTGTAAACACATTTTTGAATGTAAATAATGACCTTGAATTGGTGTAGTCATGAAACTACAATAATGTTTGTTGAATGAGGAAGTTTTAATGTTGTTGGGTGTACATATAAACCTACGAACTAAGTTAGTATTGTGTAGTAACAGAGGGAATTTAATGGGCTGTTGCAGTGGTTTTTATGCTATATATAACAGGGATGTAAACTGAGTTTTGTGAGCTGTTGTAGTGTGGTGAGAATGCTTGAGAATGTAGGTAAGCTATGTCAAAATTTGTCTAGGAAACTATGGGCTTGAGTGTGTTAATATGTGGAGTTAGAATGGTAAGGGAAAAAGAAGATAGAAAACTGTAATAGAACTAGAACTAGAAATCTGTAACAGAAGAAAATTACAGTGGAAATGGGTAAGTTAACAGACAGATATATAGAGTGGGTTAGGTTAGTTTTGAATGCCTAATCAATGTCAAAACATGCTATAATATATGTAGGAAGAGTGCGGAAGAAGTTGGTATAAGTTTGGAGTTGAAACAAAGTCAAAAACTTACATATTTTTCAATTCTACAAGTGGTCCGGGTCTGTAAACAAGTACAGAAACCCGGACCAAGGCTAAAACACGGCAGATTGTTGTAACAGAGGAGTGGTCCGGGTTTATAAACCAGGACACAAACCCGGACCACCCCTAAAATGCACCCGAGAGTGACCAGAAGTATTGGTCCGGGTTTGTAAACCCGGACACAAACCCGGACCACCCCATTTTCTTCACAGAAATCATTTTAAAGCCGTTCTAAGGTAGGGGCTTGATGGGTAATGATAGTATAAGGTAATTATGACTTGATTAATGATGTTTAATGGTCATTAAGAGTGTAAACAAGTTGAGAAGTGAGTGAGAAAGTTGTGAGTTTAAGAACACATGAACTAAACTAGGAATAACGGGATAACGGGGTTAAGTACGGGAGTATTAGTTTTACATACCGTAACACCTTAATGTTAATATAAACATTTGAATGTTATCAGTGGACCAAGTGCGAACCTAGCATGGTGAGATCACACGGTAAAGCTAACCCCGGTGAAAGGTATGATTTTCTCATGCCCCGTATGATAACCGAGTTACTCTGATTTGTGTGTTTGTGTGCCGGCTTAATCAAGATTAAAGCATGGAAATAATCCCTTGTTTGATTATGTATGCCTTGTTGTATGTTGTATGAGCTAACATACTTGTATGCCGGTGTGGTCTAACATAGTGCATAGACCGACTCAAAGTGAGTATTGATTGACTAGAAACCCATAGATCGGGTAGTCTCATAAACAATGAAAATATGCAAACACACACAAGCTATCGATCAAAGTATAACGATAACGCAAATTATGAACTCCTTTGTATGTGAGGAGATGCACGGGTTGAGTAAATACCCGATAGCGGTTAGAAAACCATATTGAAACAACCCACGGAATAAATAAAAGTGGTGAGGTAAATGAACCTCCGTAATGAGGATTGAAGTTAGTTAAAGATGTGAACTTATAAGAAAGGTAAAAGAGACCTAAGGGACTAAGTAACTCCCTTGAGACATGGTCGACCTCCTATATGAGGACTTTACCCGGTGTAAGAAGATAACCGAAAATACAAGTGTATGTAATGTAAGGGTAACCCTTGAACCTAAGATTGCCCGAATTTAGGTAATGATCCCAAATCATTAGGAACATCGAGAGAGATGCTCCGAGATTAATTTATATAATTATATAATAACTCCGAGAGAGGAGTGCATGGGAAAGAGAGTAGTCCGAGAGTAGTCGGACCTATATGTAAGTAGTAGGAACTAAGAGAGAGTTTCGGAAGCTAGTTGAACTATGCTCGAGTGTCATGTGTTTTGGCTTAAGTAAGTTTTAAGAGAAACAAGCGTGACGTAGGAGACCTGTAGTGTCTCGAGAATCTACAAGAGCTTGAGTAGTAGTAACCCAAGAGTGTGGGTGAGATAAAGAGTAAGTAACCCATGAGTGTGGGTGAGATGACTTTGAGTAACCCGAGAGAGTGGGTGAGTGTACGAACGAGTAACCCAGGAGAATGGGTGAGGATAAGAATATGTAACCCGAGTGAATGGGTGAGTTATTGAATAAGTGACCAAGGCATAGTGAGGTAGAAACCCTTAAGGCCTAAGAGTCAATTAACACAACTAACAACCTTGTTATGTTAGTTAAGGATTGAATTACATGGTTGAATGTGAATCCTTGTGTAGTGTACATATGTAATGTAATGTTATGTTGCATGTTGATTGAATTAAAATGAATCTCATGCTCTCGACAAAAGTAGTCGGTGTACCGCGGTTAGCACGCGGTATATGCGAATTTCATATGCAGCTTTAAGCTGAGCCCTTAGGGGCATCGTTTTTATTCATAGGTACACCGGAGACGATACCGTTCGAGTGTAGGACGGGGTCGGTGGATAAACATGGGTAGTTAGATTTTAATTTACTTATGTACTTGAATGAGGTGTAAGACCGAATATGTTGTCGGCATCCGTATATTGTAGACTCGGTATAGTAAAGAAATGAAATGAGAATTGTATTAGTATCGTGTACTCGGTTGTTCCAGTCCATCAGACCGTTACTGTATGTGAGATAGGCCTGGTTAGCCATATGGGTGGCTAATGGCGTTGTACCACCCTTCGTTGTAATAGAGATCCGCTGCGTGAGTAATGGTAATTTGTCACTGTTTTAGGGGTAATGACGTGTTTAACGGTTGGGGTGTTACAAGACGCTCACGTGTACGGTTTGTAATAACGGTTGTTGTTGGATTTGTTTTAAATTGTTTAAGCACTACTATCTATCTCTTGTGGTCACTGCGGGAATACGTTTCGTATGTTGATTATCATGTAACTAGTTATCACCCGTATGGGCGAGTGATAACAGTGACACCATTAGAGCGACAGTCTGTTATTTACTGCTGCGATTTATTTATTAAGTACGACATTTATATTATAATTAGGAGCCGGATTATTAGGGGTGTTACAGATTAAGTCTCCAAAAAACGTGAGAGAGACCCCTTTCCCCTCCAATAATCGATGCCACCCATCCATGGTGAGTCATCAAACACTAAATACAATAAACAAAGCAAAAATGTGTTTTAAGACAAATTTGACCTACCTCTCTCATTTGCTTTCTATCCCAACCGACACCAAGGCTCTTCATCCTCTCTTTTGCTTCTCTAAACCGTGGAGAACATGCCAAGTTCAGAAGAGAATATCAATTGACATAGGTAAGGTTATTAAGCTATTTTATGTTCATTCTCTTCACATTTCTTTCCTCTTTCCATGGAGCTAAGCATCAACCATTTCCATCCATGGATCTAGCTTGTTTTGGAGGTTAAAAGATGGGCAAATCTCGGCTGTAACAAAGGAAGGAGGTGGAGAAATCTAATCTTGTTCTTAAGGTATAAAAATGTGCTTTAAGCACTTATCTTTTGATTCTCTTTAATTCCGGTTGTAAAACCTGTTTTCCTAGCCTGATAATCTTCATCTTAACATACTTATTCAGTTGGTACACCAAGAGCTTCAAGGTATAGCCAGATCTAAGCAAAAAACACCATTTTTGGCATTTTAATCAAGGTAAAAATTAGCCATCTTCTAATCTGATTTATACCAGTTTTAAGCCTTGGTTTAGTAGCTCTTTTGATGCTCTTACTCTTCTGTTAAAACAGGCCGAAGAGCACTTGTGCTTACCTTGTTATTCTAAGGTAAATATTACCTTGAAATATACATTAAAACACTTCTTATGGTTAGATCTTGCTTGGAGACTAATCATGCCTTAATTGCTGTTTGAAAACATGTAAACTAAGTTGTGGAAAATTTATTCCTAAGAAGCCGAGGCCAAACAAGGCCTATACTTGGCAAAAATAAGGTATAAATCACTTAAACCTACACTTGGTATATTAATATGTGTTTATACATATGTATATAAATGTGCCATGAGTGAACAAGGTTATTAAGGTCTTATTTTGACCTTAGGTGATTAAGGAATGGTTTAGTAGATTTTGTAACTAATTAATTAGCATAATTGTCAAATTTAAGACATTATGTGGAAAATTGGTAAATAAGGAAAAGATATGTGTAAGGCCGAGAGTTTAATGCATTTTTGGGCATTTATGTGTAATTTATTTTATAAGCTAATGTTTGTAATAAGGCCATGTACTTTAGGCCATTTTATTTATGCATTTATAAGGTTTTATTTAAGTTTAGGTAGTATATATATATTACCGTAAGGAATTAGGGGTATAAAGTATAATTACATTAAATTTGGGGGCTATATAATAATAAAGCCGAAAATTAGAGGTTTAAATGAGTTTAAATAAAAATTATAAGATTTTATAAAGTTTTGGGGTTAAATGGTAATTTCTGGAAAATATGGGTATAAACCGTAATATATGGAAGTTAATGGTCAAGGAAATATTAAGGAGGTCAACCTTGACCATATGGTAGGTTTTGACCAAATTAGATATGTAACACCCCATCCAAAGCCAATCGTGGTTATCGCAAAACTGAACACTTAATTGAATTCGTCGCAGCGGAAATAACAACACCTGGACCTTGCCACGGTCTGATCATTAGAGTTTACCGGCCTTAACAATTACAACACTTATCCAAAATACATAACCAGCCCAAAACATCACCATCCATAATACCAACAACCAACCGAGTACAAGTAACTAAGTCATAATCACAACCTTACATCAGTTTAAATATAAACAGACGGGTGCACAAGCGCGACCCGTACTCAAAATAAACATCCCATCCTAAGTCTAGCCGCTCCTACTCTCGTGGTGCGTCCTCATGGGTCTCTTACCTGCAAGTGTAAAAACAGCCCCCAAAGGGGGTCAGCACGAATGCTGGTACACCCTCTCATGGCCCCCAAGCTAACGGGGCTACGACGACTAATTGTCGATAGCATGGAAATTGATTACATACACAAACATGATATGAAGTGCAATAACAATAATCCACAGATGAACATGCATAGTTCACAAACAATGAACGACTCAAGCGTCCCCTTATCAAGTGGGTTAGTAACCCCCTCCTCAGTCCTGATTTCCTTAATCTCAGTTCCTTACCTTACCTTAATCTTAATCTCAGTATACAAACCGTTCCTGGAAGGGAATGGTTGTAGCTTAATTCGAACCTGGGATTTAGGTGATCCCACCGCACCATCTTAATGCCACCTACTCTGGACGGGAGTCCAGCGTAGCTGAGCCGGCAACCGGCCCTAGGCTACAAGTCCGAAGACAAGTCCTTAAGCGGAGGGCGGATCTGATTCAGATACCGTCCCCCTTTCCTTAGCATGCATGACCGGAGTTCGGTCCCGGGTTTCCTCACTCAAGTTCCAGTTAGTAGAAATCTTAATCACCATGTGCTAGCTAAGCCTTAACGGGCATTAACCAACAACCACCAAAACTTAACTCTTATTCTTAACTCAGTAAGTACTAAACTTGGTTAGTAACAATCTCAAGTCTCGCGGGTTAGTGCAAAGATAACACATACACAACAAGAACAAATATAACCGGTTGCATGCTTTATCTTGTTTTAGTCATAGCAATTAAACAGATAGCACACAAGCCGAGGGACACCTCGTTAGCAAGCAGGTCACAAGAAAGATTGTACCTTTCACCGTCGATCGTCGTTTGTTTAACTTTCTCCAGGGGTCCCAATTTACAAACCTAAAACATCGATTCGTTTTTAGGCCATTAGTTATTTGCACCTTACTTAACTCACTTAGTCCCTAAAGATTCCCATTAAATATCCTCTTAAGTCCTTACCACTTATCCTTATAAACTTAACTTTTAACATTAAGGTTCTTACTTAACTTAACTTAATCCCTTAAGTTCTTAGGGTCCTAATCATTACCACCCTACCAAAGGTATACCTTATTACCAATTATCATCCTTAGAATTCAAAATTTCTTTTTTTTAAGTGTTAAGGGCCGTCCGACCCACCGTCCGACCCACCCTCTGGGTCGGACCCTTCCAGTAACTTTCGGGTTTGAAAAACTCTACTTGTCCGACCCATGTCCGACCCAACCTTCTAGGTCGGACCATTCCAGAAACTTTCCGTCTCCTAAACCTCCTATGTTCGACCCATGTCCGACCCAACCTTCTGGGTCGGACCATTCCAGAAACTTAACCGCCCTCAAAAATGCACCCGTCCGACCCATGTCCGACCCAAGTCCTCTGGGTCGGACCATTCCAGAACCTTTCCCTGGCGTTAAACAGAGGTCGTCCGACCCAAACTTGGGTCGGACCCCTGGGTCGGACGCCTCCAGAACATGCCCAAACTTTGCCAAATCTTCACTAAACTTTTCCTCAAGCCATCCAATGTGTTCTAACATCATTTAGACCCTTAAACTCATCTTAAACCATCCTCCAAACTCATTCCCATCCTTTACACAATTCTTACAACAACTACTAACACTTAACACTTATTTCTTTCCTACATTTCAACATTCCTTTCACCTAGCACTTCTACTAGCCCAAAGTTCCCTCCTTATGAACTTGGCCACACCATATACACCACTTTCATCTATCTTACACTTTCCAAGGTTTTCCTTAAATTCTAAACTCTAGTTTCTATCTAAATCATCTCAAGGTTTCACACTCAATCACATCAAACTTACCAAGGTTTCCTAGCTTCTTTTATCAACATTGGCCTAAGTCCTAAATACTCAAATACATTCTCTTGATTCCTAAATCCTTCATAGTGATGTCTAAGCCATTATAAGTCATTAAAAATATCTTAATCTCACCCTTTTCATCAAGACAACCTCTAGAACTTCCTAGTACTTCCTTAGTCATTAAATCCCCTTAGAACATCTTAAACACTTAAGTTCTCCTTTAAATTTTTGCCATGGGTTCTCTAGCATATAGTACATCCTAACACTTGGTTTTTCTCCATCCACCAACCATATCTCTCAAATTCTCATCACAACACCTTAACACACAATTTACACCAAAACTACACCACATCATCATATAGTGCACAACTTAAATGCTTGG
Organism: Limonium bicolor; assembly: GCA_023374045.1. Lineage (NCBI taxonomy): Eukaryota > Viridiplantae > Streptophyta > Magnoliopsida > Caryophyllales > Plumbaginaceae > Limonium > Limonium bicolor. The sequence goes on from CM041781.1 coordinate 179,729,493, forward strand.
CACTTAGGCCCTTAAATGACAATAATCTTAACCACTGAATTTCCACATATATTTGCCTTTAACCTGCGAATACACACACAACAGGCTCCCATTGAAATAAAATGCTTCTTGTACTTCACCTTGATATTCTTAAACTATCTCTTTTTCCTCATTTGCTCCTTAGTCACAAGTTCACAATCATGATCATTGTTTCTCCTAGGTCATATATAGCCCTTTTCTAATATAAATTCTACATTAAACTCATCATATATCTAAATCCCATTCCCTAAACATTAAAACACCTTAAGGTAAGTAATTTACCTTGTTCTTTTACAAGCTTTAAAAACTTTCTTCCTTAGGTTTTTCCTTCCTCAATCTCGGTCACCAATATATATCTCCTTGCCAATGTTCTAACCAATATCCAATGACTCCAATGAGTACTAGATAATACATTAACCCTAAGGAACAAACCCTAGGTTAAAAATGTGCTTTAAGGTATTAAGGTGATTGTTTTACCTTAGTTTCTCCAGACAAGCTTGGATATGAAGCAAGAAGGACCTCCTCAATCCTTTGAAGAGTAGAAAACAAGCTAGAACAAGGCATTAAAATGAAGCCTCATGAGCATACATTTTCGGTCAAGAAGAAAAGTGATGGAAACCTAGATTTTCTTACACTTTCTTTACCTTAAGAGAATGGAGAAGCCAATGGAGTCTCCAAACTTGAATTTCCTCCTCTAATGGTGGTTTGGCTTGGCACCAAATCAAAGCTCTTGAAGTTTTGAAAAGATACAAAAAGAGAGAGCTTGAGCTAACTAAGAGGAATATGTAATTTGTTTTGGTTTTGGAGCTAAGATGAGTAAGTAGTGTGCAAGAGAAGGTGGAGCTAGCATGGGGTTGCTCTTCACGTTAATGGAGAAGGGAGAGAGCAGCTCAAAACCGTGGGAACAAGAAAAATGAAGAGGTGAGGAGAGAGGTGAGGAAAATGAGATATTTATCTTATAAAGTAAATAGTACTTTTGCTTTATAGTTATTTATTTGCTTAATGACTAATAAAGGTGGTGACTCACCTTATAAAAAACCGGCCCCCATTAAGTAACAAGGGTATTTAAGTCTTTGTTGACCAAATATCTCACTTATATTGACTTATGTTATAAACTAGCTTAATTAAATTACTATTCACAAAACAAGGCACATTGTTGTGAAATTTTTGATTTCCCATTGATATAGACTTCCAAATGTGATACTATATAGTACACATGTTAATTAAAGAGTAATGATGGACATTTAGCCATTCAAAACTCATTTACAAGACAATTTTTCAAAAATGTGCTTTAAGACTCCTTAAAGCACATTTTGTGTTTTAACTTGTTTCAAGCTTGGTTTTCTTGGTAATTGATTTAAAATGACCATTAGGATATTACTAAGGTCTTAGAACAATATTTGGGTACTCACCCAAGTCTCTCCAAGCTTAGAGCACGTTTTTGCTTAAACTGCTCTTTTGGTGTTTCCTTATATTTTCTTTGATTAGAAATGTTTCTTAATGTTTCTAAGGCATTATTTAGCCTCCTTACATCTTAGTTTATCATTTAAACACCATATCTAAGTTTGGGGTATTTCAAGATAAGTTAAATAACTTATTTAAGGTTTTATAATAAGATAAGTATTTAATTGTAACAATTTTATAACATATGTGAAATACCCCAAACTTAGATATGGTGTTTAAATGATAAACCAAGATATAAGAAGGCTAAATAATGCCTTAGAAACATTAAGAAACATTTCTAATCAAGAAAATATAAGGAAACACCAAAAAGAGCAGTTTAAGCAAAACGTGCTCTAAGCTTGGAGAGACATGGGAGAGTACCCAAATATTGTTCTAAGACCTTAGTAATATCCTAATGGTCATTTTAAATCAATTACCAAAGAAAACCAAGCTTGAAAACAAGTTAAAACACAAAATGTGCTTTAAGGAGTCTTAAAGCACGTTTTTGAAAAATTGTCTTGTAAATGAGTTTTGAATGGCTAAATGTCCATCATTACTCTTTAATTAATATGTGTACTATATAGTATCACATTTGGAGGTCTATATCAATGGGAAATCAAAAATTTCACAACAATGTGCCTTGTTTTTGATGAATAGTGAATTTATTAAGCTAGTTTATAACATAAGTCTATATAAGTGAGACATTTGGTCAACAAAGACTAAACTACCCTCATTCACTAAAGGGGGCCGGTTTCTTTAAGTGTGACTCACCACACTTATCTAACTAAGTAAAGAGAAAGCAAATAAGTAAGTTATAAAGCATAAAACACTATTCACCTTTTAAGATAAATATCACTTTTGCTTACCTCTCTCCTCACTTCTTCATTTTCCCTTGTTGCCCACGATTTCTTGCTCTCTTTCTCTTCTCCATTCACGTAGAGCTCACCTCCATGAAAGCTCCACCTTCTCTTGCACACCACTTGCTCATTTAAGCTCCAAATCCAAAACAAAATACATATTCCTCTTAGTTAGCTCAAGCTCCTTCTTCCTATCTTTTCAAAACTTTAAGAGCTTCATTTTGGTGCCAAGTCAAACCACCATTAGAGGAGGAAATTCAAGTTTGGAGACTCCATTGGCATCTCCATTCTCTTAAGGTAAAGAAAGTGTAAGAAAATCTAGGTTTCCACCATTTTCTTCACTTGACCGAAAATATATACTCATGGGACTCCATGTTTATGCCTTGTTCTAGCTTGTTTCTACTCTTCAAAGGAGAGAGGAGGTCCTTCTTGCTTCACATCCAAGTTGTCTTGAGAAACCAAGGTAAAACAATCACATTAATACCTTAAAACATATTTTTAAACCTAGGGTTTGTTCCTTAGGGTTAATGTATTATCTAGTACTCATTGGAGTCATTGGATATTGGTTAGAACATTGGCAAGGAGAATCACATTGGTGACCGAGATTGAACAAAGGAAAACCTAAGGAAGAAAGCTTTTAAGCTTGTGAGAGAACAAGGTAAATTACTTACCTTAAGGTGTTTTGTTGTTTAAGGGAATGAGATGTGGGTATATGATGAGTTTAGTGTTTAGTTTATATTTGGAAGGTGCTATGAAACTTAGGAGAAACAATGACTATTATTGTGAACTTGTGACTAAGGAGCAAATGAGAAAAGAGATAGTTTAAGAATATAAAGATGAAGTACAAGAAGCATTTTATTTCAATGGGAGCCTTGTTGAGTGTATTCGCAGGTTGAAGGCAAATATATGCGGAAATTCAGTGGTTAAGATTATCGTCATTTAAGGGCCTAAGTGCCAAGCATTTTAAGTTTAAGCATTATATGATGATGTGGTGAAGTTTAGTGTAAATTGGGTGTTAAGGTGTTGTGATGAGAATTTGTGTGGTATTGGTTGTTTGATGGAGAAAAACCATGTGTTAGGTGGTATTATATACTAGAGAACCTATGGCAAAATTTAAAGGAGAGTTTAAGTGTTTAAGATATCCTAAGAGAATTTAATGACTAAGGAAGTACTAGGAATGTTCTATGGGTTGTCTTGATGAAAAGGGTGAAGTTAAGATGTTTTAATGACTTATGATGACTCAGGTATCACCATCGAATGTTTAGGAATCAAGAGAATGTATTTGGGTATTTAGGACTTAGGCAAATGTTGGTGCACAACTAGGAAGGAAATAATGTGATGGTGATGGAAATCTAAACTTGTTAAGGAACTTTAAGTGAATGCTTAAAAGAGTTTAGATAGTGAGAGATGCTTGGGAGATGATGTTATTGTGGTGAAGAAAACATTTGGTATAGTGGCTGCAATAGGTATGAACCACCACCTAGAAACCAAGGGGAGAGCATTACAAGTGTTAGCAATATTACAAGGGAAATGCATGAGGACTAAGGTGTATCTTGGTGAATGATTTAATGTGTTTTGAGGAGGGCTTAAGGTGTATTTGAGGTGCCCAAATGAGGTTATAGCATATTAGAATATATGAGGAGAAGTTTGAGATTGAAAGAGGCAATTTAAGAGGACGGTCTGTAGAGGACCGACCCAGGGTCCGACCTAGTGTTGGGTCGGTCGGGCCATGTTGAGCCAGCCGGAATGCCTCTGGACTGGACCGACCCAGGGGGTTTGGGTCGGTCGGCTTAGCTTTGGGTCGGTCGGCAAGGTTTAATATAGGAAAAATGAGTTCTGTAAGGGACCGACCCAGAGGGTTTGGGTCGGTCGGTCTAGCTCTGGGTCGGTCGGATGGGTTCCAAGAGACGGAAGAGTTTCTGTAATGGACCGACCCAGGGGTAGGGTCGGTCGGTGGGTCGGTCGACCCTTAACACTTAAAAAAAAAAAAGAAGAAAAAGAAAATTTCAAATTCTAAGAATGGTAATGGGTAATGAGGTATGCCCTTGGTAGGGAAGTAAAGATTGGGACCCTAAGAACTTAAGGAATTAAGTTAAGATTAAGTATAAGTTTTAATGTTTAAAGTTAAGTTTGTAAGACTAAGAGATAAAGACTTGAGAGGTTATTGAATGGAAGTCCCTAGGGACTAAGTGAGTTAAGTAAGGTGCAAATAACTAATAACCTAAAAATGAATGAATGTTTTAGGTTTGTGAATTGGGACCCCGAAGAAGGTTAAACAAACAACGGTCGACGGTGAACGGTACAATCCTTTTCGTGACCTGCTTGCTAACGAGGTGTCCCTCGGCTTGTGTGCTATCTGTTTAATTGCTATGACTAAAACAAGATAAGGCATGCAACCGGTTATATTGCTCTCGTTGCGATTGTGTTACATTTACACTAACCCGCGAGGCTTGAGATTGTTACTAACCAAGGTTAGTACTTACTGAGTTAAGGTTGAGAACTAAGTATCGGTGATTGTTGGTTTTACCCGTCAAGGTTTAACTAACACTTGGTAATTAAGGCTTTCACTAACCATAACTTGGGGGGAGTGAGGAATCCGGAATGGTACCGGCACATGTGTATTGGGGGAGGTCGGTATCTGAATCAGATCCGACTTCCAAATAAGACTGGTCATTAGACTCGTCGCCTAGGGTCAACAAATCGACCCGACCACCCGGGCTACTGTTCGAGGTGGGAGGCACATTTAAGGAAGGCGTGGAGGGATCAAGCCTACATCCCTAATAAATTAAGGAAGGTAGCTTATCGTCGGATAGTGCACTGCTACCGGCTAGGGTTAACCAAGCCCTACAAAGATAAGCAACCAATTAAGGGCTAACCAATCTAATAGTGGAGAGGTTGGCAAGTATAAGACTAAGATTGAGACTGAGATTAAGATTAAGATAAGGAATTGAGATTAAGGAAATGAGGACTAAGGAGGGCGTTACTAACCCACTTGATAAGGGAACGCTTGAGTCGTTCATTGCTTGTGGACTATATATGTTCATCTGTGGTTATTGTTATTGCACTTCATATTATGTTCGTGTATGTAATCAATTTCCATGCTATCGACAATTAGTCGTCGTAGCCCCGTTAGCTTGGGGGCCATGAGAGGGTGTACCAGCATTCGTGCTGACCCCCTCGGGGGCTATTTTTACACTTGCAGGTAAGAGGCCCATGAGGACGCACTACGAGAGTAGGAGCGGTTAGACTTAGGAGGGGACATTTATTTTGAATTCGGGTTGCGCCTGTGCACCCGACTGTTTATATTAAATTGTTGTAAGTTTGAGATTACGTTTGAGATACTAGTACTCGGTTGATTGTGGGATTGTGGATGTTGATGTTTTGAGTTGGATAAGCATGTTGGTTAAGTATTGTAAATGTTAATCCGGTATATTCTAACGATCAGACCGTGGCAAGGTCCAGGAGTTGTTTATTTCCGCTGCGACGTATTCGAATAAGTGCTAAGACTGCGATAACCACGATAGGCTTTGGATGGGGTGTTACAAAAGTGGTATCAGAGCGTAGTTACGCTCTGATCAAGAAATACCGGATATAAGTGACCACCGAGTTAGGATACAAGTTAAGGAATAAGTGTTGGGTTAAGGGTGTGAGAAGTTAGAGTGAGTAGAGTCAGATGACCACTAATAAGTGTGGATTGTCTTTACCGTCTACGGACGTTATAAATTTACTAACCAAACAGTGGTGAATGTGAATCTAATGTAAGTTATGCTTGTTCAGATGGCAGGACGCCCTAGAGGAGGCCGAGGTCGCGGCCGGGGTGAGGATATTCCAGGGATACCTGGAGGGCAGACGATCGCAGAGATCGTAGCTGCCGCTTTAGGGCACATGGGCTATCAGCCTGGTGTGGGTGCACCACCTCCACCGCCACAACCTAGGGAACCCAACTGGGTGAAGAGTCTGTCAGATCTTCGACCCGCTCATTTCAAGGGGGAGACCGATCCCGCCAAGCTTGAGGCGTATATCTCCGAGCTGGAGACCGCCTTCGAGACCCTTGATGTCCCTGCAGGGATCAAGGTGCGCTTAGCTGCTTTCTACCTGAAGGGGGCGGCGGGCGATTGGTGGAAGCTGGTGAGGGCCGAGCATGTGGCCAACCCAGAGTTCGGCTGGGAGCAGTACACCGCCTTGCTACGGGCAAAGTACTACCCCGCCCATGTCCAGACGAAGAAGCGCTTGCAGTTAGATGCGCTTAAGCAGTCGGACAAGATGACGGTGGACGAGTATTACTCAGAGTTCACCGCCTTGCTCCGTCTTCTGCCAGGTCTAGGGTATTCTGACCAGATCTTGGTAGACCGCTTCTATGGCGGGCTTAGCCATCGACTCCGCTACGGCATGGGGCCGACGAGTTACACTACCTTGCAGGTAATAAGAATGATTGAGAATTGAGTAAGTGATGAATAAGATTTAGATTATGATGAATAAGTATGACTAATACCATGGAAAAGCAGGAGTGCTATCATGCCGCTGCTAAGGTTGAGATTACCGTCCAGCTGAGGGACGAGGAGAATGCAAAGCGGAAGAGTGCTGGGAAGAGCTCGGAGAGTCAAGGGCAAGGAGGGTACAAGAAACAAAAGTACCAGCCTCAAGCCCAGAAAAATCAGAACCCGAAGGGGAAGGAGGGAAAGGAGAAGGCTCCAGAAGAGCCATTGAAGCTGACATATGCTTATGCAGCTACACCCCTGCGCTCTAAGGCGCCGAAGGGTAAGGAATTGGTATTACATAAGTTAAGAAACAACTAGTAACTATTTGGGATGTGAATATTGACATTGTGAATGATCAGGATCAGAGGCTGAGAAAGGAGCCGGTGGTGGCTACCATCGACGCTACATCTGTAGATGGTGTCACAAGGACCACCCGGGGCTCGACTGTAAGGGGAACAAAGTAGAATGCAACTTCTGCGGAGTACTTGGACACCGAGCATATGAGTGCTACGGGAATCCGGAGAGTGAGAGTAAGAATTTCAGACCCAGTTTTAAGGTTAAGGCCAAGGCTGATCAGGGATCTGGATCTGACGGTCAGAGGAGGGGGCAACCAGCTGCAGACAAGAACCCAAGGGCGACCCAGAAGACGGGGCCCACTCTACACATGGTGGACCGGGACGATGAGCCTGAGCCCTCATCGAGGCCAGGTACCACTATAACCATTTAGTAATAAAACTACCTGCTTACCGCATTATCATGCATCTTTGGTGAAATATATGAGTTAAGTGAAAATAAGATGAGATTAGAACCTAAGTAAGATATAACCTACTACCACTTTAGGAAGATTCAACATCTGCTACCCTATACCATCTACATCTAACCCGGAGCACACCGACATCGAAACCATACACTTTCCAACCGAACAATGTCAGGTTATCCGCCCAGGTATGATTTTATTAAGGGGATACCTGACACCCGACGCACAAATAGCCATCATCAGGAGATGCAATCAACTAGGAATGGGACCGGGAGGTTTTTACACACCGGAGTACCCAGGGGGAGCAAGGATGAAGTTAAAGATGATGAGCTTGGGCAAGGATTGGAATCCGTATGCCAAGAATTACCAAACCACAAGGGAGCAAGATGGAGTCTCACCACCGGGAATACCCGAAGAGTTCCATCCAGTTATTACACAAGTCGTGGAAATCGCTCAGCAGTTGGAAGCTGAACCGATTCCAGACATCCAGCCAGACATTTGCATTGTAAACTTCTACGAAAAAGATGGGAAACTGGGACTACACCAGGATAAGGACGAGACAACGGAGTCTCTCGAGAGAGGGATACCCGTAGTGTCTTGGTCCATTGGAGACGATGCGGAATTTTTATACGGCGAGCAGAAGCGTGCGGACCGTGCAGATAAAATAATACTTAAGTCGGGTGATGTATTAATTTTGGGAGGAGAATCAAGGATGTTATACCATGGGATTAAGAGAATCAAGCTGAATACAGCACCGTCAGCAGTAATCAATGCGACGCATATGAGACCAGGAAGATTAAACCTAACCTTTAGACAATATTAGCCATGTAATGTTAGAATGAGATGAGGAATGAGATGTAAGGTTGAAGCACATGTTGTAAACAGGATGGTCATGAATAAAATAACAGTGTTGTTCATATAAATTGTTACGACTCTTGTTATACCATCAATACTCATGGAGCTTGTGAACACAATTAGGTCATGGACTCGGTACGGAAGGTGCACTAAACATACTCACAGAGGCACAGGCCGACGCCAGTGGTACTATCCTCACCGGCACCTTTCCGATCAATGGGATTGAGGCATCAGTTCTCTTCGACTCAGGGGCCTCGCATACCTTTGTCTCTGCATCATTTGCGAGCAGGTTGGGGCTAGACGCTGATGAGCTACCCGACTTCACGGTTACACTCCCGTCTAAGGAGAAGATTCGTTGCACTCGCTACTACCGAGGAGCCACCATCAGAATTAAGGGGGAAGACTTCCCAGTCAGTTTCATTGAGTTCAGTAAGCTAGGATTTGATGTTATATTCGGGATGAACTGGTTGGAGCGGCACAAGGGACGTATCCTCTGCGCCGAGCATAGATTGCTGCTCAGGAGTCCGTCTGGGGTAACAATATCATACCGCCAGAGGCCCAGGGAGCCTTCGACTAAGATCATCACCGCCATGGCAATGTACAGAGAATTAAGGAGAAAGGAAGAAGTATACCTCTGCTATGTACAGGACATAGAGAGAGACCCTGAGTTCGACCCCGACTTACCGGTAGTGTCGGAGTTCCCCGACTTATTTCCACGGGAACTGCCCGGCATGCCACCCACTCGGGAGGTAGAGTTCACCATTGAGCTGCTACCTGGTACCGGACCGATAGCCAAAGCACCATACCGTATGGCTCCGGCAGAAATGACTGAGTTAAAAGAACAACTGAAAGATTTGTTGGATAAGGGATTCATTAGACCAAGTTGTCACCATGGGGAGCGCCAGTCCTCTTTGTGAAGAAGAAGGATGGTAGTCTCCGCCTCTGCATCGACTACAGAGAGCTGAATGCAGTGACAGTGAAGAATAAGTACCCACTACCCCGCATTGACGATCTGTTCGATCAGTTGAAGGGAGCATCTGTGTTTTCCAAGATTGATCTCAGATCGGGGTATCATCAGATAGCCATTAAGGAGGGAGACATTGAGAAGACGGCATTCCGGACACGTTACGGCCACTACGAGTTTACAGTGATGCCGTTCGGTTTGTCGAACGCGCCAGCGAAGTTTATGGATCTGATGAACCGCTTGTTCCGGGAGCAGCTGGACAAGTCGGTGGTGGTTTTTATTGATGATATTTTGATATATTCAAAGTCTAAGGTTGAGCATGAGGAACATTTGAGGAGGGTGTTGGAAATATTAAGGGAGAACCAGCTATATGCTAAGTTCTCCAAGTGTGAGTTTTGGCTTGACCAGGTCTCTTTCTAGGTCATGTCATCTCAGATGCTGGGATCGCAGTGGATCCAGCAAAGATTGATGCGTACGTACCTGGCCAAGGCCGAAGACTGTTACCGACATCCGGAGCTTTCTCGGTCTGGCAGGTTACTACAGGAGGTTTGTTAGAGATTTCAGCAAGGTCGCGAAGCCGATGACCAGTCTGATGAAGAAAGACGCACCATTTCTATGGACAGTTGACTGTGAGAGATCATTTCAGCGCTTGAAGGACTCACTGACCACTGCGCCGGTACTGACCATTCCAGACGGTACAGAGGGCTTTGAGGTTTATTGTGATGCATCCGGCAGAGGGCTGGGTTGCGTGCTCATGCAACATGGCAAGGTGGTGGCATATGCCTCACGCCAGTTGAAGAAACATGAGGAGAACTACCCCACACATGATTTAGAGCTGGGAGCTGTAGTCTTCGCTTTGAAGATATGGCGCCACTACTTATACGGGGTTAGTGTCACGATCTACACCGATCATAAAAGTTTGAAATACATATTCACTCAGAAGGAATTAAATCTTCGACAGAGGAGATGGTTAGAATTTCTGAAAGACTATGACATTGACCTCCAATACAAAGAAGGGAAGGCCAATGTTGTAGCAGATGCCCTGAGCCGTCGAGCACACTCACTCCATTCGCTAGTTTCTTTCTCCAGCTTGGTTGATGAGGTGCGAGAGGCTCAGAGGACTGATGAGTATATGAGAGAGGTCAGACAGAAGCTGACAGATGGTACCTTGAGAGTCAGAAATACGACTTCAGACTTCATGATGATGATCTGATCAGACTTAAGGGCCGATTATGCATACCACGAGGTAACACGGATCTGAAAGACCGTATACTTAGAGAATCACACTGTTCTTCAGTTTCCATCCATCCGGGAGCCTCTAAAATGTATAAAGACATGAAGAGATACTTCTGGTGGTCGGGAATGAAGACAGATGTTACGAGTTCGTCTTGAGGTGTCTCACATGCCAGAAGGTGAAATTCGAGCACAGACGACCGGGCGGAATGGTACAGTCGATGCCAGTTCCGGAGTGGAAGTTCCATGATATCTCCATGGACTTCGTAGTTGGGCTTCCACCTGCTAGGGGAGGTCTCAACATGATATGGGTGGTGGTGGATCGCCTTACCAAAGTAGCCCGATTCATACCGATGAAGGATACTTGGAAGGTGACCAAATTAGCTGAGTTATTTGAGAAAGAAATCATGAACATCATGGCATACCAAAGACCATAGTGTCAGATAGAGATACCAGATTCCTTTCGAGGTACTGGAGAGCTACCAGAGAAGCGTTGGGTACAGAACTCAAACTGAGTACCGCGTTCCATCCTCAGACAGATGGTCAGACTGAGCGTACTATTCAGACACTCGAGGACATGCTGAGAGCATGTGCCTTAGACTTCCAGGGCAGTTGGATTGACAGATTGCATCTGATCGAGTTTTCATACAACAACAGCTATCACGCTTCGATCAAGATGGCACCTTTTCAAGCGTTGTACGGTAGACCATGTCGTACACCGCTCTGCTGGGATGAGTCGAGTGAGACGGTCATTATAGGACCAGAGTACTTAGAACAAGTTAAGGCTGAAGTTCAGCAAATCAGGGAGAACATGAAAGCTGCTCAAGATAGGCAGAAGTCGTATGCTGATGTTCGACGACGAGACCTGGAGTTCGCAGTGGGCGACCGGGTATTTCTGCGAGTATCACCGATGAAGGGTGTATTCAGGTTTGGGCAGAAGGGCAAGTTAAGCCCGAAATTTGTTGGTCCTTATGAGATTACGGAGCGGGTGGGCCCGGTTGCTTACAGGTTGAATTTACCTGCTGAGCTGGGTAAAGTGCATGATGTCTTTCATGTTTCACAGCTGAAGAAATACATGCACCACCCCTCCCATGTGTTAGAACCTGAGAGGTTGACCTTGGAACCAAACATGAGATCCGTGGAGACTCCTCAGAGAATCTTGGACAGAAAGACTAGGGACACTCGCCACAAGTCAGTGCGACTGGTGAAGGTTCTCTGGTCTAACCAGGATGTCGAAGAGGCCACGTGGGAATTAGAGGATAAGATGAGGGCGAAGTACCCTTCTTTATTTACTGACTAGATCGTCTGTATAGGGTACGGGGCGTACCCCTTTTTAAGGGGGGTAGAGCTTCCTCGCTTTTGAGTTAGGAAACGATCATGTTTGTCGTTTGTTTGGTTGTTTAAGATGTAGATTTGGGTAAGTTGCTACACTTCGGTGTAAGTTGAGTTTGTTAGTTGTATGATACTTATGTATTGTATTTGAGATTGACCTTTGAGTCTTGAGATGTATGAATGTGAATATAAGATGTGGTATTAAGATTAAGAGAACTGTGTACCGTGAATGGTTAAACACATGTGTGAACTTTGAGGACAAAGTTCTTTTAAGGGGGGTAGATTGAAATACCCCAAACTTAGATATGGTGTTTAAATGATAAACCAAGATATAAGAAGGCTAAATAATGCCTTAGAAACATTAAGAAACATTTCTAATCAAAGAAAATATAAGGAAACACCAAAAAGAGCAGTTTAAGCAAAAACGTGCTCTAAGCTTGGAGAGACATGGGAGAGTACCCAAATATTGTTCTAAGACCTTAGTAATATCCTAATGGTCATTTTAAATCAATTACCAAAGAAAACCAAGCTTGAAAACAAGTTAAAACAAAAATGTGCTTTAAGGAGTCTTAAAGCACGTTTTTGAAAAATTGTCTTGTAAATGAGTTTTGAATGGCTAAATGTCCATCATTACTCTTTAATTAATATGTGTACTATATAGTATCACATTTGGAGGTCTATATCAATGGGAAATCAAAAATTTCACAACAATGTGCCTTGTTTTTGATGAATAGTGAATTTATTAAGCTAGTTTATAACATAAGTCTATATAAGTGAGACATTTGGTCAACAAAGACTAAACTACCCTCATTCACTAAAGGGGGCCGGTTTCTTTAAGTGTGACTCACCACACTTATCTAACTAAGTAAAGAGAAAGCAAATAAGTAAGTTATAAAGCATAAAACACATTCACCTTTTAAGATAAATATCACTTTTGCTTACCTCTCCCTCACTTCTTCATTTTCCCTTGTTGCCCCGATTTTGCTCTTTTCTTCTCCATTCACGTAGAGCTCACCTCCATGAAAGCTCCACCTTCTCTTGCACACCACTTGCTCATTTAAGCTCCAAATCCAAAACAAAATACATATTCCTCTTAGTTAGCTCAAGCTCCTTCTTCTATCTTTTCAAAACTTAAGAGCTTCATTTTGGTGCCAAGTCAAACCACCATTAGAGGAGGAAATTCAAGTTTGGAGACTCCATTGGCATCTCCATTCTCTTAAGGTAAAGAAAGTGTAAGAAAATCTAGGTTTCCACCATTTCTTCACTTGACCGAAATATATACTCATGGGACTCCATGTTTATGCCTTGTTCTAGCTGTTTTCTACTCTTCAAAGGAGAGAGGAGGTCCTTCTTGCTTCACATCCAAGTTGTCTTGAGAAACCAAGGTAAAACAATCACATTAATACCTTAAAACATATTTTAAACCTAGGGTTTGTTCCTTAGGGTTAATGTATTATCTAGTACTCATTGGAGTCATTGGATATTGGTTAGAACATTGGCAAGGAGAATCACATTGGTGACCGAGATTGAACAAAGAAAACTAAGGAAAGCTTTAAGCTTGTGAGAGAACAAGGTAAATACTTACCTTAAGGTTTTTGTTGTTTAAGGGAATGAGATGTGGGTATATGATGAGTTTAGTGTTAGTTTATATTTGGAAGGTGCTATGAAACTTAGAGAACATGACTATTATTGTGAACTTGTGACTAAGGAGCAAATGAGAAAAGAGATAGTTTAAGAATATAAGATGAAGTACAAGAAGCATTATTTCAATGGGAGCCTGTTGAGTGTATTCGCAGGTTGAAGGCAAATATATGCGGAAATTCAGTGGTTAAGATTATCGTCATTTAAGGGCCTAAGTGCCAAGCATTTAAGTTTAAGCATTATATGATGATGTGGTGAAGTTTAGTGTAAATGTGTAAGGTGTTTGTGTTGTGATGAGAATTTGTGTGGTATTGGTTGTTTGATGGAGAAAAACCATGTGTAGGTGGTATTATATACTAGAGAAAACCTATGGCAAAATTTACAGGAGAGTTTAAGTGTGTTAAGATATCCTAAGAGAATTTAATGACTAAGGAAGTACTAGGAATGTTCTATGGGTTGTCTTGATGAAAAGGGTGAAGTTAAGATGTTTTAATGACTTATGATGACTTAGGTATCACCATGGAATGTTTAGGAATCAAGAGAATGTATTTGGGTATTTAGGACTTAGGCAAATGTTGGTGCACAACTAGGAAGGAAATAATGTGATGGTGATGGAAATCTAAACTTGTTAAGGAACTTTAAGTGAATGCTTAAAAGAGTTTAGATAGTGAGAGATGCTTGGGAGATGATGTTATTGTGGTGAAGAAAACATTTGGTATAGTGGCTGCAATAGGTATGAACCACCACCTAGAAACCAAGAGGAGAGCATTACAAGTGTTAGCATATTACAAGGAAATGCATGAGGACTAAGGTGTATCTTGGTGAATGATTTAATGTGTTTTGAGGAGGGCTTAAGGTGTATTTGAGGTGCCCAAATGAGGTTATAGCATATTAGAATATATGAGGAGAAGTTTGAGATTGAAAGAGGCAATTTAAGAGGAAGGTCTGTAGAGGACCGACCCAGGGTCCGACCCAGTGTTGGGTCGGTCGGGCCATGTTGAGCCAGCCGGAATGCCTCTGGACTGGACCGACCCAGGGGGTTTGGGTCGGTCGGCTTAGCTTTGGGTCGGTCGGCAAGGTTTAATAGGAAAAATGAGTTCTGTAAGGGACCGACCCAGAGGGTTTGGGTCGGTCGGTCTAGCTCTGGGTCGGTCGGATGGGTTCCAAGAGACGGAAGAGTTTCTGTAATGGACCGACCCAGGGGTAGGGTCGGTCGGTGGGTCGGTCGACCCTTAACACTTAAAAAAAAAGAAAAAGAAAATTTCAAATTCTAAGAATGGTAATGGGTAATGAGGTATGCCCTTGGTAGGGAAGTAAAGATTGGGACCCTAAGAACTTAAGGAATTAAGTTAAGATTAAGTATAAGTTTTAATGTTTAAAGTTAAGTTTGTAAGACTAAGAGATAAAGACTTGAGAGGTTATTGAATGGAAGTCCCTAGGGACTAAGTGAGTTAAGTAAGGTGCAAATAACTAATAACCTAAAAATGAATGAATGTTTTAGGTTTGTGAATTGGGACCCCGAAGAAGGTTAAACAAACAACGGTCGACGGTGAACGGTACAATCCTTTTCGTGACCTGCTTGCTAACGAGGTGTCCCTCGGCTTGTGTGCTATCTGTTTATTTGCTATGACTAAAACAAGATAAAGCATGCAACCGGTTATATTGCTCTCGTTGCGATTGTGTTACATTTACACTAACCCGCGAGGCTTGAGATTGTTACTAACCAAGGTTAGTACTTACTGAGTTAAGGTTGAGAACTAAGTATCGGTGATTGTTGGTTTTACCCGTCAAGGTTTAACTAACACTTGGTAATTAAGGCTTTCACTAACCATAACTTGGGGTGGGAGTGAGGAATCCGGAATGGTACCGGCACATGTGTATTGGGGGAGGTCGGTATCTGAATCAGATCCGACTTCCAAATAAGACTGGTCATTAGACTCGTCGCCTAGGGTCAACAAATCGACCCGACCACCCGGGCTACTGTTCGAGGTGGGAGGCACATTAAGGAAGGCGTGGAGGGATCAAGCCTACATCCCTAATAAATTAAGGAAGGTAGCTTATCGTCGGATAGTGCACTGCTACCGGCTAGGGTTAACCAAGCCCTACAAAGATAAGCAACCAATTAAGGGCTAACCAATCTAATAGTGGAGAGGTTGGCAAGTATAAGACTAAGATTGAGACTGAGATTAAGATTAAGATAAGGAATTGAGATTAAGGAAATGAGGACTAAGGAGGGGGTTACTAACCCACTTGATAAGGGAACGCTTGAGTCGTTCATTGCTTGTGGACTATATATGTTCATCTGTGGTTATTGTTATTGCACTTCATATTATGTTCGTGTATGTAATCAATTTCCATGCTATCGACAATTAGTCGTCGTAGCCCCGTTAGCTTGGGGGCCATGAGAGGGTGTACCAGCATTCGTGCTGACCCCCTCGGGGGCTATTTTTACACTTGCAGGTAAGAGGCCCATGAGGACGCACTACGAGAGTAGGAGCGGTTAGACTTAGGAGGGGACATTTATTTTGAATTCGGGTTGCGCCTGTGCACCCGACTGTTTATATTAAATTGTTGTAAGTTTGAGATTACGTTTGAGATACTAGTACTCGGTTGATTGTGGGATTGTGGATGTTGATGTTTTGAGTTGGATAAGCATTTGGTTAAGTATTGTAAATGTTAAGCCGGTATATTCTAACGATCAGACCGTGGCAAGGTCCAGGAGTTGTTTATTTCCGCTGCGACGTATTCGAATAAGTGCTAAGACTGCGATAACCACAATAGGCTTTGGATGGGGTGTTACAATATGTGGTAAATATATTATTACCGAAAGTTAAGGGTGTAAAATGGTATTATAAAAACCCATGGGATATTAAGAATTTTAGGAATTTATGGGTTTTGTTTTGGAATTAAAATAAACTATATTGTATAATATAGTTAGTATCATTATGACACTTTGGAATAAAAAGATGGGGGTGGAAATGTAAAATACCGAAAGTATATGGTAGTAAGGGAATTATAACCTTGGTGAAATTTGGTGATTTTTAGAAATATATAAGAGTATTTAAAAAAGATATATATGTAATATATAGTTTAAAGATATGATAAAACTATATGTTATAAGTGGGCCAAATGGCAATTATAGAAACTTGGTGGGTTAGAAAAATAATATGTAACAGTTAGGGTCTGTTGTAATTTTAAATATATATATAACCATAGGTTATATTATATTAAGGTTTAAAATGTTATATTATATGATATATATAACAAGGTATAAATAATGGGGTGATTTTGTAAATAAAGGAAACTATGGAATATGAAAAGAATAAGGTTTTGATATGGTGCCCATGCAGCAATATTAAATAGTTTTGTATAAAAACTATAGGTTATAAATTAAAGGAAATAAAATATCATATTATATGATATTAGTATATGGTATAACATTACATAATATTATGTGGTCAAAATGGAATTTAAATTAATTTAAGGGCTGTACCGAATTATAAAGGTTAGAATATGAATTTTAGACTATGGTCTATAATGTTATAAATGTTATAACAATTATATGGTATTAAGGTGGTTTAGATGGAATTAATATAAGTAAGGATATTCACATTAAATAATGTGACAAACTATAAATAAATAAGATTTATAAACTAAGGTATTTTGATTGAACCTTAGGAGTTGAACTTATACAACATAAAATGTTACATAATATAAGGATAATATTCTTAATATAGGTTGTATAATATAATACAACCAATGGGAATAATCATCTAATATAAGATGATAAAATGTAACATATGATATAAGAGTTTTATAACTCATTAAACTTACCTATATGGTAAATATATACGTATACAAGAATAATGTATATAAGGATGGATATATAATATGGTTGGAGACCATATAATATAATGGTGGTGGTTATTACAAAAATAGTTACGAACTATAAGTTATGAGTTTTTGAATGCAAATATAATTTGCAAAGATAATGGATTATATAATACAATGTATTATAATGGATGGTGGGAAAATGATACAATATGAAAAATAATACAATATAATATAATAATGCATGCATACATGCAACTATAGGTTATATACCTAAATTTAATGGTGGATAAGATTAAAGAAATATAACGAATTAAACTTAACAGTCGAAATATTTTGACATACGAGTTTTAGTAACAAAGCCGACTGGTTTAGAGAAACCCATAACAATTAACTGTAGAAATCTGGGCATAAACTGTCGGGTTACTTGTTATTCGGAAATACCGGATGTAGTTAGTCATGGAGACTGACTTATAGTTTTATTACCGTTTAGATCATACTTCAGACGGAGGCGCTTGACGAGCTAGTGGTCTACACTGCGCATCCTTGGTCTACGGTGTACGGTATGTAAAGGGATTTGATCCGAGTTGTCCTAAGGAAACTCCTTGGGCTCGGATTTTGTTGATATCACTTGTGTGTTAAGTGTTTTTGATACATGTATGTGATTATGGGTGTTACGGCATTAATTATTTATGCACGAGCGTCCCACGGGACTAACACTACGTCGACTATAGATCGACTTATATAAACATACATATACGTTATTGCGATGACAAGACGGTTACTTGATATAATACCATAGTATTAATATTAAGTATATGGCATCCTAAGTAAAACACTTAGGAATGAGTCACGACATTGTCGGTCTCTAGAGCATGGATCTCGAACATGAATATAACCTAGATTACTTCTAGGTATGCGTGAGACCCATTGGGCAGCTAACTAATAATTATTCTCCATAAGACTAAGAGCATATCTTAAACATTATGAGAGAGAGTTTGTATGAGTTGAGGTGAGGAATCCCGGTAGTTTACGAACTACTTGGTTGCGCATTTGTGATCACTGAGGGGTTCCCGATCGGGTTCCGCTCCAGGTTTATACCCAACGAGCCCTATTTGGATCGTGGGTCAGGTGGCTACGGCCTTTTATATGGACATCTTACGAGACAAAAGAGAATAGTTAGGGGCCTCCGGACCTCTAGCGAAATGAGCACCTTTGTGTGTACGGGAGGACTACTGTCCATGGTGAGGTTATCGGGTTGTCCTAACATGACGCCCAACTGGTATTAATTAAACATGGTTTGGATGGGGCCTTAAAGGCCAAGGTAAATTAACTATGGAAAACTGTTCGCTACGGCGATTGTACATTGTACATTATGCTGCTATTATTCGATACGTTCGATATACAATTGTTGTTGTGATATTTTGTGACTGTTTGAATTGGATGGATGGTTAAGTGTTTATGAATGTTTGGATGGAGGATTATGTATATTATACATGTATATTACAGTATTGATTATAACTGTAAAATGGTAAAGCATGAAACCAATCTAATAATAAGATGGTTAAAATGACTAAGTGACCATTAGGGTCCAGGCCCGGCATACTCAGCGTCTATCGCTGATACTACACTCATGCAGGTTGTTGATTATTGTCGAAGCCGAAGTGCGGGAACAGGGTAATTAGAGTTTACTTTAATTACCGCACATGGAGTTTGTTGTATAGCAATGAAGATGGTGAATTGTATTATGGTAAGGTTATGTTTATTCGGGATTGGGTAGACGCTCACTTGTCGACGTTTATGGTTTATGGACTTAGTATGATGTATAGGAGGTTACCTCGTTATCACAGCGGTTAGCAGTTTGTTTTTGTTGGTTGTTGGATATAGTTTGGCTTCGTTACTCGCATGGGCGAGTAATGGCCGGTGACACCCGAGTGAGTATTGTTATTGCTATTAATTCTTCCGCTGTAAGACGTTTTATTTATTGCTACGTGAGAGACTATTATGTGTTTAAGGAGAAGGGTGTTACATTTACAACCTCCAAATTATATGTATATATGTAGCATTTGGTATTGCTAATTAGGGAGTTCTCCTGACTTCAGAATATATAGATTCAAAGTTTGTTCTCTTCTCTTTATTAATTAGGAGTCCAGCATTGTCACTATATTGATACTAGCTGAGACCCCTGGTATTTGCTCAGGTATTTTGTAACACCCCTAATCCTAAACCTACTCTAACGTCGCAAGTCGTAGCATAAATAATATAAGTTCGCGGCGGAATGGCAAAACTAACTAACCTTGGTGTTACACGCCGTTACTCACCCTTGTGAGTAACAAGGCATCCTTACTCTATCCTTCCACTTCAACTACTTAACGCTGTGATGAACAGATACTGAGCACTCTAATTATTACAGACCAAATCCAAACTAAATGAGCAACTAACCAAATACAACAAACTCCTTAATACAATACAAAATAAAACTTAAAAAGTGTTTCATAAGAACACTCCAGCTACCCTGGTTCCCTGCTCTCCGGCTTGAGTCTTCTTCAGTGACCTGAAATGTTTGGCCCATTGAAGGGCTCAGCAATCGAAATGCTGGTATGCTAAATGTAGTCCTAAGTCATCTATATTCCTTAAGTCGTTTAGTCATCTTGATATTAGATTCTTTACATAAAATACCGGTTTACAATTGCAACAGTAATAACTGTAAACATTAAACAATCACATAACAGTTCACCTGCAACATCAGTGCATAATAAACAACAACCAGATAATCAACACCAATAATCCCAAACAATAATAAACAAGTCACGCGTATTAATTAACTGTGCTTGTTAGTAGGTCACCTGACCCTTAACCCTTTAAACCAACCACTTAACTTTTCCAATTAATTCCACCTCAGGCGTCATGTCAAGACAACCTTTTAATAACTCAATAATGGACAGTGTGTCCCCTGGGTTCCAAAGGAACCGTTACCAGCTGACCTTATGGCCCTGGATAATATTTGACCGATCCGGTCGAACCTGTGCACCAACGGCAGTGCCCTCCGCCATCCCCGAATGTGGCTGATGGATTCCCTTGAGTGACTCCCATTGAAGTCTCTCGTAGATGACACTATGCGCAACCAGAAAGTCGAAACAATGGATTCCTCTCTTTATAAGTTAGCCCTTTTGTTAGTGGTACAATGACCAACACTTGAATTAAGACTATAACAGTTGACCATCAGTTAGGTTCAATAATACCTAAAGGTCAGTTAGTCTTGTTCCAGTTTAGATGTATAAACTTCCAGTCATAAGACGTTCACGTATAAAATACAACGCAACAGTTTGAGCAATACAGTGCACAATATCATATACATAAAACCAAAGATATCGCTCTTAAACAGTTAAACACTTAATGTCTGGACCTTAGGATAATCCTTAGGACATTCAGACCACACAATTGACATACCGTTCACCGGGACAACATCTAGCTTGACAATTCTTGCTCTAGTAATTCTTTCCCGTACGCTGTTGTTTATACATGCAATAACGTGTATTATTAATATGACTGTTCTCTAAATATTACAGTACAGTCATTGTAGAGTTTATATTTGTTGTATACTAACTCTATATGTACTTTATTTCCCCCCCCCCCCCCGTTATTTAACAGTGGTTCTAGATAATCTAACAGTTCATTATTTTATGTGGAGTTCACATGTGATAATGAATTTCCATTATATGGTATATCCTTACCTCATTAATTATATATTCATAAATTTACTCTTTATATTATAACATTTGATTATTTTTATTATGACCACAATTATTTTATAAACTTTATATTATATCCCATATTATACCATAATACATTATATTACTTAATCTTAATTCCTTTCTTCATTAAATTACAAAACCAACCATAATAATTCGGTATTTATATTTTGTACCCAACAACTTTTATAAATTACCAAATAACCATATAACTTTTATAATTTATTAATTAACCACT
The DNA here is from genome assembly GCA_023374045.1 of Limonium bicolor. Classification (NCBI taxonomy): domain Eukaryota; kingdom Viridiplantae; phylum Streptophyta; class Magnoliopsida; order Caryophyllales; family Plumbaginaceae; genus Limonium; species Limonium bicolor. The sequence goes on from CM041781.1 coordinate 179,750,892, forward strand.
TAATCATTTCGGTAATTACCAAATAAATATTCTAATCTTTATAAATTACAATTCAACCACATTTACTTTCGGTATTTATAAAATGGGCACACAACTTTCGTAAATTATTAAACAACCACATGTACTTTCGGTTTTCATCAAATAAATTCCTTATATTTACATTTTAACCCTTAACACTTTACATATGTTACATATTAACTTATAAACTATATTTTTAACATTTAATCCTTCTTAATTACCGAAAAGACCCATATACTTATGTAAAATACATTTCCGCCCCTATTCAATTCGGTTTTTAGATATATACCTTTATAAATTACATATTCATCCCAAAACTTTTATAAACTTAATATTTTATGTCATAAATCATTTTAATCCAAAGTTTTTGGTCAACACTTTGACCAAGACTTAATTTCTTAGTTAATACTTTAATATACCCATAAAATCATATATATTCTCGGTTACACTCTAAACTTGCCAATAATTACAAAATAGCCCCAAAACTTTATAAAATGTTATTTAAACACTTATTTAAATTCACCAAAATTCTTAACATTAATTCCTACCTTATATTATATCATAATTATACCAAATAACCCCTTATATTCTCGGCAATTATTATGTGTACACTAAACTTTTCAAAATTTACATCTTAGCCACATAACTTATTAAACTAGCCATTTAAATACTTGTAGCTATTTTTAATGTTCCCAAAATTTATAATATAAGTTAATACACTTATATATTTTTCGAAAATCACCAAATGTAACATTTCATTCTCGGCTTTTATTATGTTTTATCATATGGTTTTAAAACTTGATTTAAACTTTATAATATGTATATATAAATGTATATAAGCCATATAACACTTCTAAAAATTATGCTAATGACTTAGAATGATTATAAACTCAAAATAGAACATTAAACCCCTAAACCATTCGGTTTAGTTATTTGTGTACCATAATTAATTTTTGTGACACAAATATATACCTTAAGGTAATAATCTTACCTTATATGTTATAAATTATTTTCTTGACAATATAACCCATAATTTTCGGCCTTAATTTATCTAAGGGTTATGCATAATTTTTATACCAAAGTTTGAAGCTTAAATCAAACTTAAACTTAATAAACCATACTTATATAAACTTACCCCTTAAATATAGACAATTTTTGTACTTGATTTTTCCTTGAATTCCAAGCTCTCCAAATGATATCTTGATGAAGATTTTCGGCTCCTTATATATATATAGGAGATCCATTTGTTAGACTTCTTGCAAAGATTTATAAATAATATTTGGAGTAATTTTACAAGACTTTACCTTAGGAATTTAACAAGGTATTTTTGGTGCACCTTGGAATGATTGTAGTTCCAAGTTTCCTTCATGAAATAATGAAGAGAATATGGATTTAGAAGCTCTTAAATTTCGAAAATTGCTTAAGGTAATTTACTAGGATTTTCAACATAAAAGTATACCTTAACTTGATCTTGTTGTTCCTTGTGTTGTTGTTGAATTTAGGAACCTCCTTGTAACACTTATGCTTGGCGAAAATTGTAGGAGTTGCTAGGATGATTTCTTGCTTCAAGACTTAGGAGATTTAACTAGGAAATTACATAGAAATGGTGTTAGAGCTTGAAACACCATTAATGGAGCTTGAAGCTCTAAGGGATTAACTTAGCAAAGGAAGAAGAAAAGGAGAGAGTTGAGGACTTACCCATTCGGCTGCATGAGCAAGGGGAGAAGGCATGCTCACGTAAGTTCTTTAAGGTATGAATGATAGGAATCAAAGTTTGATTGGTACTTGTTTATTTGATCAAATTAATTAAGCATGCTAGGTAGGCTCCTTTCATTAGTTAATTACTAGGTTCATGGCTCAATAAAATGCTCATTATTGAGCATGCTTTTCGGTCACATGTGGAGGGATTTTAAGAGTTTATTACTTAGTCTAGTATATAGGAAGTTAGGTATGGCAATTGTTTAGGATTTAATAAGTTGATTAATGACACTAACCTTGTTTTATTCATGCAGGTGTTCGGCCATTATGGAAGTAGGAGGCTCCAAATCTTGTAGACTTACGGCTAATGGAGTTGTAAAAGACTACTTTTAGACTTGTTTTATACTAGGCATGTGATTAAGCTTAGTCATGTGTTTGTTTTTATTTGATTAATTACTGCAATAATACTACTTTCCTCCTGCATATGAACCAGAAGCATGTGGCTAGGTGTGGGTAGATTCATTTGTTTACATCATTGTACAAAGGTAGGTCTAGTTAGTATTGTTAATGTCATTATTTTCAATCACTATCTTCTTGTTTTCTTTTCTTGGCAGGGAAATCGGTGGACAAGCTTAATTTGACTGCAATTACTTACTTGATACCTTATCATATAATACATGATAGGATGAGTCATTATCCATAAGGCAATTTTCTAGGCCAAAACTAGTCAATATAGACCAAAAATGGTGCCTAAGATTGAAATACCCCAAACCTTAATGTGTTAATTAATTATGTAATTATGATTTTCTAAGGCTAACTAAGTCCTTAAGATCATTCGTGAAGAAAAAAAAACCAAAAGAGAAAAAGAAAATGCGTAAAAGTCACAAACGTGAAAACGCGTATTTAATTATTTAAGGAGGTATATAACCTTCACTAGGGTTATGAATAATTTTTTATACCCTAATTACACACTTAGAACATGTGGGAAAAATTCCGGAAGAAAACGGATCTAAATAATGTATTAAAACGCTAATAAAGCTTTAGCGCACGTTTTTCGAGAAAACCCGAAAATGTGACGTTAAGTGGTCAAACGAACCCGTAAAAATTATAGTTCATTAAATAACTATAAATAAACATTAATGGGAGCTTAGTAGCCATTAAAATTAAGGAAACGGGGAAATTCCAGAAAACGGGCCCGGTTAGTGAATAGGGCCAAACCGGTAAATAAACGAGCGTTTTCTGTAAAAAGATGAAAAGCGCTCCAGCTTGTACAATATATGTGGGCCGGTTTTTAATTGTTAAACAGCCCCCACTCACACTCTCACCTAGCTAAAAAGAAAGAAAAGTAAATAAAACAAAAGGCACTAAAGTACCTTCTTTTCTCTTTCTCCTTTCCCTCCTCTCTCTCCTCCTCCTTCTCTCCTCCTCCTTCTCTCACAACCGAATTCTCCTCCTTCCTCCTCCCTGTTTGGCGATTTTTGAAGCTCTCCACAAGCTTCCATGGCAGCCTCTCTTCATCCTCTTGCTCAAACCACAAAAATGCTCCAAATCAAAAACAAAACACATAGTTGTGTTCCTCTCATCATTGTCTATCTATCTCTCTTTTCAAAATCTGAAAACAATGAAGTTCATCTCCATGGGTTTTCCCCATTTGAATAGAAAATGGCACCAATGTGAAGCTTGGAGTCTCCTCTTTCTTCTAAGGTAAAAATTTCCAAGAAAAAGTCACTTCCTCTTCATCTCTTGGTGTAATCGATTTTTCACCATTATTGATACCTTGTTTTTCTCTCCTTGTTCTTGAGCTCCAAATTAATCCTTCAATGGTGGAGTAATCCCCTTCTTGATTCAAGGGTGAGAATCCCTCTTAAAAGCTTCAAAATGTAAACCCTAGCTTATGTTCTAAGCCCTTTGATTTAATTGAGTTTTCTAAGGGTTTAGAAAATTGATTGAGTATGTTTTGTGTTCTTGGATGTTGGGATGGAGTTTGGAAACTCCATACCCTCTTGATCGATTTTGAAGAGATGAGGAGCAAGAGGAGAATTAAAGAGACTTGTGAAATTAAGGTAAGGAATTCACCTTGAACCTTGTTTGTAATTGTTTAAGTGTTGGGATGGGTAAACAAATTAATGAACCCAAATTGTGAAGAAAAAAAATCTGTGTAGTAATGTGTTTAGTTGGTTTTGGAGAGGTTCGTGAATTAATGTTGAGTTGAGGGCCTTAAGAGCCAAATGTTTTAAGTTTGAGATTGATATTGTGGTTATGGAGTTTGAGGATTTGTTATGTGCTGTTAGAACCCTTGTGGTTGGCTAGAATAGGGATGAAGCTGATGAGAAAAGATATGTGTGGATAAGTAAGAATTATAGGTGAGCTATGGCAAAATTTTGGTAGGAATTGTGCATTAAAGAGTGACTTGGTGAATGGGAGAACCAAGGTATGCTTGGGATTAGTATAGATGGGTAATGACCATGGATTGGTAATTGGAGAGTGAGGATTGAGTTATAAAATCTGTAGCATAAATGTAACAAAAACTGTTACAAGTGTTGAAGGGAGTGAGGAAAAATTGTGTATACGGATTTAGAAATGAGTAAGGTATTTGGGGGATGAGCCAAGGCAGTTTTGAGGGCCTAAGTAGTGTTAAAATGTGGTTAAGTGTAGGAAGATTGGGAGAATGGGTAAAATGGGTAAAGAGAGGACTGAAAACAGATTTTAAAACTGAAGTACTGGGCCGGACCGGACTTGCGACCGGACTTGCAAGTTCGGTCGAGCCCAGATTTACAAAGACGGGAAACCTTCTGGAATCGACCGGACTTGCGACGGACATGCAAGTTCGGTCGGACCAGAAAATTCTCCTGTCAGAAACCTTCTGGAATCGACCGGACTTGCGACCGGACATGCAGGTTCGGTCGGCAGAAAAAATTCCCGAAATGCAAGCTAACGCAAGCTACTGAATGGACCGAACTTGCGACCGGACTTGCAAGTTCGGTCGAGCCAGAAAATTTCCCGTACTGGTAGCTACTGGAATGGACCGGACTTGCAAGGTCGGTCGCAAGTCCGGTCGAGTTAAAAAAAAATATATATTTTTACTATATGATTACAATAATCATATGTATATAGATATATGCCTATACACGTATATGCATATGTATGTGGTAGTACACTACAATTGAAATAATAAAGGTAAGAAAGTAAGTATATGAGTATGAAAACAAGTGTAAAAGTAACCAAGCAAGTTGAGAGTATAAGAACATTAAGTACACTAATAGGGATAACGGGGTAAGTACAGAAATAATAGAAGCTTACATACCGTAAGACTTTGTTGTTAATAAACATTTTAAATATTACCAGTTGTTCAAAAACTATCCGGGGAGCGTGAGATGACGCGTTGGAGTGAACCCTCGGGGACACGGTAGAGTAACCCATGGTGTAAGGTATGGTTTTCTTGCAACCTGTGTCCTACCCGGATTACACCGGCTTGTATGCCAAGTGTTTTTTTCTGTGTGTTTGCCACCTTGCAAGATAAAGCATGAAATGAGTTTATTGTAATTCATTATTGTGGCGTAATTAATTCCGATACCGCATAACCTTAATTATGTGTTAAATAATAGTTAACCGACCTTAGGTTCACATAAGAGATCGGTATTCGGAATAAACATCCCAACCCACGGGAACGTTCTAACTACGGCTATCCGTGCGCTAGTGTATGTGTGACTTTGTGTGATGTATGTGACTTGTTCAGTATGTCGTTGTTATTGGATACTGTTATCCGTGTTGTTGAAATGGAATGTGATTTTCCCTGATGTGTCTAACCGAGTTAGTAACACAATGTGATGTATGTATGTGATAAGTTCCATAAAGGAACCTCTAACTAATAAGTATATGTTATGTATGGTGAGGAATCCGGTCGTTCCGGTCGCGCGTGTTGTTTGGGAGTTGATGTATATATGTGAATTAACTCCCACTCTGTTATGTTAGGGTTGTTCATCCTTCTTGGATGTTCGACCTCCCACTAGCTTACCCAAAGCTTACCTACCCGACCTCCACATCGGGCTAGGAGGGAAATTATGTGTAATGTTGGTAGGGTGTTGTTGCCTAAGTTGCTTCGACTCCCTCTTTAATATGTTACGGTTGTTTTTCCTCCTTGAATTATAACCACCCACAAGCTTAACCAAGGCTTACCTACCTCATCATTATCGGAGCTAGGGGAAATTGTGCAAGGTGTGATCGGTCCTATATGAGGCCGCCACACCTAAGTAAAGTAAATGTGTGTATGTTGTGCTCGGGCTTCTATCACCCCGGCACTCCCTAAGTAAAGTTTATGTTCTCTAAGGAGAATGGAACTAAGTTGTGTGTATGTTATCAAGTGAAGTGTATGGTTATGTTGTGGGTGCTAATCTTGTGTTTGTGTCCTACTAATGGATGTTTGCTTTTAAGCATGATGTATGTGTGTAATGTGTGCCTGTTTTTAAATAAAATCAACCACATGCTAAGACGACAATTAGTTGTGCGTGGCCCGGTAGCACGCGGGCTGCGGGATTACCATACCAGCAAAGGTGCTGAGCCCCTTGGGGCCACCCTTTTCTTCTCTTTCCTGTTTCAGGTACAAGGAACTGGAGGCCGTTCGAGAGTAGGACGGGGTAGTTGATTGTATGTGGGTAGTCATGAAAATTGTGGATGTGCTGTAGGTGTAGTAAGACCGAAATTGTGTCGGCGTTAGTTGGTAATTACTCGGTACAGTTGTAATGTAAGTGTATAATGAATGTTGAACATGGAACGGGATTAATGTGTAGTTGCTCGGGAGTTTAGTCCATCAGATCGGTACGATGTATATATGTTAGCCTTGTTAGCCACGAGGGTGGCTAACGGCATGTAACACCAAAGAGTTAAGTGATGTTGTGAGTTGAGATTTCCGCTGTGATACGTTATTAAGTGTGTTGTTAGTAGTTGGGGTGTTACAAAAAGTGGTATCAGAGCGAAGTATCGCTCTGATGACTGGAATACCGAGCTTAGGAAGTACCGAGTTAGGAGTTTAAGACCTTGGGTTAAGGGTTGAGTGATAGCGTGAGAAGTACGCTAGTTAGGAAACGCCAGTATGTACTGGATACCTACAATATCCATCCCGCCCTCCACAAACCCTATTTTATCACTTGGGAAGAACTCCAGAGAGATGGGAGTCATCTCTTACTCGGGAAACCCGATCTGGCAGTTGATATTTACCTCTGTAAGTATGGAGAACCTATCATACGGTAGATTCCGAAAGGTGTGAATCCCGAAGACGGTTTCCATCTGAACAATGTTTGCCGCTTTTAATAGCGAAAAGTGAAGAATCTTATGCTTAAAGGAACGGAATTTCCGGCAACCTGGGTCGACATGCGGAGCAGTCGAGAACAACCAGCTTGCAACGCACCCATCATGCAACAGTGGAGGAATGGAGTAATGAAACCCGAGACGAGTGTCTACGGGATCATGAATGTTAACTAATATAGCAACGGTATACCGACCGATTAAGGAACTACAACGTAGTACGAGGAGGATACAATACTAAGAAAAGGGGGTCTCCCAGAATGGGAAACGCCCTAGTTAATGGTTATCATGTAAAGACAGTGAGAAGTACCCAGAAGATTATTGTTAAGGCTGTAAGATCAAGCAAGGGCCAGCAAGGCCACTGATATTAGTGCGGATGAAAACAATACCGCAACCACTGTGTATTGAACCGATAACCAGCTAGCATGGCGCACTTGCCATGGCAAGTGCTGCTATGACAAGGCTGTACGGAAAATTTTAAACAACTACCTACGTACTAGTAAAGTACCATGAAGATAAGTGGGATTATCATAACCGTGGAAGGGCTTAATAGCCTGACCTCAGTACTTGGAAATACACCAGTCAGTAAGAAGCTAGACTCGGTTGAGGCAAGGAAACATTGTAAAACCAGAAGAATTTTTCTTTCAACTTAAATCCATTTTCAAAACCTTTTTCAAAACCAGATTTTCTTTCAAACCCATTTTATCTTAATTCGCCTTTTTCTTTAAACCAAACCAGAAGACCTACACGGGCCTCAGTGCCACATGGTAGGTAAGTTTTACCCAGTTACTTTTAAGATAACCGGATGGAAACCGGTAAACCCAAGGGTAACAACCCGAGGAATGGATTGAGTTCATAATAATACAACAGTGGATACATTTCCCTTGATTAAGTTCGGGAAGCATGGAATGCATATTATCACAGGATAATATAAGAGGAGTTGACAACAGAATACTTCACCTAGGCGTGTGATGGACACTACGAGTGTACCAACAGTAATGTGGGACGACCGCACTCCGATAGGAGCTTGTGGGCCTGACAAACCTTCTTATGGGGTAGTCGGGCAAGTAGCAATGTATCAGTAGGGTACCCCACATATGTATACGAGTGGAGTCTGGAACACGGGAAGTAGTCGACTCCATTCTACGGTCCGAAGTAAAAGTCAGACAAGAGTAATAAACTACCATCGAATGGTTGAAGTAAAGGAACCCAGTTAAGTTAAGAGGACTAAAGGGATTAGTGAGTTATTGCGAGGAAATGTTTAAGAATCTAGAAGTGTGAAGTGCACTGACTAGTAAGTAAAGACATCGCATATGTCTCAAGGATTTGGATGGATGAACACAGTAGCTGGAGTAAGTACCCAGCCTATATATGGTGAGGCAGATGCCTACTATGGATATGTTAATGTGCAATGATCGGGATGAGACTCCCGAGATGATCACTAGAGATATCAATCTCACTAAGGAGAATATTCAACCCAGCAAAGAACGCGGGGCGAAATAGAAATTAAAAATACCAATGAGTGCAAGCCAGATGAAAAGGCATAACCTAATAACACCCAGGAGTTATCCTTAAAGGGGTGTTTGGGTCAACAATGGTTGAACAAGATACGTGACAGAAACACAAAGGCTGAAATTAACACCAAGTTTAAACACAAGACGTCAGAGGGAAGTCTGACATCCTTGAAGGGGCATCCCATGAAAGGAACCGTGATACTACAACCTTGTCATGGAGCCCAATACTAATCTAAACCATGTAATGTGTGTGGACAGCCTACAACTGGCAGAGCTCAAGGCAATAAGGCTTAAAAGCCACAAATCGAATGTGTTAAGAAAATGTTATTGATCACAGAAGTTTACGTTATATAAGTAAGTAAGCGGATAACGAACCACTGCTTAGAGTGTGGGGACACCTCTTGATATTGTGAGACCGCAACAGCGGTAGTTATGTGAACTAAATTCAGAGAATGTGTTAAGAGTTGACCATGTTGTTACTACGAAAGGAAGTATTCGTACCAGTTGTGCAGACGGAAAGAGTGATAAGCCTAATGGCAACCATCATAGGTGTGGGATGCTAGATGTGTAATGAACAACGCTCAAAGAGCATAGAGGCTCGAAGAGTAGAGTATTCAGCAGTCAGCCGAATAAGTGGCAAAACACAGTGTAATAGCGGAAGCTAATATAATAGCGGATGTAGTGTAAGTTAATGTTATACAATGAGTAAGAGCACGGTGCGTAGTAAGCGACCGTTGCATAAGTATTGTTAAATAATAATGTGGCAAATAAGACTAGTTATGAGTGAAACTCAATAGGCATACAAGGTAAGTGATAACAAACCGACTGGGCAATAAGCCAATGATCGGTACTATGTGATAAGGAACACAGTGTGAATTCCTATTGCAATCGCATAAGATATTTACTGTCAAGAGTTTATGCCTCTGCACTTTGTATGACTGAGTGTTTTGGTATTGCACTTGCGCGGTAATGATCGAGTGTGATAGCTAGGAAGTTTGGGTAATGTCAATTGTGATGGAGGAACAAGAATTATGGTGTGATAAAACCTATGCATAAGAGAAGCACGGTCGTACCAATCAAAGGGTACTTGATTGGCATAAGTGACTACAATAACACGATTGTTAAATATCGGTATGGAATATACCTCAAGTGTTGGAAATAAACGACAGAGTACTACACAATAGGTAGTAGCTCAAACGTAACCGACAGTGAGTCTGAAATACCCCAAACCTTAATAAGTGGTTTAAATATTAAATAGTAAATTAATAAGACTAAAAAGAGTCTTAGAAATATTAGTAAACAATTTAATAAATAGTAAATACAATAAATTGCCTAAAATGAAAAATTGTCTTGTAAATGAGTTTTGAATGGCTAAATGTCCATCATTACTCTTTAATTAATATGTGTACTATTTAGTATCACATTTGGAAGTTTAAATTAATAGGAAATCAAGAATTTCGCTTCAAAGTGCCTTGTTATTATGAATAGTAACTAAAATAAGCTAGTTTGTAATATATGTTAAGTTATGTAAATTAATTGAGCAATAAAGACTAATTAACCCCTTTTGTAAAATGGGGGTCGGTTTGCATGTGGTGAATCACCACCCGTACTAGCTAATTGAGTAGATAAGTAGTAATTGAAAAAGCACTATTTGCTTTACATAATTAAATATCTCTAAAAGCAACTACAATCATTCATTCTCTCATTTCCTACTATCTCACGTAGCCATTCCCTTCGCTGCTCTCCTTCACGATCGAACAGCACCACCACCAACATACAACTTCAAATCCTTGTAACTTCTTGCTCACTTGTCCAAATCTAAAACTGAGACCACCGATCTCTTAGTTTCATCAAGCTCTTCGACTTAGTCCCTTCAAATCTTCAAGAGCTCCATTTTGGTGCCAAGAGGAATCTCCATGGGAAGAGCTTGAGTCCATCTTTTCACGTATTATTATTCTCCTTTGCTTCAAGGTAAGGAAACTCGAAGAAAATGGTGTTTCCTCCATGTTTTATGTTAACCAAAGGTAGCTTAAATTCCTTTGGAAAATGAACTTACGTTGTCTGTTGAAATTACCTAAAGAGCCAAAGGTAAATGACTTAGAAAATGTTCACAAAGAGACTAGTAAGGGACATACGTACTACTGTTTGTATTTGCAGGTGAAAGGCAAATATATTGTGGAAATTCAGTGTTTAAGATTTATGCAATTTAAATTGTGCACTACGTTGTTATGTGGTGTATATTTGGGTGAAGTTTTGAGTATAAAAGTGTACTGGGAAGTTTATATATCTGATAGGTGTAGAGAACTTGCGCAGCAGAGCATGAAAAATTCCAGTACGTCGCTTTTGTATATTGGGTCCGGGACCTAAGTCATGGGACATGTCCCGGACCATGAGTGCAAAAATTACCGAGAGTTGTACATAGAGATAGGTCCGGGACTTGGTTCTTGAACAAGGACCCGGACCAATCCCTTAAAATGCCCGAGAGATTTTTGGCTAGTATGGTCCGGGACTTAGGACCTGGGTGAAGTCCCGGACCACCCCATGTTAAATAACCGAGAGTACACTTAGCATATGGTCCGGGTCTTAGGATGGGGACAAGGTCCCGGACCGTTATAAAACATGGTTTTTAGGTATTTAAATGGTGTCTAATGATAGGTATAAGTTAGTAATGATATGATAAGGTTATATAAGACATGTTAGGAGTGTTGTTGTGACAATTAAAAGATGAGAAGTTAAAACAGAAGTGTGGAAATGAGATAACTAGAAATGTGAAGTAGTAATGCTAACAGTGAACTGGTACGTTAATTGACCGACGTTACTAAATGTGTTTAGGATTCTCTCAAGGTGGGAACGAGTTGAAGCAAGGACCAAGGTATGGTTTTCTTGCAGTCTGTTGCCTACCGGTTTACACCGGCTTGGGTGTTGTTTGCTTTTCTGTGTGTTACGACCTTATAAGACTAAGGCATGAAAAGGGTTTACAGTTGTTATATATTATGATGTTGTATTGTTATGACTCCTTTCCTTGGTGTGTCTAACAAGACCTAAACACTTGTTTGCGTGTGACTTAACAAGTTTAATTGTATGATCACTAACAAGTGCTAACCGGGGAAGTGAGGAGTCCGGTCATGTTCCGGCCACGCGTGTGATGGATGGGAGTCGATGTCTATCCGGTTCGACTCTCTTGGTGTATGTATAGGTTGTATTCCAATTTGGTTTTAACCTTCCCTTAGCTTATCCAAAGCTAGTTTACTGACTCACGTCGGGCCACAGGGGCATACGAATGTTGTTTTCGGTGTGCTTGGGATTACTATATCCGACACGCCTTGGGTTTAAGTTAACCGTTCGATATAACTGGACGGTAACGAGGTTGGTAACGAGCTTAACATGGGATTGGCAATAATCTCTAGGCTCACTATGTATACTAACTATGGTGGAAGGTTCCTTGTGTGAACCGATTTATGGTGTTATGTATTATTGTTGTGCTACGCAATTTCCCTTGCTAAGCTATGTTATATATGTGTTGGATGTTTAAAATGAATGCCATGTTATCATGACAATTGGTTGCGCGTATCCCGGTAGCCGATGGGCTGCGCGTTAACCATACCAGCAAAAGGTTGCTGACCCCCTCTGGGGGCTCCATATTTTTACTGCAGGATGAGGATCGAAGAAGCGGAGTGGCTCTAGATCCTAGGCTGTTGGAATACCTTTGGGACTTGTAAGATAAACCCGGGATGCGCCTGTGCTCCCGTAGTGTTGTTTATGTTGGTACTGTTGTTTACAGTGACAGGTGTTTAAGGTTACAGTTGGTATGTAAAATAAATACTCGGTATGGTTTGGTTATGTTTATGTATGGATGTTAGGACCTATGCTCGGGAGTCTGATCATCAGACCGGTACTCTTGTATTATTTCTGCCTAGTTAACCACGTGGGTGGTTAACGGCGTTGTAGCACCATAGTGTTTAGTTGTTGTTTAGTTGTTTAACTTCGCTGCGAATTTCGGTAGTTGGTAAGTACGTTGTAGGGGTGTTACAGAGTCGGAAGAAATTAAGTAAATCAGTGTGGAATACAGTAAATTATCATGGAAGTAAATAGAAAGGTTGTAACTCACCGAACTCGCTCTTGGTAAGAAATACCACGCGTCAGTTGAGAAATCGTTATTACCAAGATGAAGGTGATAATCGAAGATATGCATTATAGTAAGAATAATGAAGGGGGCAACTAAGCTCTAAATTATCAAGAGTCGCGCAGCAGAAACTAGTGAGCCAGCGATTCAAGAGTTGGATGTGCGGTGTGAACATGAGTGAATGGAAATTATTAACGCCTAGAAGTCTCACAGGCCAGAATCGAAACTGGTTATGAATTAAATAAACTCTAAGGAGAATTCTTGGTTAGGGACTAAACCGCCAATATGGCTAAGATCCTCAAACCAGAACATATTGTATAATAAACCGCGTGATACAACACTTCACGACGGTAGGACGTTATAAACCAGTGGTTAAGTGATTGATTACGTGGGCGTAATCCCTTTTAAGGGGGGTAGAGCGTGAAACCATTTAGTGTGTTTTACCGTACAAGTGTACGTGAACAATGGTGTGCATAGCACAAAATAATTTGGTTTGATGATTGGTGTGTGTGTTACATAAGCATACACATTCATTCATGGTGTAATTGTGGTAATTGCGCACAGAAGATGCGAATACCATTGTGATAAGTGTGTTTATTGTGTTAACGGATGTATGTGAAAGTATAAGTGTAAGGGAGTAGAAAAACTCCCGGGGAACTAAAACCCCGACAGTATATAGTCATATGATATCAAATGTAATATTGTGTATTATATTTTGATATAAAAATATATATAGATATGTGTATATATACAGTGTTGTGATTTATGGAGATGTATGACACCAATACAGAACCTAGTAAGAACTAAATTCCCTAGGTAACTCGGATTAAGTTGAATTTGGGTGATGATTGATAGACGAAGTTCTATCCCTTGGAGATGTAATGATTATGACTAGATGGATTAAAAGATAGAAAATGGTACATGCTTGAATTAGCTGTTGTTTGAAAATGAAGTGGGAGGTGAAACTTGATTATCATGAGATCAAGGGAAGCCGAACACAAATTGGGGTGGAAAGATAATTCAACACTGATGCTGATCACATCAGGGTGGATGAATCTTGAAACTCCCTATAAGTGGTCACAAATAATCACATCAAGAATAAGATGCAGTTAACAATAATTGGACTTGGAGTTGTATTGTGTTTTCAAAGAATTTTAAATTGGGTTTCAGATTTTCAATTGGTATTTTTAAGACTTCAATTAATATTCTAAGATTGTTAAGTGGTATTTTCAAAGGAAGGACTACTTTTATTTGACCTTGTAAAAAGGATTTTCAACTGGTATTTTCCAATAAAGGATTTCATTCTACTTAACCTCATATAGAGTATTTTCGTATTACTTGCTCACGAGCTGAGGACGTATGAGCCTTTGTCTTCGGACCGGTGACATGAGAAGTATATTTTAAAGATGTATGCAATTGTTTTGATCTCCCAAAAGAACGGGGACTAGAGTGTCCATCGCGACCGGTTCTGCGGGATCACAGTGTATATGTACTCAACATGGGTCTCGAACCCATGAAGAGATGGAAAAGGAATTTCTGGTTGATATACATGCTAAGACATGTTGTGTGATATATGTAATAGATATTGTTTTGACTTTGAGTCCTAATATGTTGAGTTCTGAAAGTGTTATGTTACCAGACCTAAGAGTCTAAGGGTTGTTATGTAGGAACAATGTTGTTAAGGTACCCGGACTATCAAGTCCGAGGTTACGATGTAAGTATGTTATGTATGCATGGATGTGTTTCCCGGGCCGTTAAGTCCGAGGTTGTGATGTAAAATATGTTTGTTATGGAAGTTTTATATTGCAAGTAATCCCCGTATTCTACCAATGATGTGTGGGAAGTGTGAACCTCGAGGACGAAGTTCTTTTAAGGGGGGTAGATTGAAATACCCCAAACCTTAATGTGTTAATTAATTATGTAATTATGATTTTCTAAGGCTAACTAAGTCCTTAAATCATTCGTGAAGAATTAAAAACCAAAAGAGAAAAAGAAAATGCGTAAAAGTCACAAAACGTAAAAACGCGTATTTAATTATTTAAGGAGGTATATAACCTTCACTAGGGTTATGAATATATTTTTATACCCTAATTACACACTTAGAACATGTGGGAAAAATTTCGGAAGAAAACGGATCTAAATAATGTATTAAAACACTAATAAAGCTTTAGCGCACGTTTTTCGAGAAAACCCGAAAACGTGACGTTAAGTGGTCAAACGAACCCGTAAAAATTATAATTCATTAAATAACTATAAATAAACATTAATGGGAGCTTAGTAGCCATTAAAATTAAGGAAACGGGGAAATTCCAGAAAACGGGCCCGGTTAGTGAATAGGGCCAAACCGGGTAAATAAACGAGCGTTTTCTGTAAAAAGATGAAAAGCGCTCCAGCTTGTACAATATATGTGGGCCGGTTTTTAATTGTTAAACAGCCCCCACTCACACTCTCACCTAGCTAAAAAGAAAAAGAAAAGTAAATAAAACAAAAGGTACTAAAGTACCTTTCTTTTCTCTTTCCTCCCATTTCCCTCCTCTCTCTCCTTCCCTCCTTCTCTCACCACCGAATTCTCCTCCTTCCTCCTCCCTGTTTGGCGATTTTTGAAGCTCTCCACAAGCTTCCATGGCAGCCTCTCTTCATCCTCTTGCTCAAACCACAAAAATGCTCCAAATCAAAAACAAAACACATAGTTGTGTTCCTCTCATCATTCTCTATCTATGTCTCTTTTCAAAATCTGAAAACAATGAAGTTCATCTCCATGGGTTTTCCCCATTTGAAGAGAAAATGGCACCAATGTGAAGCTTGGAGTCTCCTCTTTTCTTCTAAGGTAAAATTTCCAAGAAAAAGTCACTTCCTCTTCATCTCTTGGTGTAATCGATTTTTCACCATTATTGATACCTTTTTTTTCTCCTTGTTCTTGAGCTCCAAATTAATCCTTCAATGGTGGAGTAATCCCCTTCTTGATTCAAGGGTGAGAATCCCTCTTAAAAGCTTTAAAAAGGTAAACCCTAGCTTGTGTTCTAAGCCCCTTTGATTTAATTGAGTTTTCTAAGGGTTTAGATAATTGATTGAGTATGTTTTGTGTTCTTGGATGTTGGGATGGAGTTTGAAGAGATGAGGAGCAAGAGGAGAATTAAAGAGACTTGTGAAATTAAGGTAAGGAATTCACCTTGAACCTTGTTTGTAATTATTTAAGTGTTGGGATGGGTAAACAAATTAATGAACCCAAATTGTGAAGAAAAAAAATCTGTGTAGTAATGTGTTTAGTTGGTTTTGGAGAGGTTCGTGAATTAATGTTGAGTTGAGGGCCTTAAGAGCCAAATGTTTAAGTTTGAGATTGATATTGTGGTTATGGAGTTTGAGGATTTGTTATGTGCTGTTAGAACCCTTGTGGTTGGCTAGAATAGGGATGAAGCTGATGAAAAAGATATGTGTGGATAAGTAAGAATTATAGGTGAGCTATGGCAAATTTTGGTAGGAATTGTGCATTAAAGAGTGACTTGGTGAATGGGAGAACCAAGGTATGCATTGGATTAGTAGAGATGGGTAATGACCATGGATTGGTAATTGGAGAGTGAGGATTGAGTTATAAAATCTGTAGCATAAATGTAACAAAAACTGTTACAAGTGTTGAAGGGAGTGAGGAAAAATTGTGTATATGGATTTAGAAATGAGTAAGGTATTTGGGGGATGAGCCAAGGCAGTTTTGAGGGCCTAAGTAGTGTTAAAATATGTGGGATTAAGTGTAGGAAGATTGGGGAAGTAATGGGTAAAAGAGAGGACTGAAAACAGATTTTAAAACTGAAGTACTGGGCCGGACCGGACTTGCGACCGGACTTGCAAGTTCGGTCGAGCCCAGATTTACAAAGACGGGAAACCTTCTGGAATCGACCGGACTTGCGACCGGACATGCAAGTTCGGTCGGACCAGAAAATTCTCCCGTCAGAAACCATCTGGAATCGACCGGACTTGCGACCGGACATGCAGGTTCGGTCGGCCAGAAAAATTCCCGAAATGCAAGCTACTGGAATGGACCGAACTTGCGACCGGACTTGCAAGTTCGGTCGAGCCAGAAAATTTCCCGTACTGGTAGCTACTGGAATGGACCGGACTTGCAAGGTCGGTCGCAAGTCCGGTCGAGTTAAAAAAAAAATATTTTTACTATATGATTACAATAATCATATGTATATAGATATATGCCTATACACATATATGCATATGTATGTGGTAGTACACTACAATTGAAATAATAAAGGTAAGAAAGTAAGTATATGAGTATGAAAACAAGTGTAAAAGTAACCAAGCAAGTTGAGAGTATAAGAAGATTAAGTACACCGGGATAACGGGGTAAGTACGGAAATAATAGAAGCTTACATACCGTAAGACTTTGTTGTTAATAAAACATTTTAAATATTACCAGTTGTTCAAAAACTATCCGGGGAGCGTGAGATGACGCGTTGGAGTGAACCCTCGGGGACACGGTAGAGTAACCCATGGTGTAAGGTATGGTTTTCTTGCAACCTGTGTCCTACCGGATTACACCGGCTTGTATGCCAATGTGTTTTTCTGTGTGTTTGCCACCTTGCAAGATAAGCATGAAATGAGTTTATTGTAATTCATAATTGTGGCGTAATTAATTCCGATACCGCTTAACCTTAATTATGTGTTAAATAATAGTTAACCGACCTTAGGTTCACATAAGAGATCGGTATTCGGAATAAACGTCCCAACCCACGGGAACGTTCTAACTACGGCTATCCGTGCGCTAGTGTATGTGTGACTTTGTGTGATGTATGTGACTTGTTCAGTATGTCGTTGTTATTGGATACTGTTATCCGTGTTGTTGAAATGGAATGTGATTTTCCCTGATGTGTCTAACCGAGTTAGTAACACAATGTGATGTATGTATGTGATAAGTTCCATAAAGGAACCTCTAACTAATAAGTATATGTTATGTATGGTGAGGAATCCGGTCGTTCCGGTCGCGCGTGTTGTTTGGGAGTTGATGTATATATGTGAATTAACTCCCACTCTGTTATGTTAGGGTTGTTCATCCTTCTTGGATGTTCGGCCTCCCACTAGCTTAGCCAAAGCTTACCTACCCGACCTCCACATCGGGCTAGGAGGGAAATTATGTGTAATGTTGGTAGGGTGTTGTTGCCTAAGTTGCTTCGACTCCCTCTTTAATATGTTACGGTTGTTTTTCCTCCTTGAATTATAACCACCCACAAGCTTAACCAAGGCTTACCTACCTCATCATTGTCAGAGCTAGGGGAAATTGTGCAAGGTGTGATCGGTCCTATATGAGGCCGCCACACCTAAGTACAGGAAATGTGTGTATGTTGTGCTCGGGCTTCTATCCCCCGGCACTCCCTAAGTAAAGTTTATGTTCTCTAAGGAGAATGGAACTAAGTTGTGTGTATGTTATCAAGTGAAGTGTATGGTTATGTTGTGGGTGCTAATCTTGTGTTTGTGTCCTACTAATGGATGTTTGCTTTTAAGCATGATCTATGTGTGTAATGTGTGCCTGTTTTTAAATAAAATCAACCGCATGCTAAGACGACAATTAGTTGTGCATGGCCCGGTAGCACGCGGGCTGCGGGATTACCATACCAGCAAAGTGCTGAGCCCCTTGGAGGCCACCCTTTTCCTTTCTTTCCTGTTTCAGGTACAAGGAACTGGAGGCCGTTCGAGAGTAGGAGGACGGGTAGTTGATTGTATGTGGGTAGTCATGAAAATTGTGGATGTGCTGTAGGTGTAGTAAGACCGAAATTGTGTCGGCGTTAGTTGGTAATTACTCGGTACAGTTGTAATGTAAGTGTATAATGAATGTTGAACATGGAACGGGATTAATGTGTAGTTGCTCGGGAGTTTAGTCCATCAGACCGGTACGATGTATATATGTTAGCCTTGTTAGCCACGAGGGTGGCTAACGGCGTGTAACACCAAGAGTTAAGTGATGTTGTGAGTTGAGATTTCCGCTGCTTTTTGTAACACCCCATCCAAAGCCTATCGTGGTTATCGCAATCTGAACACTTAATCGAAAACGTCGCAGCGGAAATATACAACACTTGGACCTTGCCACGGTCTGATCGTTAGAGAATACCGGCTTAAATACTTACAATACTTAACCAAAATACTTATCCCACTCAAAACATCAACATTCACAATCCCCCAACCAACCGAGTACTAGTATCTCAAACGTATTCTCAAACTTACATCAGTTTAATATAAACAGTCGGGTGCACAGGCGCAACCCGAACTCAAAATAAAAGTCCCAACCTAAGTCTAACCGCTCCTACTCTCGTAGTGCGTCCTCATCGGCCTCTTACCTGCAAGTGTAAAAATAGCCCCCGGGGGGGTCAGCACGAATGCTGGTACACCCTCTCATGGCCCCCAAGCTAACGGGGCTACGACGACTAATTGTCGATAGCATGGAAATTGATTACATACACAAACATAATATGAAGTGCAATAACAATAACCACAGATGAACATGTATAGTTCACAAACAATGAACGACTCAAGCGTTCTCTTATCAAGTGGGTTAGTAACCCCCTCCTTAGTCCTCATTTCCTTAATCTCAGTTCCTTACCTTACCTTAATCTTAATCTCAGTCTCAATCTTAATCTCAGTATACAAACCTTTCCTGGAAGGGATTGGTTGTAGCTTAATTCGAACCTGGGATTTAGGTGATCCCACCGCACCATCTTAATGCCACCTACTCTGGATGGGAGTCCAGCGTAGCTGAGCCGGCAACCGGCCCTAGGCAACAAGTCCGAAGACAAGTCCTTAAGCGGAGGGCGGATCTGATTCAGATACCGTCCCCCTTTCACTTAGCATGCATGACCGGAGATCGGTCCCGGGTTTCCTCACTCAAGTTCCAGTTAGTAGACATCTTAAACACCATGTGCTAGCTAAGCCTTAACGGGCATTAACCAACAACCATCAACCTAACTCTTATTCTTAACTCAGTAAGTACTAAACTTGGTTAGTAACAATCTCAAATCTCGCGGGTTAGTGTAAATATAACACAATCACAACGAGAACAATATAACCGGTTGCATGCTTTATCTTGTTTTAGTCATAGCAAATAACAGATAGCACACAAGCCGAGGGACACCTCGTTAGCAAGCAAGTCACAAGAAGGATTGTACCGTTCACCGTCGATCGTTGTTTGTTTAACCTTCTTCGGGGTCCCAATTCACAAACCTAAAACATTCATTCATTTTTAGGTTATTAGTTATTTCTCCTTACTTGACTCACTTAGTCCCTAAGGACTTCCATTCAATAACCTCTCAAGTCTTTATCACTTAGTCTTACAAACTTAACTTTAAACATTAAAACTTATACTTAATCTTAACTTAATTCTTTAAGTTCTTAGGGTCCCAATCATTACTACCCTTCCAAGGGCATACCTCATTACCCATTACCATTTTTAGAAATTGAAATTTCTTTTTTTTTTTTTTTTAGGCTCGACCGGACTTACCGACCGGACTTGCCAAGTCCGGTCCATTCCAGTACCCTTTAACCGTTGGAAAATTCACTCCGACCGGACTTACATGTCCGGTCCTATGTCCGGTCGATTCCAGAGACTTATAATCCGTACAAAATTCATGCCGACCGGACTTGACAAGTCCGGTCCCATGTCCGGTCCATTCCAGAAACATTTTCCCTCTCACAAAACAAGCCCGACCGGACTTGTAAGTCCGGTCCCCAAGTCCGGTCGATTCCAGAAACATTTCCCGGTAGTGTAACAGAGCCCGACCGACCTTGCAAGTCCGGTCCTAAGGCCGGTCGGCTCCAAAAACTTGTTTCTAAATTCTTTTTCAACTCCAAACTTCTCCTCATATATCTTAATATGTTATAACCTCATTTGGGCACCTCAAATACACCTTAGGCCCTCCTTAAAACACCTTAAATCATCCACCAAGATCCACCTTAGTCATTATGCATTTTCCTTGTAATAATGCTAACACTTGTAATGTTTCCCTCTAGGTTTCTAGGTGGTGGTTCATACCTAATGTAACCACTATGCCAAATGTTTTCTTCACCACTATAACATCATCTCCCAAGCATCTCTCACTATCTAAGACTCTTTTAAGCATTTACTTAAGTTCCTTAACAAGTTTAAACTTCCATCATCATCACATTATCTCCTTCCTAGTTGTGCATCAACATTTGCCTAAGTCCTAAACACTCGAATACATTCTCTTGATTCCTAAATCTTCCATGGTGATACCTAATTCATCATAAGTCATTAAAACACCTTAACTTCACCCTTTTTCATCAAGACAACCCATAGAACATTCCTAGTACTTCCTTAATCATTAAATTCCCTTAGGATATCTTAAACACTTAAACTCTCCTTTAAATTTTGCCATGGGTTCTCTAGTATATAGTACTTCCTAACAAATGGTTTTTCTCAATCAAACAACCAATACCACACAAATTCTCATCACAACACCTTAACACCCAATTTACACTAAAACTTCACCACATCATCATATAATGCTTAAACTTAAAATGCTTGGCACTTAGGCCCTTAAATGACAATAATCTTAACCACTGAATTTCCACATATATTTGCCTTCAACCTGCGAATACACTCAACAAGGCTCCCATTGAAATAGAATGCTTCTTGTACTTCACCTTTATATTCTTAAACTATCTCTTTCTCATTTGCTCCTTAGTCACAAGTTCACAAGAATAGTCATTGTTTCTCCTAGGTTTTATAGCACCTTCCCAATATAAACTCTACACTAAACTCATCATATACCCACATCTCATTCCCTTAAACAACAAGACACCTTAAGGTAAGTAATTTACCTTGTTTTCTCACAAGCTTAAAAGCTTTTCTCCTTAGGTTTTCTTTGTTCAATCTCGGTCACCAATGTGATTCTCCTTGCCAATGTTCTAACCAATATCCAATGACTCCAATGAGTACTAGATAACACATTAACCCTAAGGAACAAACCCTAGGTTTAAAAATATGTTTTAAGGTATTAATGTGATTGTTTTTACCTTGGTTTTCTCAAGACAACTTGGATGTGAAGCAAGAAGGACCTCCTCTCTCCTTTGAAGAGTAGAATAACAAGCTAGAACATGGCATAAACATGGAGTCCCATGAGTTTATATTTTCGGTCAAGTGAAGAAAATGGTGGAAACCTAGATTTTCTTACACTTTCTTTACCTTAAGAGAATGGAGGTGCCAATGGAGTCTCCAAACTTGAATTTCCTCCTCTAATGGTGGTTTGACTTGGCACCAAAATGAAGCTCTTGGAGTTTTGAAAAGATAGAAAGGAGGAGCTTGAGCTAACTAAGAAGAATATGTATTTTGTTTTGGATTTGGAGCTAAAATGAGCAAGATGTGTGCAAGAGAAGGTGGAGCTTCATGGAGGTGAGCTCTACGTGAATGGAGAAGGGAGAGAGCAGTTCAAACCGTGGGAAAGCAAAGAGAATGAAGAAGTGAGGAGAGAGAACTAATAAAGTGATATTTATGTAAAAGGTGAATAGTGTTTTTACTTTATAACTCTCATTTGCTCTCTTATTTGCTTAATGACTCATGTGGGTGATGACTCACCTCCTAAGAAACCGGCCCCCTTTTATTATGAGGGTAATTAAGTCTTTGTTGACCAAATGTCTCACTTATATAGACTTATGTTATAAACTAGCTTAATAAATTCACTATTCATCAAAACAAGGCACATTGTTGTGAAATTTTGATTTCCCATTGATATAGACCTCCAAATGTGATACTATATAGTACACATATTAATTAAAGAGTAATGATGGACATTTAGCCATTCAAAACTCATTTACAAGACAATTTTTCAAAAACGTGCTTTAAGACTCCTTAAAGCACATTTTGTGTTTTAACTTGTTTTCAAGCTTGGTTTTCTTTGGTACTTGACTAAAATGACCATTAGGATATTACTAAGGTCTTAGAACAATATTTGGGTACTCTCCCATGTCTCTCCAAGCTTAGAGCACGTTTTTACTTAAACTGCTCTTTTTGGTGTTTCCTTATATTTTCTTTGATTAGAAATGTTTCTTAATGTTTCTAAGGCATTATTTAGCCTTCTTATTTCTTGGTTTATCATTTAAACACCATATCTAAGTTTGGGGTATTTCATTATGGTAAAGAATAATAACGAATAAAATAATTTTTAAGAGGAGAAAACCATGGTGCATGTGGGCCGCATTAGGAACATGAATGAGATGATAAATGCGGGCCGCATTAGTATCATAAGTTTGAGATACTGTGGGCCGCACTAGGACACAGTTAGCCTAGATCTACTCCTTAGTCCTTTGAACTATTGGGGGGTGTGCACACTTAAGGATTTAGTGGCTTGGTTGGATTCCCGGCTGCGTGTTGGGGTCCGGGTTACAGCTGCGTGTTGTACCCAAAGAGAGAGTAAAGTTGTTTTGTCCTGGCTGCGTGTTGGGACAAGGAAGATAATTAAATAATCTGACTAATATATTTTTGAGTTACTAAAGAGATCCAATGTGAAGTATTTTATAGTTATGATAATTTGTGTTGTGTGTGTTAATATTGTTGAAATGTGTTGTATGTTGTGTGTGGTTATATTGTTAAAAATGATTTCTAAAGAGAAAATGATTTTTACGTGGTGAAGTGGTAGCTTACTCAGTTTTTCTGACTTTATCGTGGCTCTTTCTGTGCTTGTTTGGATTTATTTCTGCCACAGGTGTTGACGTGCTGGGGTTTGGGAAGACGACTCCACATAGACTGGTTATTTGTAATTGAATTTTACTTTAGGCTTTCAGACTTCTACAGTTGTAAGTAATTGTTATTATGAACGCTGAACTTTCTAATAAAAAAATGATTTAGTTATTTAGTTAAGTTTCTAGGCCTTAGCACTCGTTGAATTGCGAGTGTGGCAATAATGCCCCGGATTAGCATTTGATTCCGCTGCTATATTAAATATTATTATTTTTTTGAAATTGACATAATAAAATGTTAGAAAATCCGGGGGTTACAAGTGGGTACTTATTTTTCACTGTCACTGCATTCAGCTCTATGTAGTCGATGCAGAGGCGGAGACTACCATCCTTCTTCTTCACGAAGAGGACTGGCGCTCCCCATGCTGACACACTTGGTCTAATGAATCCCTATCCAACAAATCTTTCAATTGCTCTTTTAACTCAGTCATTTCTGCCGGAGCCATACGGTATGGTGCTTTGGCTATCGGTCCGGTACCAGGTAGCAGCTCAATGGTGAACTCTACCTCCCGAGTGGGTGGCATGCCGGGCAGTTCCCATGGAAATAAGTCGGGGAACTCCGACACTACCGGTAAGTCGGGGTCGAACTCAGGGTCTCTCTCTATGTCCTGTACATAGCAGAGGTATACTTCTTCCTTTCTCCTTAATTCTCTATACATTGCCATGGCGGTGATGATCTTAGTCAAAGGCTCTCTGGGCCTCTGGCGGTATGATATTGTTACCCCAGACGGACTCCTGAGCAGCAATCTATGCTCGGCGCAGAGGATACGTCCCTTGTGCCGCTCCAACCAGTTCATCCCGAAGATAACATCAAATCCTAGCTTACTGAACTCAATGAAACTGACTGGGAAGTCTTCCCCCTTAATTCTGATGGTGGCTCCTCGGTAGTAACGAGTGCAACGAACCTTCTCCTTAGACGGGAGCGTAACCGTGAAGTCGGGTAGCTCATCAGCGTCTAGGGCCAACCTGTTCGCAAATGATGCAGAGACAAAGGTATGCGGGGCCCCTGAGTCGAAGAGAACTGATGCCTCAATCCCATTGATCGGAAAGGTGCCGGTGAGGATAGTACCGCTGGCGTCGGCCTGTGCCTCTGTAAGTATGCTTAGTGCACCTTCCGTACCGAGTCCATAACCTAATTGTATTCACAAGCTCCATGAGTATTGATGGTATAACAAGAGTCGCAATCAATTTATATGAACAACACTGTTATTTTATTCATGACCATCCTGTTTACAACATGTGCTTCAATCTTACATCTCATTTCTCATCTCATTCTAACATTACATGGCTAATATTGTCTAAAGGTTAGGTTTAATCTTCCTGGTCTCTTATGCGTCGCAT
Organism: Limonium bicolor; assembly: GCA_023374045.1. Classification (NCBI taxonomy): domain Eukaryota; kingdom Viridiplantae; phylum Streptophyta; class Magnoliopsida; order Caryophyllales; family Plumbaginaceae; genus Limonium; species Limonium bicolor. Next base: position 179,775,630 of record CM041781.1, read on the forward strand.
TGATTACTGCTGACGGTGCTGTATTCAGCTTGATTCTCTTTATCCCATGGTACAACATCCTTGATTCTCCTCCCAAAATTAATACATCACCTGACTTAAGTACTATCTTATTTGCACGGTCCGCACGCTTCTGCTCGCCGTATAAAAAACTCCGCATCATCTCAATGGACCAAGACACTACGGGTATCCCTCTTTCGAGAGACTCCGTTGTCTCGTCCTTATCCTGGTGTAGTCCCAGTTTCCCATCTTTTTCGTAGAAGTTTACAATGCAAATGTCTGGCTGGATGTCTGGAATCGGTTCAGCTTCCAACTGCTGAGCGATTTCCACGACTTGTGTAATAACTGGATGGAACTCTTCGGGTATTCCGGTGGTGAGACTCCATCTTGCTCCTTGTGGTTGGTAATTCTTGGCATACGGATTCCAATCCTTGCCCAAGCTCATCATCTTTAATCTCATCCTTGCTCCCCCTGGGTACTCCGTGTGTGTGTAAAAGCCTCCCGGTCCCATTCCTAGTTGATTGCATCTCCTAATGATGGCTATTTGTGCTCCGGGTGTCAGGTATCCCCTTAATAAAATCATACCTGGGCGGATAACCTGACATTGTTCGGTTGGAAAGTGTACAGTTTCGATGTCGGTGTGCTCCGGGTTAAGTGTAGATTGTATGGGTAGCAGATGTTGAATCTTCCTAAAGTGGTAGTAGGTTATGTCTTACTTAAGTTCTAATCTCATTTTATTTTCTCTTAACTCATTTATTCACCAAACATGCATGATAATGCGGTAAGCAGGTAGTTTTACTACTAAATGGTTATAGTGGTACCTGGCCTCGATGAGGGCTCAGGCTCATCGTCCCGGTCTACCATGTGTAGAGTGGGCCCCGTCTTCTGGGTCGCCCGTGGGTCTTGTCCGCCGGCTGCTGCACTTTCCTCTGACCGTCAGATCCAGCTCCCTGATCGGTCTTGCCCTTGCCCCTGGTGTCGGGCCTGTAGGCTCTGCTAGCAGGGTTCCGGTGACACTCATAAGCTCGATGCCCGTAGACACCAAAGAAGTTGCACTCCACCTTATTCCCTTACAGTCGAGCCGGGGTGGTCCTTGTGACACCATCTACAGATGAAGCGTCGCTGGTAGCCACCACCGGCTCCCCTCTCAGTCTCAGATCCTGATGATTCATATTGTCAATTCTCATATCTCAAACGGTTACTAATTTATTTCTTAACTCATTCAATATCAATTTTTTCTCACCCTTTGGCGCCTTAGAGCGCAGTGTGTAGCTGCAATAGCATAGGTCAGCTTCAATGGCTCTTCCGAAGCCTTCTCCTTTTCCTCCTTCCCTTTCGGGTTCTGATTCTTCTGGGCCTGAGGCTGGTACTTTTGTTTTCTTGTACCCTCCTTGCCCTTGACTCTCTGAGCTCTTCCCAGCACTCTTCCTCTTTGCATTCCTCGTCCCTCAGCTGGACGGTAATCTCAACCTTAACAGCGGCATGATAGCACTCCTGCAAGGTAGTGTAACTCGTCGGCCCCATGCCGTAGCGGAGTCGATGGCTAAGCCCGCCATAGAAGCGGTCCACCAAGATCTGGTCAGAATACCCAAGACCCGGCAGAAGACGGAGCAAGGCAGTGAACTCTGAGTAATACTCGTCCACTGTCATCTTGTCCGACTGCTTAAGCGCATCCAACTGCAAGCGCTTCTTCGTCTGGACATGGCGGGGTAGTAGTACTTTGCACGTAGCAAGGCGGTGTACTGCTCCCAGCCGAACTCTGGATTGGCCACATGCTCGGCCCTCACCAGCTTCCACCAATCGCCTGCCGCCCCCTTCAGGTAGAAAGCAGCTAAGCGCACCTTGATCCCAGCAGGGACATCAAGGGTCTCGAAGGCGGTCTCCAGCTCGGAGATGTACGCCTCAAGCTTGGCGGGATCGGTCTCCCCTTAAAATGCGCGGTCGAAGATCAGCAAGACTCTTCACCCAGTTTGGTTCCCTAGGTGTGGCGGTGGAGGTGCACCCACACCAGGCTGATAGCCCATATGCCCTAAAGCGGCAGCTACGATCTCTGCGATCGTCTGCCCTCCAGGTATCCCTGAAGTATCCTCACCCCGGCCGCAACCTCGGCCTCCTCTAGGGCGTCCTGCCATCTGAACAAGCATAACTTACATTAGATTCACATTCACCACTGTTTGGTTAGTAAATTTATAACGTCCGTTGACGGTAAAGACAATCCACACTTATTAGTGGTCATCTGACTCTACTCACTCTAACTTCTCACACCCTTAACCATCACTTATTCCTTAACTTATATCCTAACTCGGTGGTTACTTATGTCCGGTATTTCTTGATCAGAGCGTAACTACGCTCTGATACCACTTTTTGTAACACCCCATCCAAAGCCTATTGTGGTTATCGCAATCTGAACACTTAATCGAATACGTCGCAGCGGAAATAAACAACACCTGGACCTTGCCACGGTCTGATCGCTAGAATATACCGGCTTAAATTCTTACAATACTCATCCAAAAATACTTATCCAGCTAAACATCAACATTCATAATACCACAACCAACCGAGTACTAGTATCTCAAACATAATCCCAAACTTACATCAGTTTAATATAAACAGTCGGGTGCACAGGCGCAACCCGAATTCAAAATAAATGTCCCCACCTAAGTCTAACCGCTCCTACTCTCGTAGTGCGTCCTCATGGGCCTCTTACCTGCAAGTGTAAAAATAGCCCCGGGGGGTCAGCACGAATGCTGGTACACCCTCTCATGGCCCCCAAGCTAACGGGGCTACGACGACTAATTGTCGATAGCATGGAAATTGATTACATACACAAGCATAATATGAAGTGCAATAACAATAACCACAGATGAACATGTATAGTTCACAAACAATGAACGACTCGAGCGTTCCCTATCAAGCGGGTTAGTAACCCCCTCCTTAGTCCTCATTTCCTTAATCTCAGTTCCTTACCTTACCTTAATCTTAATCTCAATCTTAATCTCAGTATACAAACCTTTCCTGGAAGGGATTGGTTGTAGCTTAATTCGAACCTGGGATTTAGGTGATCCCACCGCACCATCTTAATGCCACCTACTCTGGACGGGAGTCCAGCGTAGCTGAGCCGGCAACCGGCCCTAGGCTACAAGTCCGAAGACAAGTCCTTAAGCGGAGGGCGGATCTGATTCAGATACCGTCCCCCTTTTTCCTTAGCATGCATGACCGGAGATCGGTCCCGGGTTTCCTCACTCAAGTTCCAGTTAGTAGACATCTTAAACACCATGTGCTAGCTAAGCCGTAACGGGCATTAACCAACAATCATCAAACTTAACTCTTATTCTTAACTCAGTAGGTACTAAACTTGGTTAGTAGCCATCTCAGGTCTCGCGGGTTAGTGTAAAGGCAACACAAACACAACGAGAATAATATAACGGTTGCATGCTTTATCTTATTTAAGTCATAGCAAGTAAACAGATAGCACACAAGCCGAGGGACACCTCGTTAGCAAGCAGGTCACAAGAAGGACTGTACCGTTCACCGTCGATCGTTGTTTGACTAATCTTCTTCGGGGGTCCCAATTCACAAGCCTAAAACATTCATTCATTTTTAGGTTATTAGTTATTTGCACCTTACTTAACTCACTTAGTTCCTACAGATCCCCACTTAACAACCTCTAAAGTCTTTTTGTTGCAAATGTCTCACTTATATAGACTTATGTTATAAACTAGCTTAATTAATTCACTATTCATCAAAAACAAGGCACATTGTTGTGAAATTTTTGATTTCCCATTGATATAGACCACCAAATGTGATACTATATAGTACACATGTTAATTAAAGAGTAATGATGGACATTTAGCCATTCAAAACTCATTTACAAGACAATTTTTCAAAAACGTGCTTTAAGACTCCTTAAAGCACATGTGTTTAACTGTTTTCAAGCTTGGTTTTCTTTGGTAATTGACTTCAAATGACCATTAGGATATTACTAAGGTCTTAGGACAATATTTGGGTACTCTCCCATGTCTCTCCAAGCTTAGAGCACGTTTTTATCAAAACTGCTCTTTGGTGTTTCCTTATATTTTCTTTGATTAGAAATGTTCTTCTTAATGTTCTAAGGCATTATTTAGCCTCCTTATATCTTAGTTTATCATTTGAACACCATATCTAAATTTGGGGTATTTCAGCTTCTTTGATATTCTTGGGCTCGATGGGTGAGACTATCGTTGAGAAGGCTAGAAGATCTCGAATTTGTGCTCTTTTTTTAGTTCCCTTGGAGATATGTGATATGATGTTCTCCAATGGATGATCTTTGTACAAAGTACGAGATTAATGAATGGTTGATGGTGATAGGGATCTTTGACATCATTGTTTTCTTCGATGACATGTTGTTGACCTGTCGGGCAAGTTTTTTTCAGTTGGTGATTCATCTTTGGGATTATATGTGGGATCCTGATCAGCTAGATCAAATCCAAGTTTTTCATCTTCTTCATATTTCTTGACTTTGTGAACATCAGCCTCATCAAAGACCACATGCACACTTCTTCCACCTTCAGTGTCCTTTTGTTGTATACTTTGTATGCCCGGCTCCTTTCAGAGTACCCAAGAAAGATGGCCACATCACTTATGGCATCAAACTTTCCTAGGGGATTCTTTTCATTGTTGTGGACATAGCATTTACAACCAAAAAACCTGAAGTGACTTATGTTTGGTTTTCTTCCCTTGATTAGCTTATAGGGAGTTTTGTTGAGGATAGGTTATATGAGCGTTCTATATGTAGCATGCAGTTGCCACTGCTTCTGCCCAGAAGACCTGAGGAAGATTGTTCCCCAATAACATGGCCTTGGCTACCTCTTGTAGTGTTCTGTTCCTACGCTCAACTACCCCATTCTGTTGGGGTGTTCTTGGTGCTGAATATGTGTGATTGATTCCATTGTGTTTACACATATCCATGAATTGTTGATTCTCAAACTCTGACCCATGATCGAACCAAAGAGCCTTTATCTTGTAGTTGAGTTGTACTTGTAATTTTCCTGCAAAGACTTGAAATTTCTCAAAGACTTTGTCTTTGGAAGCAATAAAGAGTGTCCAAATAAATCGTGAGTAATCATCAGCATTTTCAAACACATACCAATTTCCTCCAAAAATTTTGATTCTCATAGGTCCGCATAAGTCCATGTGAAGTAATTCAAGTGGCTTGGATGTACTAACTAAGTACTTTGATTTAAAATAAGTCTTAGTTTGTTTACTTCTAACACAAGCATCATAAAGATTGGTCTCAGATTCTTTAATCTTAGAGAGACCTCTTACCAACCGTTTCTTGCAAGTTTTCTCAAGAATGAAGTGCTAACATGCCCTAGTCTTTTGTGCCATAGTGTAGAGTTATCTATTGAAGAAGTCAAGCATTGAAGATTTGGACTGTCAATATCCTCCAAACTAGTTACATTACATTTTTCTACCTTTTTCCCTTTAACAACTCTTTGCCATTGTTACGACTTACTATGCTACAATGTGTAGGATAGAGGTGAACTGAATTGCCTTTGTCACATATTTGAGAAACACTAAGCAAGTTGAATTTTAAACCATTGACCAAGTTTACCCTATCTATGACATAATCTGAAGTAATACCGACCTTACCTACACCGATTATTTTTCCTTTCTTGTTGTCGCCAAAGGAAACGGTTCCTTGGCTTCCTGGTTCGAGTGAGAAGAACTTGTTTTTGTCTTCTTGTCATGTGTTTAAAGCACCCGTTGTCGATGTACCAGCAGGGTACATTCTCACTCGATTCTACACTTACACGTTAGTGGTGTGGGGTTAGGGTCCATAGAAAGGTTGGACCCATTTCCCCCATCAATTATTGTTCTAGGATTATTTATTACTACCCATTTTAGTCCTATTCTCTGGGTTGCCAATGCCTCATAAAAATGCATTTTATAGCAGTTGACTTCATGATGACCAGGTTGTCTGCATAGGTTGCAGACACCTCCACGACTGGTCTCTGACCGGTACCCGACATGTCGTTTTTTTCCTCATGGGTGTCTTAGGAACAGCTTCTAGCTTAGCATGTTTATATTTGATTGTAGCTAGTTCCTTTTCTTTTGTGTTAAGCGCAACAATCAATTCATCGATTTTAGGTTGTTTTCCTAGCTTCAAATTTTCATTAGCGGAGAAAATTTCGCTATAGTCGATTTGTAATTTCATGAGTGCCCTCATGAGGTTATCTACCTTGTTTTTGTCTGAATTTTTACTTAGTTCTTCATTTTCCTCCTAGATTTCCTTGTTTTCATTTTCCAATGCCTCAAGTTGATCCACTAGTATGAGAGAAAATTTCTAAGTCCTAGAAGTTCAGCTTTTATAATTCTCTGTTTGAGTTTAGAGTAGTTTACCTTGTTCTGATCTTCTTCCTCTGATTCTGATGTGTCCTTGTCTTGCGCCATCAGGAAAACTCCCTCAAGGCATAGATAAGCCTACTCGTCCTCCGAGGAGTCATTATCTGAGGTTTGGTTATTGTCGTTGAGCTCTGAGTCTCCCCACACAGCAATGAATGCTTCTTCCTTGGCCCTTTGTTGAACCATCGTCGGACAGGTTTCCTGACCTTGTCGTTGTCTCGTGATTGTTGAGGACAGTCTTTGATGTGATGTCCGCGCTTCGAGCATCCAAAACACTTGTCATTGTTCTTCTTGCGGTGATCGTCAATCTCCTTGGGCTCTCTTCATTTCCTAATGTTGTTTCTTATGAATTTTTGAAAGTACCTCTTAGCGTAGAGGACCGTCTCATCATTGTCTTCTTCTGTCTCGGGTTTTCAGCTACTTGTAGGGCTATGCCTTTTCCCTTTTCTTTTGAACTTTTAGAGCTTTGCTGTTGTAGTTTCAACTCGAACGCCATTAGAGAGCCTAACATGTCCGTCAAGGACATATTAGAGAGATCATGGATTTCTTGCATGGCATTGACCTTGCTGTCAAAGGAGGCAGGAAGAGATCTGAGAACTTCCCAATTTGATCCTCGTCTGAGATAGTTCTTCCAAGCACCAACATTTCGTTGATCAGCTTGGTGAACCTTGTATGCATTTCAGAAATGCTCTCCTTTTCTTCCTTCTTGAATAGCTCCCAATGAGTGAGTAGCAACTCAATGCGAGTCTTTTTTATCTCATCATTCCCTTCATACGTGAACTCAAAGGTTTTCCAAATCTCTTGAGCTGTTTTGGCTGAACCTATCTTGGAGTATTACTCAGGTAGTAGTGCACAGTATAGTATTCTTACGGCTCGAGCATTGAATATCAGCTTCTTTATTTGATCATCCGTCATGCTGTCGATAGATATGTCTTTTCCTTGAGTATTCTGGAAGGTGCACTCTCCATGTGTTATCACCCTCCACATTCTTGGATCATCAGACTTGATATGAAACTTCATTTATTCTTCCAGTGAGTGTAGTTGTCTCCATTGAAGAGTGGTGGTCGATTTGGTGCAGAACCTTCTTCTGCCACTAGTATGCTTGCATAATACATTTTGATCGTCATCCAAAGCAGTTAGCTTTCTTGAAGAGACCCGCTCTGATACCAATTGAAACCTGTAAGTGCTCCTGACGCGTCCCTAACGTGTCTTGGACGTATCGTGGACTCAATTAAAACTTTGATAGTTAGGAATAGACACGAGATAAACTTAAATTGGAAACTCCATTTCATTGAGAATTTACACACACGAAATTCACTCAATCTCCCTCGCCCCACCCACACGGACTCCGGGACAGTTTCGACTTTACCCATAAAGTCCTTAACCCTCACATGACTATCGGCCTACGGTTCACCGACCGTTCCCTGACCTATCGGTCTATCAAATACCCAATGTATTGTTACTCTAACCCAGTCCTGTCTAGCTCACCAACTCTCTACCACTTACACACTCCTAAGTCTGATCCACACTTGCCCAGATAATTTTTTTTCCTCTCGTACAGACTTGCTTACTTATGAAATAGATGCAACTATATATATAGTTTAGTTAGGATGTAACTACCGTCCTATAAGTCCCTAGACTTCTAGAAGTCGACTACAGCTTCAAGTATTCACATAACAACCACACTAGACTTGAAGAGAGTCTTCAACTTGATCTGGAGGCGTTTGAACTACGTGTCTCCTCATGGTTGGTCACGTTGGCGGCAACCTTCTTGATTGGTCTAGCACCACTTGTGTGCCCCACTTGCCTGATTCTGTCTGGCTCATTAAATGATTATTAATGCTCCTTTGGTCTTCATTACGGTTATACAATTGTTCTAGTAAGTAGCCCTTACTTATCTTGTCCATTTGCACATTAATGAGTTTTGTTCTTGTCGTGTGCTAGTTGATTATGTGAGTAAATGAGTTCGTCTCAATATGTCGTTCCTGTTGCAGTCTTTTGTCTTTGATTTTCTTCTTAAGCATAAGAGATATCTTCGTGTGGTGTCTAACTGGTTTGTATGTGCTAGAATTTCTACGGAGCTCTCACAGACAGGTGCCCGACTGGTTGGGCGCATGTCATGGAGCGAGTGTGTGCTTGTAACTTTGCGTGCTAAGCCACTCTTTACCTGTCTATCTGAATCATGAATCTTGACAAACATATTAGATAGACACACAAGGTTACTGTCATCAAAACTAAAGGATCTTGACTTAACATAAGGCCTTAAAATTCTGGTGAACAACCATTGTTTGTTTAGTGTTAATTCTGGTGAATTTTATGCTTTAACTTGGGGCCAGCTGTGTGTATGATTTTCATGAGTAACCTCTATGGGTTTTAAGATGGAAATTATGAATCTTTATCACTCTTCAATATTTCAGTTTGTGGGTAAGTTCACAAGTTGAGTTTTGATAAGTTAAAGGTAAGATAAAAGCTAAAAATGTGCTTTAAGACCTTTTGGTTTGTATTGAAAATATGACGATGTTTTCAGTGGTTTCTTGCCTTGTTTTATAGTATATTTACTCATAAGATGATGATGTTGTATTTTAAAGAGATGGGTCTAAGTTACACATTGGTAAGACCTTAATTATGGACTTGTTTTAAAGGTACTTTATAAGTGTTTTAACCTGTCTATTGTTTACTTAATGATGGTTAAATGCTTTGATCTTCTTGGTATATAGTCTGGATTTTTTAATCAAGCTAAGGATATATCTGGCTGACCTAAACACTTTGTATTGACTATAAAATCTGGTACTACAAGTTGACGAGCCAAAGTAGGCCAAACACTAATTTTTCCCCACTACCAATGTATTGTGGGTAAGCCATCATGATCTACTCTATGGGCTGATTACCTATAGGGGGTGTGTACACTTAAGGACATGTGGTGAGGTAGAGAGGTCAGATTCTATAATTCTAGACATACGACCATTGATTAAAGTGGAAAAGGTCAGACTCTATAAATCTGGGCATACAACCATTAGTTTTCATGGATTTGTACTTGTGAAGTTGAAATTTATCAGGGTACTTGTTGTTCGACATGTATCCTAACTGTAAGTGATGTTTAATACTTTTTAGTCTAAGTGAACTTTTGTATTCTTTACGTTAAAATAAGTTACAAGCTTTAACATTCTTATGATTTTATGTGCAGTATGTGCTAGCCTTGTTATGATTATTGCTATTTTTATATCAGTGCGGCTTTGGTATTGTATGGTTGAAGTTTTACAAGATCAGATGTATTTTACATGTTGTGGCAACAATTACTCATCTTTGTTGATTTTGGCTTTATGCCCTGTGGTCTTTTCTCTATGATTGTATGACTGACCACAGAAACAGGTTAAGATGGTTGTATGAGAGTGTGGAGCTAAAGGGGACTGGTGACTGAAGTTAGAAGACGATGTAGTATTTCTATAAAATTCAGTTGTAATAGGTTGAAACTCCTTGTGTAAGATAGTGATGAGTTTTGAAGGAAGATGATAGTCTACGGATGTACAAGTTGTTAAAGGTTATGGTTGGGTTATGAACATATATATAAAGTGTAAGAGTTTAACTTAATTTGGTGTAGTTTAGTGTGTAGTTGGTAGTAAGCCTTCACATCCACATTGAGTGTGGTGTGTGGCGGTTACACCCCGGATAGAATTTGTAAGTCTCCGCGCTGTATTGTTCTAAAATTTTATATGTTTTGAAATTTGAGGTTTTATGAAAGTAGTCGTTTTCGTTGGTCCGAAATAGACCATTACAAATAGCGTCCGCAACGAACGAGAGGATTAGTCGTCCACGACGGACGAAAATTTAAGGTCCGCAAAACGGACAGTCTTGACTCGTCCGCAAAACGCACCCTATTGTTATATCCGTAAAATGGACCAATGATGCAACAGACCATTGCATACCGTCCGTGTATGGACGAATTATGCGAGTTCCAGTTTTTTTTAAGCTCGATTTTACTTCCGGTTAATGTAAATCAGTACTAAAACTAATCCTAATCATACAATATCATAAAACGATGAAAGATGAGTTGAAAATGTTACCTTAAACGCAGAAAATAGAATTCGATCGAAAGAGGGCGTTTGAGAGGTTTTGGAATGTAATTTTTTTGTGCGAAATGAGAAATGAGAGCGTGGAGAGGCAGAGTGTCTTAGGGTATATATATACTCGATTTATGTTTTGTGGGTGCGAACTCTAGAATACTGATTGTATTTTTGTGACTGAATTTCACTGTATTTTTATTAAAATGACTGCATCAACTAGAAATCAAACTGCAAAAATGAACACTCTAAAATAAATTATTCACTTGTTAATTCTTAATTTCTAGTAAAAAAAAATATAAGTTATAGAAAGTATAGAATAAAAAAATTACATTGCAACATTAAATCGGCCACCTACAAAACTTTTCAACATTTTAAATTTGTTTTAAATTAGTTTTCTTTTATATTTTGTCTCTATTTTTCCACGTTAAATCATTTCTTGGAAGTACTATTTGTTTGTTTTTCTGGGGAAAGCTAAATCACTACAATTATCACTCCCCCACTGAGATGTCTTGTGTTGTTGGGGAAGACAAAAACCAGAATCAATGACGGTGATCTGATCATTCCATCGTTGCTTTCTCTTAAAGCACAATCATATTTCTTGTGCTTCTTCGATTTTGTTCGTTTGCTTTTTAATATATAATTAAACTTATCGCTACTGCTATATAACCTTTTTAATGATAATTAAGCTTTTTGTTGCTACTAGTAATTATAAAACAAGAAGAAAAGGAAACGCACAGCCGACTAGCGCAGTCAATAGTTCTAGTCCCAATAATATGCACCTAGTGCAGTTTGATTGCACCAGTCCACTTGTAAGAAAAGCCATTTCCATTTCGAAGTGGATTCCACACCACCCAACACGTATCTCGCTGTAGCAGCCATTGAATCGGGTCTCACTTGCAAATTGGGACCTTTTCATTTTTCATTTTCATTTTAGACAAAACCGTTGCAACAAGTACAGACTACAACAGCACCAAGATCCAACACATGTCAAAAATCTATTGAAAAAAAAAGTAAAAAATGCTTCATGTACATTTCTGCTTTCCGCATGTGTGAATGTGGACATAGGGGAGGTAGCAATATTTTTTAAAAAAATATTATAACTTACTACATTCAAGTGTAAAAATAAAAAAGGAATTATACAATTGTTCATCGAATTCGTCTTTTAAAACAAGATCCATCATGAATATGTTTTGGTAACTTAAAATTTTATGCTTTTAGAATAGTATATATTATGTATTTTTAACGTGAATCTTCTTCTTCTTTTTTTTAGGGAGTTTCATTGACTTCGCAGAATATTTGCTTACAATGATAACATTACATCTCTCAGGGGGATATATATTACATCAAACCCTCTCATACAGTCAAGACTATACTTTGCTAAGGCATCAGCAACTTGGGTTTGTGTACACCCCTACCGCTAATACCATCATTACCGTCTAATCTCCTCGTACTTCCATACTTATGCAGCGGATACTTCCTTAAACAACGGCGGGTGATACAATGCCGTTAGCCACCCACGTGACTAACAAGGCCTACTTCCACTACAACACGGTCTGATGGACCAGAATACCCGAGTACTAAACAAATACCAATCCATACTTCATTTACAAACCAAGTACTACAATTCTCCATTCAATACATTACTCAATCCTTACCTTACAGTATACGAGTATCCTAAGTACATACCAAAATTCAACATTTCTACATATCTAAATAAAAAAAGTCATCATATTACCCCTTCTCACAATTCTAATACTTTTCCAAATACAACAAGGGTGTACCGCTTGGTAAACTTATACCTCAGGGGCTACAGGCTTACACAATTCTTTACATCCACAAAATAACACCCTAGCTAACTAAGAATAGCAGCCGGTCTCCTTAAAACAACCATAATAAACTTTGGGTATCCTGTAAAATAAAAACAGTGCCCCAAGGGGCTCAACTTACGCTGCATATGAAACCCGCATACCCCGCGTACTAGCGAGGGTACGCCGACTACTTAGGTCGAATACACGCTTTTCGTTTTATTCATACATACACTACATGCTCTTACACAGTACCATACATTCATGTCATAAAGCATACATACATTCACTGCATACAGGAAGAAGACATTACAAGTCAACCATTCATACTTACCTTTCCGGAGATACACTTCTCCAATACATACACAATACTTGTTAGCTTCTTTACACACCCGGTTAATCGGGTGTACATTACTCTTTTACTCAAGGTCTATGACTTACACTAGCCAAGACCATTACTCATACAATACTTTACTTACTTACTTACTTACTCAAGTCAAGTCGGTGTGACCTCCAGGCAAGGACTACACCGTCCCACCACCGGGCTTTAGGGTGGCTCACAAATCTAGGATGCTACCCATTTAAGGGGTTTGGTCCATAGAAAGGATCAGGCCAGGATTTGGATCAACCCTCTTGTGTCTCCTCCTCCTCACGCGTGGCCGAAACTATATCGGACTTCTACTCATTCCATTTTACTTAATACTCAAGTTAGGAGTTAGGTGGTTAGGAATTAGTAGAAGTCGTCACATCCATACCAGGGATTGATACATTACACAAGTACACACAAGATACACATACACATCATTCTCATCCATTCATTTCATGAATTATACAAACTAAATGTTCAAGAAACATATCACAAGAACAATATAAAACAAGCACAAGTAAGTGCATTAAAATCCGATTCATGCGTTTATCTTATTTAGGTGATCAAATAAGCACACAAATCGGGGTAACCAGGTTAGGATACAGAGCATGAGGATCATCATACCGTTAACCGTCGTATCGTACTCCCGGTTTCCTTCGGGATTCTACTATTCGGTTCATACATACATGAAGTTGTATGATCAATGATCTATTATTGATCCAACTTATTCCTCCATTAATACTTCTATTGTATACTTACTACTTCTTTACATTCTATACTTGATTATGAAAATCGTTCTTTCCTTATTACTTCTTAAACTTGCTTTCTTACTTATGTACTTACTTCCTTACCATTTTTACTCCATTAATGGTGTGCTACTATATATATGTATACATGTACATATATACACACATACATATGACATATGATTACTATAATATATATATATATATTGACTCGACCGATCTTACCCAGGGTCGGACCCTAGGTCGGTCTCGAAGTCAGTGAGTTACATCATTGGAAAATTCAGGCCCGACCGACCGACCTTGCAAGTCCGGTCCAAGGTCGGTGCAAGTCAGTGTGTTCTGGTTCTGAAAATTTAAGGCTCAACCGACCTTGCAAGGTAGGTCCCAAGGTCGGTCCAAGTCAGTAAGTTTCTGGGTTCGAAATTTATGCCTCGACCGACCTTGCCAAGTCCGGTCCCAAGGTCGGTCCAAGTCGGTAGACTTCTGGCTTACAATTTTACGACTTGACTGACCTTGTCAAGTTCGGTCCCAAGGTCGGTAGAAGTCAGTAGACTTCTCGTCTTTGTAATTTAAGGCTCGACCGACCTTGCGAGTTCGGTCCCCAAGGTCAGTCCAGCCAAGTACTCTTGTTTTAAAAATTTGTTTTCAGTTCTTTCTTTCCCATTGCTTCCCCAATCTTCCTACATGTAACCCACATTTTTAACACTACTTAGGCCCTCTAAATCGCCTTAGTTCATCCACCAAATTCATTACTCAATTCTAAACCAACTTACACAAATTCCTTTCTCATTTCCTTCCAGCACTCATGCCAATTTTGTTCTCAAATGCTACAGATTTATACAACAGCTTTTACCATCTATTACTCCCTCTACCAATGTCACTCCTAGCATTCTAAAACATTATCTTACCACTCTAATTCTTCCCACTTCTAAATCATTTTCCAAATCTGTTACAAAGTGGTTAACTACACACTTTAAGCTCTCCAAATACACCTAGTTAGTTCCTAGGTTGTTCCCTCTTCTCATACCACTAAGTCTTCTAATTTCCCTACAAATTTGGGCATAGTTTGCCCTATATATTTAACATTGCCCACACATTGTTTCAGCTCATCGTTCATTCACATTTCCCTTATCAATATCCACACCAATCAACACTAATTCACATATACTTTTCCTGCACATACATACTCATTACCCAATGGTTTCCCAAGCTTTTAAATATCCTTTACAAGCTTCAAAACAGTTCTATCTTCCACTTCATACTACTACATACTTACTACTCATTACCATGTACATTACTCATTTTAACTACACAAAATCTGTTACAATACAATACCATACAACTAGCTCAAGGTAAGAGCATTTACCTTGTGACTTTAGTTTCTCCTTTATTTCTTTTCCTTCTCCTTCTTTCTTTTTCCTTGTTTTCGGTTTATGTTCAAGAAATGGGGTAATGCTACAGCCCTTTCAAAACAACAATACCATTTCAATACTAACCCTTAATCACCTAAAGCTTATAACATATTTTTAGGGTTTAGGAAAGAGTTTTAGGGTTAGGAAAGAGTATTACCTTCTGTAATGCCCAACCTTAATCCGAAAATTTTTGCGCGGAAGCGAGACCCCAAGGGGCTCTTACGGATTAGGCCCACAAGACCAATTAGGCATCACCGGCGTTGGGTCCAAAGACCCAACTAGCCTATTTCTCAGTGCTGATGGAACAACCATCCACTTAGCCACAAGCAAGAGTCAAGAGTAGACTTAAACCTCCCAACGACAAGTTCCTTCACTAACTCACATTCCCGTGGCCCACTTGCCTCGGTCGAATGCCAAGCCGCAGCTCAAACTGAGTCAACTCCGTCCCTCTCCCTGCAGCCCGAGTAATGTGCGTCCCTTAGAGGCCGCACTCGTCCTCGGCACCGTCGGGCCCAACAGTCCAACAGCCAAAGACCCCAACTAGTACGAGTAAGTAAGGTGTGCTAACGCGGACCACGTCGCACCCTGTCTCCGCCCTGTTCCAGGACTCAACACTTGCCGAACCGTAAGACGGCTCTGATGTGCAATGCCCCTTGCACCTTTCGTGGCAGGAGTCATACAATCA
This sequence comes from Limonium bicolor, assembly GCA_023374045.1. Classification (NCBI taxonomy): domain Eukaryota; kingdom Viridiplantae; phylum Streptophyta; class Magnoliopsida; order Caryophyllales; family Plumbaginaceae; genus Limonium; species Limonium bicolor. The sequence continues at coordinate 179,791,087 of CM041781.1, forward strand.
GGATGACCCTTAGTTGTCTCGTGCCAGTGGTCATACTAGCAATCGCAACCTAAGGGCGGCATTGATCACAAAGTGGCCAATACCTCTTGGAGTCGATACCAAGCCATCTTGGGAACATGCATGCTCACAGGCTTGCCCGGTCCCCTTCAGGCCCGGGCAGGTGCCTTCCACAGCACCCGCTAACTGACCCAAGGGTCAGCGCTGAGCACAACGTGCTCAGACTATTGGAGTCGCTACCAAGCCACCCTGGCAGCAAGCATGCTCAAGGCACATCCGGTCCTCATTAGGCCCGGACAGATGCCCTCCACAGCATCCGCAAACACGGCCCTCACTCGAGTCACAAGCTGACGTAACTCAGCTCGGCCCAAACATCCTCTAGTTGCTTCGTGCCGTGGTGACACTGGCACTTGCAACCTAAGGGCAGCACTAAGCACAATGTGCTCGTGCTATTGGAGTCACTACCAAGCCACCCTGGCAGTGTGCATACCCGAAGGTATACCCGGTCCTTACTAGGCCCGGACGGGTGTCCTCCACACACCCGTTAACTCGGCCCTCGCTCGAGTCACAAGCTGGTGCAACTCAGCTCGGCCAGACCAATGCATCGTGCCCTTCAACTGATGCCCATCCCTCGGACCTTCATCCTCGGGGAGTCTCAAGGACCGTGGAACTTAAGGGGCTAGGTCAAAGCGACAATCAAGTATGGGGTTGACAAGCAATCCAACACAAGTCTTAACGGGCACCAACCAAAGGCAAACTGGCATGGAGCTACTTGTAACCAAGCAGCTCGCCAAAAGGGGCATGACAAACCTTCCAACCAATGAATGGAGTTCTTGTCTAGCAAAGGAACAAGATTTCTAGCCCAATGGAGAAGCCAAAATCGGCTGGAGCATAAGGACACAAGAAGCTCAAATTCAGAAATTCTTAATAAACAAATAAGGGCTAGAAATGGTGGATTTTTAAACTTCTTTTTACCCTAAAAACACCAAGGTGAAGAAGGAGCTCCTAATGGTGGACTCAAATCCTCAAAGTGGAGAATACCCATGGAGATGAAAGTGGGTATTTTTTATTTTTGAAAAGAGGGGAATACTCTCCTTGATAAGGGGAATACAATGGTGTAATTTTTATTGCATTTGGGCAAGGATTAGGCTTTGAACAAGAGGATAGAAGAGGAGAGTTGTGTGAGGTTTCTCAAATCTCCATTGATGTCGAGAGAGAAGGAGAAAATTCAGAGAGGGAGGAGGAGGCAATGCGTGAGAGAGAGGGGGAGTAGGAGAGAGTGTGTGTTTATTTGCTTTTTACTTTATTGTATTTGTCTCATGTGTGTACAAGGAGAATTAAGAGAGTGAGAGAGGAGGAAAAATCTACCCCCATACACACACACACACACACAGATTTTTACTTTTTATTTGCAAAAGTGGACACATTAGTTTTGTTTATTTACACTCTCACCCCACAAACTTACCGGTTTTACAATTTTTACTAACCGGAACCGTTTTCCGGAATTTTCTCGTTTAATTAATTTTATTGGTTCTCAACCTTCATTAGTGTTACCTAATGACTAATTGGTTGACCAAAATCACTACGAGTCTATTTGACCCGCTTAAAGTCGCGTTTTCCTGGTTTCTAGAAAAACGCGCTCTAAGGTTCATTTATGCTTTTAATCCGTTTTAAGGATCGGTTTTCTTCAGGATTTGTTCCCTCATGTGTTTTAGATATAGTTAAGCCTATAAACTACTTATTAGCCTAATTAATCACAATTTTTAATTATGGGGTATTTCAGTTTGCATCCCTACGTACCTTACTGATTGTACAAGACTCAAATTCTGACATTAATTCCTTGCATGCCTTAATTAACCCCTCATGCAGCCGACTCTTGGCTAATCTACTTACAATTAGAGAGACTACTGAATCAGAATCGGATTCTAACACCACTTTCAAAAATGCTTTCTGTTTGGCAAGCCACAAGCCATCATAGCCCCAAGCCATCATACACAATACAATTCATGCTACCACAACACCACTTCACAATACCGTTCACATTACCATTTATGTCATATACCGTACAACACAATTACATTACTCGTTGTACAACTCAGAATACAATTAATGCTTCACTGTGGTGTCTCACAGTTGGTCAAAGTTGGTGATTCGTTAACTCTAACCATTCGGACATTTCTAATGCCTAGATCATACCTGCAGACATCCTTACGAATTCTCAAATCCTTTTACTACGTCCATACATCCTCAGGTCCGTTTCACACGGTGTTCACATACAGTACATACAATACGATGCAAGCATGGCATCATGCAAGCACAACACAATTCGCATTACGACCGACTCCTTGGTTTTACCATCCTACAATGTATACATTCGTAGGGTTGAAGAAAACTGTAACACCCCATCCTAAGCCAATCGTTGTTATCACAAACTTAACAACATAAACATAACGTCGCAGCGGAAATAAACCAACACCAGGACCTTGCCACGGTGTGAACAACAGAAAATACCGAACCTTAAACATTTACAACACCTAATCCAAAATATACATACCAACCAAGTTTGTAAGTATCACAAGTACCAGCATAATTTTTTCACAAGTTTAAATATTAACAGGCGGGTGCACAAGCGCAACCCGTGCTCAAAAATATACCCAGCCTAAGTCTAACCACCCCTACTCTCAGGGTGAGTCTTCATGGGACGCTTACCTGCAAAATATAAACAACAGCCCCCGAGGGGGACAACACCTTTGCTGGTACGATCCTCTTATGGCCCCGAATCTAACGGGGCTACGACGACTAATTGTCGATAGCATGGAGATTGATTAGATACACAATCATAATAAGAAATGCGGTAAAACAAAAATCCACAAATGAACAAGCTTAGTTCACACACCACGAACGACTTAAAAGTGTTCTCTTAATAAGTGAGTTAAACAGTTAACTCCTCAAGTTCCAATTCCACTTAACCTCAGTCCATCTTAACTTACTTCAGTCTTAATCCTCATCTTAACCTCAGTACAACAACCGTTCTTTAAATAGAAATGGTTGTATCTTATCTCAATGTTTATTTTTGTCTGGTCAAAAGCAACCCTATCCAATGAGCTATTAACCCCATTGGTTGAATAAACAACTTATCATAATTTTAGGATTTAGGTGATCCTACCGCACCATCTTAATCTGCCTCCTACCTTGGACTGAAAATCCAATGTAGCTGAGTCAACATTCGACCCTAGGAAACGAGTCCGAAGACAAGTCCTAGCGGAAGTCGGATCTGATTCAGATACCGACCCCCTTTTCCTTAACATGCATGACCGGAGTCAGTCCGGATTCCTCACTCCCCTTAAGTTGCAGCTAAGGAAAATCTTATAAACCAAGTGTTAGTTAAACCTTCACGGGTATTAATCAACTTTTATAAAAGTGTAATTCCTCATCTCATTCCAACGCGTACTAAACTTAGTTAGTAACTAATCTCAAATCTCGTGTATTGGTGTAAAGCAAAACACACACAATAAGTGCAAAAAAACCGGTTGCATGCTTTATCTTGTTTAGTCAACACACATAAACAAATAGCACACAAGCCGAGGGACACCTCGTTAGCAAGCAGGTCACAAGAAAACATACCGTTCACCGTCGGTTGTCCCGGTTGTCTAATTCTCCTCTGGTTCCAAACTCTCAAATTCTAAAACATTCATCCAACTTAGATTATTAATTACTTATATATTACTCAATTTACTTAACCCTTAATAGTCCCCACTTAACTCCTCTTAAGTTCTTACAACTTAACCTTACAAACTTAACTTCAAACATTTAAAGCTTTAGCTTAACTTAATCCCTTAGGTCCTTACTTTTCTAATCTTCATTACCCTCTTAATGGTGTACCATTAATACCACTTGACATTCTTAGAGTTTTTTTTTATGTCTTAAGGGTCGACCAACCCACCGACGACCCCAACCCCTGGTCGGTCCATTCCAGTAACTTTTCCATTCTCTAAACTCACCCGACCGACCCAAGGCCAGCCCGACCGACCCAAGACCCTCTGGGTCGGTCCGTTCCAGAAACATTTTTGTTCGTTAAATTTTGCCCGACCGACCCACCGACCGACCGAACCCCTTGGGTCGGTCGATTCCAGAAACATTTCTGCTGGTTTAACAAGGTCCGACCGACCCAGGCAGGGTCGTTCCCCTGGGTCGGTCCAGTGCAGAGAAACATCCCAAAAATTGTCTAATTGTTCCCAAACTTTTCCACAAGTTCCCCAATATGTCCCAACATCATTTAGGCACTTAAACTCACCTTAAAATATCCATCAAACTCATTAATTCACCACCATAGATCTTCTTAAACATTTACTCAATTATTACTACAATCCCTACACTTACATTTAACCCCTTAAAATTCAACATATAATTTTACCTAGAACTTCAACTAACCCAAGTGTTCCCTCCTAAGCAATTTGACCACTCCATAAACATCATTATTCATCCTCATTCCATTTACCAAAACTTCCTCAAGTCATCTATACTCTAGTTCTCACCCAAGTCATTTAAAGGTTCTACACCTTATTTCCTTCAAACTTTGCACAAGTTTCCTAACTTCTCTTATCATGGTCTTGGTGCCTAAACTGCACATTGTAACCCTAGTTCCTCCTAGGCATCCCTAGGTCATCCTAGCACTCAAGAACACAACAGTTTACACCTTTCACCCAATTAACCCTTGTTGTTAACTAGGACTCCCTTAGTCATAAAAATCTCCTTAGAATATCTTAAACACCAAGTTTCTTCACAAAATTTTGACATGGCATACCTAGTGTATTACTACACCCAAGCACTTAGGTTTTCCACCCCTAAACATTAATGAACACTCAAATCCTCAATACACCATCTTAGCACACAATATACACCCAAACTACACTACATCACAATATAGTGCATAAACTTAAATTAATTGGCACTTAGGCCCTTAAATGACTTGGCTCTTAGGCCCTTAAATGCATAAATCTTAAACACTGAATTTCCACAATATATATATAGCCTTTGACCTGCAAACACATACAACAAGGATCCCATTGCAATATAAATGTTCTTATAATCACCTTAACATTGTTTATCTATCTCCTTTCTCATTTGCTCCTTAGTCACAAGTTCTTAATATAATCATGTTCTTTCTCCTAAGTTTTATAACCCTTAAATAATGTAAACTCTAACCTAAACTTACTTGTATCTAAATCCCATCCATTAAACAATAAAACACCTTAAGGTAAGCAATTTACCTTGTTCTTCTCAAGTTCCTCTTAACTTTCTCCTTAGGCTTTTTCCTTAGACAATCTCGGCCACCAACATAATTCCCCTTGCCAATGTTCTAATAAATATCCAATGAATCCAATGAGTGCTAAATAATACACTAACCTTAATGAATCATACCTAGGTTAAAAATGTGTTTTAAGGTATAAAAATGAATATTTACCATTGAAGTCTTAAGGTAAGCTTGGGTATGAATCAAGAAGGACCTCCTCAAGTCCTTGGAGAATAGAAACAAGCTAGAACAAGGAATAAAACATGATCCCATGAGATGGTATTTTCGGTAATGGAGGAAAAGTGATGGAAACTTAGTTTTTCTTACAGTTTCCTTACCTTGAATGATTGGAGAAGCTAATGATCACTTCAAGCTTATTTTTCCTCCTCTAATAGAGGTTTGCTTGGCACCAAAATGAAGCTTTTGAGATTTGAAAGGATAGAAAGAAAGAGCTTGATCTAACTAAGAGTAATTTGTGTTTAGTTTTGATTTTGGAGCTAAAATGAGCAAGTTATGGGCAAAGCAAGATCAAGCTAGCATGGGGCTGGTTCTCACGGTTTGAGAGGATGAATAAGGTGAAGAAAGCGTGGAAGAAGAGAATGAATGAAGAAGAGGAGAGAGGTAAGCTAAAAGGTAAGATATTTTCCTTAAAGTAAATAGTATTATTCTACTTCCCTCTTCTTCCTTTAGTTGAATGACTCATGTGGTGACTCACCTCTCTTAAAAATCGGCCCCCCTTGTTAACAAGAGTATTTGGTCTTTGTTGACCAATTAACTAAACTAAGTTGACTAGGGCTAAACTAGGCACTATTTGGCACTATTCACAATTAGTGCACATATTTGTGAAATGTTTGATTTTCCATTGATTTAGACTTCTAATGTGATACTCAGTAGTACACAAGTTGATTAAGGTGTAATCATGGGCATTTAGCCACTTAAAACCCCTTTCTAAGACAATTTTTTTTCAAAAATGTGCTTTAAGAGTCCTTAAAGCACAATTTGTGTTTAACTTGTTTTTGAGCTTGGTTTTTTTTTGTTAATTGGTTTAACATGTCCATTAGCATGTTACTAAGGTCTGAGAATGATATTTGGGTATTACCCAAAGTTACTCCAAGCTTAGAGCACATTTTTGCTTAAATTGCTCTTATGGTGTTTCCTTGTGTTTTCTTTAGTTTAAATTGTTTCATAATGCTTCTAAGGAATTATTTAGCCTTATTATACCTTAGCTTATCATCTAAACACCATATCTAGGTTTGGGGTATTTCAATCTACCCCCCTTAAAGGAACTTTGTCCCCAAAGTTCACATATGTACTTAATCATTCACGATACTCAATTTCCTTAATCTTAATACCTTGTCTTATATTCACATTCACACATCTCAAGACTCAAAGGTCCACCAAAAGTACAATACATATCTTAAACTTACCACAAAGTGTAATAACTTACACAAAACCATATCTTACACAAACCAAACAAACGACAAACATGTTCGTTTACTAACTCAAAAGCGAGGAAGCTCTACCGCCCTTAAAAGGGGTACACCCCGTACCCTATACAGACAATCTAGTCGGTAAATAACGAAGGGTACTTTGATATCATCTTATCCTCTAATTCCCACGTGGCCTCTTCGACATCCTGGTTAGACCAGAGAACCTTCACCAGTCGCACTGACTTATGGCGAGTGTCCCTAGTCTTACTATCCAGGATTCTCTGAGGTACCTCCACTGATCTCATATTCGGTTCTAATGTCAACCTCTCAGGCTCTAACACATGGGAGGGGTGGTGCATGTATTTCTTTAGCTGTAAAACATGGAAAACATCATGCACTTTACCCAACTCAGCAGATAGATTCAACCTGTAAGCAACTGAGCCCACCCGCTCCATAATCTCGTAAGGACCAACAAACTTCAGGCTCAGCTTGCCCTTCTTCCCAAATCTAAACACACCCTTCATTGGTGAAACTCGCAAAAATACCCGGTCGCCCACTGCGAACTCTAGGCCTCGTCATCGAACATCAGCATATGACTTTTGCCTATCTTGAGCAGCTTTCATATTCTCCCTAATTTGCTGAACTTCAACTTAACCTGTTCTAAGTATTCTGGTCCTATAATGACCGTCTCACTTGACTCATCCTAGCAGAGCGGTGTACGACATGGTCTACCGTACAACGCTTGGAAATGCGCCATCTTGATCGAAGCATGATAGCTATGTTGTAAGAGAACTCGATTAGATGCAACTTGTCAATCCAACTGCCCTGGAAGTCTAAGGCACATGCTCTCAGCATGTCCTCGAGTGTCTAAATTGTACGCTCAGTCTGACCATCTGTCTGAGGATGGAACGCGGTACTCAATTTCAATTATGTACCCAACGCTTCTCGTGTAGCTCTCCACTACCTCGAAAGGAATCTGGTATCTCTATCTGACATTATGGTATTCGGTATTCCGTGGTGTCTCATGATCTCCTTCTCAAACAACTCAGCTAACTTAGTTACCTTCCAAGTATCCTTCATCATATGAATAAGGCTACTCTGGTAAGGCGATCCACTACAACCCATATCATGTTTAGACTCCCTTGGTAGGTGGGAGTCCGACCACGAAGTCCATGGAGATATCATGAAACTTCCACTCCGGACTGGCATCGACTGCACCATTCCGCCCGGTCGTCGGTGCTCGAATTTCACCATCTGGCATGTGAGACACATCATGACGAACTCGGTAACATCTGTCTTCATCCCTAACCACCAGAAGTATCTCTACATGTCTTTATACATCTTAGAGGCTCCCGGATGGATGGAAACTGAAGAACAGTGTGATTCTCTAAGTATGTGCTCCTTCAGATCTGTACTGCTACGCGGGATGCACAACCGGCCCTTAAGTCTGATCAGATCATCTTCATGAAGTCTGAAGTCGTATTTCTGACTCTCAAAGGTACTCTCTGTCAGCTTCTGTCTGACTTCCCTCATATACTCATCAGGCCACTGAGACTCTCGCACCTCATTAACCAAGCTAGAAGAAGAAATTAGCGAATGGAGTGAGTGCGCTCGACGGCTCCGGGCATCAGCTACAACATTGGCCTTCCCTTCTTTGTATTGGAGGTCAATATCATAGTCCTTCAAAAATTCTAACCATCTCCTCTGTCGATGATTCAACTCCTTCTGAGTGAATATATATTTCAAACTCTTATGATCAGTGTAGATCGTCACACTAACCCCGTACAAGTAGTGGCGCCAAATCTTCAAGGCAAAGACCACTGCTCCCAATTCTAAGTCATGAGTGGGGTAGTTCTCCTCATGTTTCTTCAGCTGGCGTGAGGCATAAGCACCACACCTTGCCATGCTACATGAGCACGCAACCCAAGCCTCTGCCGGATGCGTCACAGTAAACCTCAAAGCCCTCCGTACCGTCTGGAATGGTCAGAACGGTGCGGTGGTCAGTGAGTCCTTCAAACTCTGAAACGAACTCTCACAATCATCCGTCCAAACGAACGGTGCATCTTTCTTCATCAGACTGGTCATCGGCTTCGCGACCTTGCTAAAGTCCTAAAAAACCTCCGATAGTAACCCGCCAAACCAAGAAAGCTCCGAATGTCGGTAACTGCCTTCGGTCTTGGCCAGGTACGCACGGCATCAATCTTTGCTGGATCCACCGAGATCCCAGCATCTGAGATGACATGACCCAGGAAGAGACCTGGTCAAGCCAAAACTCACATTTGGAGAACTTAGCGTAAAGATGGTTCTCCCTCAGTATCTCTAATACCCTCCTCAAATGTTCCCCATGCTCTGCCCTCATCTTTGAATATATCAATATGTCGTCGATGAATACCACAACCGACTTGTCCAGCTGCTCCCGGAACAAGCAGTTCATCAGATCCATAAACTTTGTCGATGCGTTCGACAAACCGAAACGGCATCACTAAAATCGTAGTGCCCATATCGTGTCCGGAATGCCGTCTTCTCAATATCTCTCTCCTTAATGGCTATCTAATGATACCCGATCTGAGATCAATCTTGGAAAACACGGATGCCCCCTTCAACTGATCGAACAGATCATCAATGCGAGGTAGTGGATGCTTATTCTTCATAGTCACTGCATTCAACTCTCTATAATCGATGCAGAGGCGGAGACTGCCATCCTTCTTCTTCACGAAGAGAACTGGCGCTCCCCATGGTGATACACTTGGTCTTATAAATCCTTTGTCTAACAAATCTTTCAACTGATCCTTAATTCATTCACTCTGCCGGAGCCATGCGGTATGGTGCCTTGGCTATCGGTTCGGTTCTGGTAGCAGCTCGATAGTGAACTCTACGTTCCGAGTGGGTGGCATGCCGGGCAGTTCCCGTGGAAAGAGATCAGGGAACTCTGACACTACCGGTAAATCGGGGTTGAACGGGGTCTCTCTCTATGTCCTGGACATAGCAGAGGTACACTTCTTCCTTCCTCCTCAACTCCTTATACATTGCCATAGCGAAGATGATCTTGGTCGAAGGCTCTCTGGGCCTGTGGCGGTATGATATTGTTACCCCAGATGCACTCCTGAGCAGCAATCGATGCTCGGCACAGAGGATACGACCTTGTGCCGCTCCAACCAGTTCATCCCAAAGATAACATCAAATCCCAACTCCTTGAACTCAATAAAATTGACTGGAAAGTCTTCCCCCTTAATTCTGATAGTGGCTCCTCGGTAGTAGCGAGTGCAATGAACCTTCTCGGTAGATGGGAGCGTAACAGTGAAGTCGGGTAGCTCATCAGTGTCTAGCCCCAACCTTCTCGCAAACGATGCCGAGATAAAGGTATGCGAGGCCCCTGAGTTGAAGAGAACTGATGCCTCAATCCCATTAATCGGAAAGGTGGCAGTGAGGATAGTACCGCTTGCGTCGGCCTGTGCCACTGTAAGTATGCTTAGCGCACCGTCCGTACCGAGTCCATAACCTAATTGTATTTCACAAGCTTCATGAGTAATGATGGTATAACAAGAGACGTAACAATTAATATGAACAACACTATTTTATGAATACCGTCCTTTTTACATCATACGCTTCTTTCTTACATCTCCTTCCTTATCTCATACTAAAACATTACATGGCAATATTGTCTAAAGGTTAGGTTTAACCGTCCTGGTCTCATATGCGTCGCATTAATCACTGCTGACGGTGCTATATTCCGCTTAATTCCTAAATCCCATGATACAACATTCTTGATTTCTCCTCCCATAATTAATACATCTCCAGACTTAAGTACTAACTTATTAGCACGGTCCGCACGCTTCTGCTCGCCGTATAAAAATTCAGCGTCGTCCCCAATGGGCAAGACACTACGGGTATCCCTCTCGAGAGAGACTCCGCTGTCTCGTCCTTATCCTGATGCAATCTGAGTCGCCCATCTTTCTCGTAGAAGTTAACTATGCAGAGGTCGGCTTGTATGTCCGGGATCGGGTCAGCTTCCAACTGCTGGACCGATCTCCACGACTTGTGTAATGACCGGATGGAACTCTTCGGGTATTCCCGGTGGTGAGACTCCATCTTGTGCTCTCGTGGTTTGGTACATCCTGGCATACGGATTCCAATCCTTGCCTAAGCTCATCATCTTTAACTTCATCCTTGCTCCTCTTGGGTACTCCGGTGTATAGAAACCTCCCGGTCTCACTCCTAACTGACTGCATTTCCTGATGATGGCTATTTGTGCTTTGGGTGTCAGGTATCCCCTTAATAAAATCATACTTGGGCGGATAACCTGACATTGTTCGGTCGGAAAGTCTGTGGTTTTGATGTCGGTGTCTTCCAGGTTAGGTGTTGAAGGTATGGAATAGCAAATGTTGAAGTTTCCTAAGGTGGTAATAGGTTACGTCTTACTTAAGCTTTAATCTCATCTTATTCTCGTCTAACTCAATTATTCACAAAAGCATGCATGAAAATGCGGTAAGAAGGCAATTTTATTACTTCATGGTTTATAGCGGTACCTAGTCTCGATGAGGGTCAGCCTCATCGTCCCGGTCCACCATGTGTAGTGTGGGTCCGGACTTCTGGACTACCCGTGGGTTCTTGTTTGCAGCTTGCTACGCCCCCTTCTGACCATCAGATCCAGCACCCTGATCGGTCTTGCCCTAGCGCTTCATCTCGGGCCTAAAGGCTCTGCTCTCGGGTTCCGAAAACACTCATAAGCTCGGTGTCAGTACTCCCTACAAAAGTTGTACTCCACTTTGTTTCCCTTACAATCGAGCCCGGGGTGGTCCTTGTGACACCACTGATAGATGTAGCGTCGTTGGTAGCCACCACCGGCTCCCTTCCCAGACTCAGATCCTGATCATTCTCAATATTAGTAATGTATCTTAACGGTGCTAAAGTTTCTCATTCACTATATATTCATTTCCTTACCCTTTGGCGCCTTAGAGCGCAGGGGCTTTGCAACAATAGCATAGGTCAGCTTAAGCGGCTCTTCAGTAGCCTTGTCAGTTTCAACCTTCCCTTTCTGACTCTTCTGGGCCTGAGACTGGTACTTCTGTTTCTTGTATCCGCCTTGCCCTTGGTTCTCCGTACTCTTACCGGCATTCTTTCTCTTAGCATTGTCCTCGTCCCTAAGTTGGACGCTTATCTCAACCTTAGCAGCGGCATGATAGCACTCCTGCTTTCCAAATTATTAGTTCCCTCATTTCTCAAAATCTAAACCTTATTCACTTATTCATATCTTAATCATTATCATTACCTGCAAGGTAGTATAACTCGTCAGCCCTAGCCGTAGCGGAGTCGATGGCTAAGCCCGCCATAGAAGTGGTCCACCAGTATCTGGTCTGAATACCCAGACCCGGCAGAAGACGAAGCAAGACAGTGAACTCTGAGTAATACTCGTCCACCGTCATCTTGTCCGTCTGCTTTAGCGCATCCAACTGTAAGCGCTTCTTCGTCTGGACATGGGGGGATAGTACTTGGCTCGTAGTAGTGCTGTGTACTACTCCCAGCTGAACTCTGGATTGGCCACATGATCGGCCCTCACCAGCTTCCACCAATCGCCTGCTGCTCCCTTCAGGTAAAATGCAGCCAGACGCACCTTGATCCCAGCAGGGACATCAAGGGTCTCGAAGGCGGTCTCCAGCTCGAAGATGTACGCCTCAAACTTGGCGGGATCCGTCTCCCCCTTAAAGTGTGCGGGTCGAAGGTCAGCCAGACTCTTCACCCAGTTTGGTTCTCGGGGCTGTGGCGGTGGAGGTGGTGGTGCACCAACACCAGGCTGATAGCCTATGTGCCCTAACGCGGCAGCCACGATCTCTGTGATCGCCTGCCCTCCCAGTATCTCAGTAGCATCATCGCCTCGGCCACGGCCTCGGCCTCCTCTCCTTCCTGACATCTGAAAAATCACAACGTGCATTAGGCATGTACTTTGATAAGTGTCTAAATGAGCATGATTTATAGGTGTATTTCATATATTATATTAGCACTTTTTCTTGCTCATTTCTCCACTTCGGTTAGTTTTCCTCTAGTTTATGTTTTATTGTTATCTCACAAATTTATTGGTTTAAACATGAGGAAAAAAACAAGCTAGGAGCAAAGTACACGAAGAGACGAACGCATAGGCGTAGACGGCTCGAAAAACGGAGTCCAAACGAAGAATCTAGAGCCGGTCAAAGTTTGTGTCCGCATGGTGTCCGCATGAGCGTCCGCCCAAAACAACGAGGACACACAGGCGGACAGGAATGTATCCGCGTAAGGACTAGTGTTGTCCGCGTGATATTAGGCGGACACAAGCGAGGACGTGAGACGTCCGCGCGATATTAGGCGGACAAAAGCGAGGACACAGCAGCGAGGACATGGGTGCGTCCGCATAATAACAGGCGGACATCTACGCGGACACGTGTAAATGTCCAGATAATTAACGCGAGCTGTTTATCTTCTTCGCGGCGCCTGCAACTTATCCATCTACTCCTCCAACATTATCAGGCGTCTGCCGACAGTACTCACGCGTTCAGCACCCAATCCATTCCTTAATTCCATCACGCGTCTGTCTCCAGCTCTGTCCCCTGCAATTAATGAGCAATCAATGAGCAATCAGCAATCAATTCTTCCAGATCTGCCTCTTCCTCTCCTCTATATAAACACACGTACCTTCTGCTTTCATTTGGACATCCACCACCCAACATCATCGATCCACTACAGACTACATCACACGTTCATCCCATTTCTCTTCTCCCGTCTTCTCCATTTTATTTACTTTTCATTCCACCATATCCACCTCTAGTCCGACGTATACAAAATAGCAGAACGAATGCAGGAGTGACTACAGATGATTTCTACTACTCTTGTTTCTGTTTATCTATTTAATATGTTAGGCTAGAATATTTATACTCTGGGAATGGTTATTATGTGTTTGTATTAATTATGCAATATGTTTACTGGTTTTATTTAAATATAGTTGTTACGACCTAAAGTTTATCTCTCGCCTTTTTAATAAATGTCATGAGTTTATTAAATTGCTTGCTAAGTCTATTTTGATCAGACTAGGTGATAAATAGATAGGTTAATTAAGCCGTAAATCTGGAGGAAGCTTATTATGATTTAATAAGTTAGTACTCAGATGCATAAATAATTTCTCATATCTAAACCGTCCATTTACACGTATTTTGCTTGAGTTTTCATCGGACCTTGCATTTTCAGGTAAACGAGTTCTTATGAGTCTATGATTTAGTCCTTAAGATAATAAGAGGAATTTTGCCAAACAATTATAATTAAACCAGTAGACATAGCATGAAAGAGCAGATTATATTAACCTGAACCAGAGTCCCGTTTAATTTATCTATTAACTTAGTTTATTTTATCTTCCCTTTTATTTATAATACAAGTCAATTAATCCCCCCTTTTTGTGACACGCTTAGGTAGTATAATATGCACATTAGTCCCACGGTTCGATATCCGGTCGCTTACACTTTACTATACTACCACGACCGGGATTTATTTGCAGCCCGATGTTTATTTTGAGTTTTAATTTTCTTTTCTTATATTTTAATTACACCAGTTTAACCACACGATATCACGTCTGCATACTTACAACTTTTCCGGTTCATGAATTTTATAACGTCCGTAGACCGTAAACACGATCCACACTTAATAGTGGTCATCTGACTCTACTCACTCTAACATCTCACACCCTTAACCCATTACTTATGTCTTAACTCATATCCTAACTCGGTGGTTACCTATGTCCGGTATTTCCTGATCAGAGCGTAACTACGCTCTGATACAACTTTTGTAACACCCTGTCCTAAGCCAATCGTGGTTATCGCAAACTTAACAACATAAGCATAACATCGCAGCGGAAATAAACCAACACCGGGACCTTGCCACGGTCTGAACAACAGAAAATACTGAACCTTAAACATTTACAACATCTAATCCAAAATATACATACCAACCGAGTTTGTAAGTATCACAAGTACCAACATAATATTTTCACAAGCTTAAATATTAACAGACGGGTGCACAAGCGTAACCCGTGCTCAAAAATATACCCAGCCTAAGTCTAACCGCCCTTACTCTCAGGGTGAGTCTTCATGGGACGCTTACCTGCAAAATATAAACAACAGACCCGAGGGGGTCAGCACCTTTGCTGGTACGATCATCTTATGGCCCCCAAGCTAATGGGCGGCGACGACTAATTGTCAATAGCAGAGAGATTGATTAGATACACAATCATAATAAGAAATGCGGTTAATCAACAATCCACAAATGAACAAGCTTAGTTCACACACCACACGAACGACTTAAAAGCATTCTCTTAATAAGTGAGTTAAACAGTTAAATCCTCAAGTTCCAATTCCACTTAACCTCAGTCCATCTTAACTTACCTCAGTCTTAATCCTCATCTTAACCTCAGTACACAAACCGTTCTTTAAATAGAAATGGTTGTATCTTATCTCAATGTTTATTTTTTCGGGTCAAAAGCAACCCTAGCCAATGAGCTATTAACTTCAATGGATGAATAAACAACTTATCTTAATTTTAGGATTTAGGTGATCCTACCGCACCATCTTAATCTACCTCCTACCTTGGTCTGAAAATCCAATGTAGCTGAGTCGACATTCGACCCTAGGCAACGAGTCCGAAGACAAGTCCTCAAGCGGAAGTCGGATCTGATTCAGATACCGACCCCCTTTTCCTTAACATGCATGACCGGAGTCAGTCCCGGATTCCTCACTCCCCTTAAGTTCCAGTTACTGAAAATCTTATAAACCAAGTGTTAGTTAAACCTTCACGGGTATTAACCAACTGTTATAAAAGTGTAATTCCTCATCTCATTCCAACGTGTACTAAACTTAGATTGTAACTAATCTCAAGTCTCGTGTGTTAGTGTAAAGCAAACACACACAATAAGTGGAATAAACTGGTTGCAAGCTTTATCTTGTTTAGTCAACACACATAAACAAATGGCACACAAGCCGAGGGACACCTCGTTAGCAAGCAGATCACAAGAAGACCATACCGTTCACCGTCGGTTGCCCCGGTTGTCTAATTCTCCTTTGGTTCCAAACTCTCAAATCCTAAAACATTCATCCAACTTAGATTATTAATTACTTATACATTACTCAACTTACTTAACCCTTAATAGTCCCCACTTAACTCCTCTTAAGTTCTTACAACTTAACCTTACAAACTTAACTTCAAACATTTAAAGCGTTAGCTTAACTTAATCCCTTAGGTCCTTACCTTTCTAATCTTCATTACCCTCTTAATGGTGTACCATTAATACCACTTGACATTCTTAGAGTTTTTTTTTATGTCTTAAGGGTCGACCGACCCACCGACCGACCCAACCCCTGGGTCGGTCCATTCCAGTAATTTTTCCGTTCACTAAAACTCACCCGACCGACCCAAGACCCTCTGGGTCGGTCGGCTCCAGAAACATTTTTGCCCGACCGACCCACCGACCGACCCAACCCCTTGGGTCGGTCGATTCCAGAAACATTCCGCTGGTTTAACAAGGTCCGACCGACCCAAGCAGGGTCGGTCCCCTGGGTCAGTCCAGTGCAGAAACTTCCCAAAAATTGTCTAATTGTTCCCAAACTTTTCCATAAGTTCCCCCATATGTCGCAACATCATTTAGGCACTTAAACTCACCTTAAAACATCCATCAAATTCATTAATTCACCCACCATAGATCTCCTTAAACATTTACTCAATTCTTACTACAATCCCTACACTATACATTTAACTCCTTACAATTCCAACATATAATTTTACCTAGAACTTCAACTAACCCAAGTGTTCCCTCCTAAACAATTTGACCACTCCATAAACATCATTATTCATCCTCATTCCATTTACCAAAACTTCCTCAAGTCATACACTCTAGTTCTCACCCAAGTCATTTCAAGGTTCTACACCTTATTTCCTTCAAACTTTACACAAGTTTCCTAACTTCTCTTATCATGGTCTTGGAGCCTAAACTTCACCATTGTAACCCTAGTTCCTCCTAGACATCCATAGGTCATCCTAGCACTCAAGAACACCTTAGTTTACACCTTTCACCCAAATAACCCTTGTTGTATACTAGGACTCCATTAGTCATAAAATCTCCTTAGAATATCTTAAACACCAAGTTTCTTCACCAAATTTTGACATGGCTTACCTAGTATATTACTACACCCCAAGCACTTTGGCTTTCCACCCCTAAACAACTATGAACACTCAAATCCTCAATAACCCATCTTAGCACACAATATAACCCAAACTACACTACATCACAATATTCTGCATAAACTTAAATTACTTGGCACTTAGGCCCTTAAATGACTTGTCTCTTAGGCCCTTAAATGCATAAATCTTAAACACTGAATTTCCACAATATATAAATAGCCTTTGACCAGAAAATACATACAACAAGGCTCCCATTGCAATATAAATGTTCTTATGATTCACCTTAACATTGTTATCTATCTCCTTTCTCATTTGCTCCTTAGTCACAAGTTCTCAATATAATCATGTTATTTCTCCTAAGTTTTATAACCTTTAATAATGTAAACTTTAACCTAAACTTACCTTGTATCTAAATCCCATCCATTAAACAATAAAACACCTTAAGGTAAGCAATTTACCTTGTTCTTCTCAAGTTCCTCTTAACTTTCTCCTTAGGCTTTTTCCTTGGACAATCTCGGCCACTAACTTAATTCCCCTTGCCAATGTTCTAATCAATATCCAATGACTCCAATGAGTGCTAAATAATACACTAACCTTAAGGAATCATACCTAGGTTAAAAATGTGTTTTAAGGTATAAAAATGAATATTTACCTTTGAAGTTTTAAGGTAAGCTTGGGTATGAATCAAGAAGGACCTCCTCAAGTCCTTGGAGAATAGAAACAAGCTAGAACAAGTAATAAAGCATGTTCCCATGAGAAGGTAATTTTCGGTAATGGAGGAAAAGTGAAGGAAACTTAGTTTTTCTTACATTTTCCTTACCTTGAATGATTGGAGAAGCTAATGAACACTTCAAGCTTATTTTTCCTCCTCTAATGGCGGTTTTCCTTGGCACCAAAATGAAGCTTTTGCAGATTTGAAAGGATAGAAAGAAAGAGCTTGATCTAACTAAGAGTAATATGTGTTTAGTTTTGATTTTGGAGCTAAAATGAGCAAGTTAGGCAAAGCAAGATCAAGCTAGCATGGGGGCTGGTTCTCACGGTTTAAGAGGATGAAGAAGGTGAAGAAAAACGTGGAAGAAGATAAAGAATGAAGAAGAGGAGAGAGGTAAGCTAAAAGGTAAGATATTTTCCTTAAAGTAAATAGTACTATTCTACTTCCAATTTCTTTTCCTTTAGTTGAATGACTCATGTGGTGACTCACATCTATTAAAAATCTTCCCCCTTGTTAAACAAGAGTATTTTTGTCCTTTGTTGACCAATTAAACTAAACTAAGTTGACTAAGGGCTAAACTAGGCACGATTTGGCACTATTCACAATTTAGTGCACATATTTGTGAAATTTTTTATTTCCCATTGATTTAGACTTCCTAATGTGATACTCAGTAGTACACAAGTTGATTAAGGTGTAATCATGGGCATTTAGCCACTTAAAACCCCTTTCTAAGACAATTTTTCAAAAATGTGCTTTAAGAGTCCTTAAAGCATAATTTGTGTTTTAACTTGTTTTTGAGCTTGGTTTTCTTTGGTAATTGGTTTAACATGTCTATTAGCATGTTAATAAGGTCTAAGAATGATATTTGGGAATTACCCAAAGTTACTCCAAGCTTAGAGCACATTTTGTTGCTTAAATTGCTCTTATGGTGTTTCCTTGTGTTTTCTTTAGTTTAAATTGTTCCTAATGCTTCTAAGGCATTATTAGTAGCTTATTATACCTTAGATTATCATCTAAACACCATATCTAGGTTTGGGGTATTTCAAAAACTTCTTGAAATATTGGTTAGGAATCCTTTTGAAACATAATCAACTCCCAAATCCAATTTAAGTTCATTACATCTATCATATGCGTGATTACTTGTGACCACTTGGGGGGAGCTTCAAGAATCATTCGACCCTGATGTGATCAGCATCAGTGTTGAACTATCTTTCCACCCCAAATTGTGTTCGGTTTCCCTTGATCTGATCAGGATCAAGTTCGACTTCCCACATCAATTTCACACAATCAAATAATTCAATTATTTCCATTTTCTATGTTTTTCTCTTCCTAGTCATAATTATAAATTCATACATCTCCAAAGGATGGAATTCATTCCATTAATCATCCTCAAATTTACTCTTCAATCCTAGAACTTAGGTTATCAGTCCTCCTCAATTTACTTCAAATGACTTACCTAGGAATACACTACCTATGGACTCAATTCATCGATTACTATCAATCATTCCATACAATCTCTTTAAGGAATACAATATTTGTGGAGCTCCGTCCACTACTTATTCTCAATTTGCTTCCAAATAATCACCTAGGAACTCAATTCCTTCAGGTTCTACATCGGTTTTTATAGACTCATACATCACCATACCATGTCTAATCTCAGCTAGACACATACACTATAGGTTCTCTTTCCCCAGGAGTCTCTCTACTCCTTTCTCCTTGTATACTCACACACGAGTTAACAAGGTGGGTATATTTTTATATACATAATATTCACATTACTTGTGCGCAATGCCCATAACTAGGCTATGAATGGTGCATATGTTTATGTAATATACATACCAATCATTAAACAATTCTCATTTGTGCTATGCACATTATAGTTTACGTGTTTAATGCATAAAACTTACACTAAGTGATTTTTCGCTCTACCCCCCTTAAAAGAGATTACGCCCATGTAATCTACCATATGTTATTATTGAACATTGGTTCACTCAATTTGGGCATCCTGAAGCGTCTCAGCTTCCATGTGGTCTATTGTACTATGGTTTCTGGTCAAAGGGTCTTAACCATACCGGTGGTTTAGTCCCTGCACCAAGAATTCTCATTGAGGTTATTTAACTCGTAACCGGTTCGGTTCTAGCCTACTAGGCTTCAAGGCATTGATGATTAGCCATTCTCACATACTTACTAGGTATATTTAACCTATGAGTTAGGGCCCACAGGCTTCTACTGCGACCCTGATAACTTGGGTTATTCGCCCTTCTTGTTATCTGTAACGTATTACACATTTACTTATTTTCCCCTTTATGTTGGGATATACAGTTACTCAACCGGCGCGTGGTATCTCTTACCGTACGAACTTATTATGTTATAGATTTTCTATCCAGTTTTCTTGAGAGTCTATCGTATCTACTACTGTATACTTCTGTGATTACTCATTTAGTTCCTCAGACTTGTTGTCGGTTGAGGTTGAGCTACTACGCATGTGTAGTGCTTCCTATGATCATTGGTTTCTGGTTATCCACTGGTGTAGTGTTATACCAGTTTTCTTTTATTGTACGATCTTGCATTTGTAAGCATCGATCCTTGTAGCGTTTATGATTTCGCTTCTACTTTTATTCCGGTGGGATTCACATCTTGTGATTGTTGGTGTGTTTCACATTCTTCATGCTTCTTTGGCCTTAGGCCGCACGGTTTGTTTCTAAGCTTTTGCAATGCCATGTTCGTTGGTGAAACGAAGAATTACCACGATTTACATTTTCCATATTCCTAGCTATCCCAATAGATCATTAACTGCACAAGTGCAATACCAAAACACTCAGTTGTACAGAGTGCAGAGGCGTAAACGCTTGGCAATAAATCTCTTATGTGATCGCAATAGAATGAATATTTCTGCTTGTCATCTCGTATTTACAACTCCGTGTCATTGTGATTATTGACACAAACTGATCGCCTGCTGCGCACCATGTTCTTATTCGTCACAGAACATTGTTTTCACGGCCTACTATTTCCACTGTTACATTATATATACCATTTCTTCATGGTGTTAACACACTGGAAGTTTCCTAGATTCGCTCGTATGACGGTTGTCATAGCATACCGTAATGTCGTTATTTTAATGTGAAATGTTCTTCTTCCATTTAGGTTTCATGTGTAGGCTAGTGCGCCTCACATTCCTTCATCCCTTATGGTACGGTCACCAAATTACTTGGCTAACCAAGGAATAGGTAATCCATTGGGTCACAGCTCCTTCAGCGTTGGTCACTTGATGTGTCAAAATGCGCACTCACATTGCTTGTTCTTGACAGTTACTATATCCCAGTGCTGAGCATTGGTTATATGCTCTAGCTGTGCAGTTTTACTTTTGTATGTACATCACCGGGGCATCCCAAGAAACTTCAAGGGTTTTCTGGTCTGTTCTCCAATTGGAGAGTATTCTATCACTGATGAGTGAAAATTCTTGTTGAGAGGTTTGTTTCCACTTATAAGTCTCATGACAAGGTTTACTATGTTAGTCTTTGCTTATATACTTCCGCCATTCATATAATGGTTCACCATATGCTTAATTGCGTATGGAGCATACTTACTCTTTCAAGCCTCTATGCTCTTTAAGTGATTTGCTTCTACAGTCCCACATTACATACATTCTGTGTTTTCTTCTAAACCGACTCTTCTTCGGTTTTCACAGTTGCTCTTAAAGCCTCCTTCTAGTCATAGTGGTTTGGAAATCTCATTTCCTTATTCAGTTTGTCTCTTGGCCATAACTATATGCTCAGCTTGTTGGTTTATGGTAAGTGGATGCCTATTCTAAGGGTTCACATCATCACACCGTATTGTCGGTCTTTCCGTTAATGAGAGGTCCTCCCTCAGATTTCTTACAGTGTTCCAGTGTGGACTAGACAGTATTGTCATCATCAGGATTCATATGCCTCTGTGCTACCATTTCTATAGAAGGCAAAAGGGCAATTAAAAGCTCATCACTTTACTATTGGCTGATGTTCTAGTGTCAGTGGCACTGAGGTGGCCATTACTTTCAAGCCGCTCATTATTTTTGAGTTCAAATGGATCGATCTATTGTCGCTTTGCCCATGTAGGAATAGCATTCTCCAATTGCCGTTCGCGGCAGTTCTTCTTATCATTTAATGTGGTTTTACAACCATTTAAATTTACATGACGTAGTTGGTTCATGGCTTTAGGCTTATTGCTGCGAGCTATGCTCCTTGCAGGCTGTTTATACATGTTTCCATCTCCTCGTATACTATCACATGGTTGGAGTTATTACTGGGCTCCATTGGCCAGTCGTGGCATCACGCTTCCGTTCATAGGAGGCCCTTTAGCAGTATTATTAATCGGTGCCTCTTATGATTTAGGGTACACCCGTTATGTGGAATCCCTTCGTGTCCTAACCGAATTGTATTCGCTCTAACACTTTTTTCCTATCACAACATTCCGTTCAAACCCACTGTTGACTTATACACCCCTTCAAGGACTGCTCCTGGGTGTTGTTAGGTTCCATTACATCTAGCTAGTGGTTGATGATGTTTGTATTATCTATACTCATAACCGCCTTGTGGTATTGTATTTAAACTATCCTGTTTAGGGTCATAGCGTCTCCCATTCTTAGGTAGACTGTTGATACTTTCTCCTTGTGTTCCACACCGGTTCAGACATCCTCTTGTGAAGATCAATATTCCCGGTAGTCATGGTGATTGTTCTGGGAGTTCTAATCCCGTTCATCGAACATCAACTGTCCGTGTAGGCATCTGCCTTACTATTTGTGGCTGGTATTCATTCCATTCTTCCTTGCATTCGCTTTGAATTTTTTGAGACATACAATGTCTAGATTAAATAATCTTTGCTCCTTACATCTATAGTTCTTGTTCATGATCCTCAGATGAATTGTCTGGGTCACTTTATCTCGTTAGTTCAATTGCGTTCTTCCTCTTGATCTTCTGTGGCGTCCAACTGTTCTGGCTTGGACTTACTTACGGTCCGTAGAACGGAGTCAACTACTTCCCTGTTCCATACCCAACTTGTATACATATAGGGGTACCATACTGATACATTACTACTACTTACCCGACCATCCTACAAGTAGGTCTATCAGGCCCGGGCGCCTATCAGAGTGCGGTCGGTCCCACATCTCGTGTTGTACACTTGTAGTTTCGTCACACGCCTAGGTGAAGTATTCAGTTGTCCAACTCCTCTTATATCGTCCTATGATATCTTATGGTGAATCTTCCGGTTTGGTTTTAAAACCTGGGGTTTAAAGGAAATTTTGTTGGGTTTAAAAGAAAAGTTTTGGGTTTGAAAAAAAGTTTCCATGGCACGTCAATGTCGGTTGATTCTGACCAAGTCTAGCTTCTTCTCGCTCACTGGTATATTTCTTAATGCAGTGGTCAGGCCGATGGCCCTTCCAAGGTTTCATTCCTCAAATCCTTAGGATTTGTGGTCCTGCGGTTGCTTCATTATGATCACGGTACTTTACTAAGTACTTGTTGCTGCTAAAGTCTTCCTGAATAATCCTGCTATTACTGCACTTTCCGTGGCAAGTGCGTGGTACTGGTGGTTTTTAAGTTAACCTATACCGATCACGGTATTGTTTTCCTTGTGTATTTTGTAGCCTTGTTGGCTCTTCCATTGATCCGTTGATCCTTTGCTTGGGTTAGTCAATCTCTTGAGTAACGTTTCGTGATCTTGACATGGCTGTCATTGATCAGGGTGCTTCTCCAATCCTTGGAGACCCCTATTTATTTGTTCTGTATTTTCCTTGTTGCTTCGTTCTCGTTCCCCCACGTTTACTGTGGTTACCAAGCCTTAGCCTGTTTAGGCACTACTCTGTAGTCCTGTCGGACTATATCCGTGAACGTTCTAGTAGCTGTCGAAGAATACTGGCCAGGTATTTTCCTCTTTGGCATTATATTTTTTTGGAGTTAACCACTCCCGACTATGTCCGTAGTCAGGTAGTATACCATTGGTGGTATTATTTAACCGTTTATTGTCCCTAAACTCGGGTCTCTGGTTTTGTTACTAGCTCCTTTTCCATTTCGTTGCACGCTTAGTGCTTCTCTTCCTACTGCTTGCTTGATCAGACAGGTTCTTGCTACTGCTAAGCAGGTAGCCCCGCTGGTCGTAATTTTGCAGTCTCCTTTAGTTAGGGTACTCATTCGACGGCCATAATTGCGGGTATTGGTGTTGTTCAAACCGGGAACATCTCCATCTCCCTCGGGACTGTCCAATTCTTCGAATCTACTATAGGTCGGATTCTTGTTTACCGTATGATGATTCACACACTGCCAGATCGGGTTTTCCCGAGTATGAGAGGACTTTCCTTCTCTCTCTTCTCGTCCTTTCCCATTATACATTGGGGAATGTGGAGGGCGAGTCTGATGTTGTAGGTATCTGGTACACAACCGGGAGTTCCTAACTACTGTATCTCTAACGCTATCACTCACCCTTAGCCCTAAGCTTCTAATTTACTAACTCGGTATTCCCTAAACTCGATATTTCCAGTATCAGAGCGATACTCTCCTCTGATACCACTTTCTTGTAAACACCCCTACCTAACCGCTAATGCCATCATTACCGTCTAATCTCCTCTTCTTCCATACTTACGCAGCTTATCTTCCTTCACACGGTGATACAATACCGTTAACCACCCACTTGACTAACAAGGCCTACTTTCAGTCAGCATCGGTCTATGGACCGGAATACCCGAGTACTAACATATACTCTCCATACATCATTTACAAACCAAATACTACAATTCTCCATTCAATACATTACTCAGTCCTTACCTTACAATATACCGAGTATCCTAAGTATATACCAAAATTCAACATTTCCACATATCTACACATACTACTTAAAAGTCATCATATTACCCATTCCTCACAATTCTACATACTTTTCCAAATACAACAAGGATGTACCGCTTGGTACACTTATACCTTAGAGCTACACAGCCTTATACAATTCTTTACTATCCACAAAACTATCCCTAGCTAACTAAGCATAGCAGCCGGTCTCTTACAACGACCATAACAGGTTTGGGTACCTGTAAAATAAAAACAGTGCCCCAAGGGGCTCAGCTTACGCTGCATATGAAATCCGTATACCCCGCGTACTAGGGAAGGTACGCCGACTACTTAGGTCGAATACATGCTGTTCGTTTTATTCATACATACATACGTGCTCTTACACAGTACCATACATTCATGTCATAAAGCATACATACATTCACTGCATACAAGGAAGACATTACAAGTCAACCATTCATACTTACCGTTCCGGAGATACACTTCTCCAATACATACACAATACTTGTTAGCTTCTTTACACACCCGGGTTAATCGGTTGTACATTACTCTTTTACTCAAGGTCTATGACTTACACTAGCCAAAACCATTACTCATACAATACTTTACTTACTTTACTTACTTACTCAAGTCAAGTCGGTGTGACCTCCGGGCAAGGACTACACCGTCCCACCACCGGTTTTAGGGTGGCTCACCAATCTAGGATGCAACCCATTTAAGGGGTTTGGTCCATAGAAAGGATTCAGGCCAGGATTTGGATCCAACCTCTTGTGTCTCCTCCTCCTCACCTCCCGAAACTATATCGGACTTCTACTCATTCCATTTTACTCAATACTCAAGTTAGGAGTTTGGTGTTAGGAATTAGTAGAAGTCATCACATCCATACCAGGATTAATACATTACACAAGTACATAACAAGATACACATACATATCATTCTCATCCATTCATTTCATGAATTATACAAACTAAATGTTCAAGACAATATAACAAGAACAATATAAAAAGCACAAGTAAGTGCATTAAAATCCGATTCATCTTTATTATCTTATTTAGGTGATCAATAATCACACAAATCGGGGTAACCAGGTTAGGATCAGATCATGAGGAAATCATACCGTTCACCGTCGTTTCGTACTCCCGGTTTTCCTTCGGATTCTACTATTCGGTTCCTATACATACATGAAGTTGTATGATCAATGATCTATTATTGATCCAACTTATTCCTCCATTAATACTTCTAATGTATACTTACTACTTCTTTCTTTACATACTTGATTATGAAAATCGTTCTTTCCTTTATTACTTCTTGAACTTTCTTTCTTACTTATGTACTTACTTCCTTACCATTTTTACTCCATTAATGGTGTGCTACTATATATGTATACATGTACATATATATACATATATATATAAACATATGATTACTATAATCATATATATATTATATATATATTACTCGACCAACCTTACCCAGGGTCGGACCCAAGGTCGGTCGAAGTCAGTGAGTTACATCGCTGGAAAATTCAGACCCGACCGACCTTACAAGTCCGGTCCAAAGGTCGGTCCAATCAGTGTGTTCTGGTTCCGAAAATTTAAGGCTCAACCGACCTTGCAAGGTAGGTCCCAAGGTCGGTCCAAGTCAGTAAGTTTTTGGGTTCAAATTTATGCCTCGACCGACCTTGCCAAGTCCTGTCCCAGGTCGGTCCAAGTCAGTAACTTCTGGCTTACAATTTTATGACTTGAATGACCTTGTCAAGTTCGGTCCCAAGTCGGTCGAAGTCAGTAGACTTCCCGTCTTTGTACTTAAAGCTTGACCGACCTTGCAATTCGGTCCCCAAGGTTGGTCCAGCCCCAGTACTCTTGTTTTAAAAATCTGTTTTCAGTTCTTTCTTTTCCCATTGCTTCCCCCCAATCTTCCTACATGTAATCCCACATGTTTTAACACTACTTAGGCCCTCTAAATCGCCATAGTTCATCCACCAGATTCATTACTCAATTATAACCAACTTACACAAATTCCTTTCTCATTTCCTTCCAGCACTCATGCCAATTTTGTTCTAAAATGCTACAGATTTTCTACAACATCTTTTACCATCTATTACTCCCTCTACCAATGCCGCTCCTAGCATTCTAAATACATTATCTTACCACTCTAATTCTTCCCATTCCTAAATCCTTTTCCAAATCTGTTACAAAGTGGTTAACTACACACTTTAAGCTCTCCAATTACACCTAGTTAGTTTCTAGGTTGTTCCCTCTCCTCACACCACTAAGTCTTCTAATTTCCATAAAATTTGGGCATAGTTTGCCCTATATTTTTAACATTGCCCACACATTGTTTCAGCTCATAGTTTCATTCACATTTCTCTTATCAATATCCACACCAATCAACACTAATTCACACATACATTTTCCTACACATACATACTCATTACCCAATGTTTTCCCAAGCTTTTAAATATCATTTACAAGCATCAAGACAGTTCTATTCTCTTCTCACTTCATACTAATACATACTTACTACTCATTACCATGTACATTACTCATTTTTACTACACAAAATTTGTTACAATACAATACCCATACAACTAGCTCAAGGTAAGAGCATTTACCTTGTGACTTAAGTTTCTCCTTTCTTTCTTTTCCATCTCCATATTTCTTTCTTCTTCTTTTGTTTTTGGTTTCTTGTTCAAGAAATGGAGCAATGCTACAGCCCTTTCAAAACAACAATACCATTTCAATACTAACCCTTAATCAACCTAAAGCTTATAACATATTTTTAGGGTTTAGGAAAGAGTATTACCTTCCAACCAATGAATGGAGTTCTTGTCTAGCAAAGGAACAAGATTTCTAGCCCAATGGAGAAGCCAAAATCGGCTGGAGCATAAGGAACAAGAAGCTCAAATTTCAAAAATTCTTAATAAACAATAAGGGCTAGAAATGGTAGATTTTTTAAACTTCTGTTTACCTCAAAATCAAAACACCAAGGTGAAGAAGGAGCTCCTAATGGTGGACTCAAATCCTCAAATGGAGAATACCCATGGAGATGAAAGCGGGTATTTTCGATTTTTGAAAAGAGGGAAATACTCTCCTTGATAAGGGGAATACAATGGTGTAATTTTTATTGTATTTGGGCAAGGATTAGGCTTTGAACAATATAGAGAAGAGGAGTTGTGTGAGGTTTCTCAAATCTCCATTGCTGTCGAGAGAGAAGGAGAAAATTCAGAGAGGGAGGAGGAGGCAATGCGTGAGAGAGAGGGGGAGTAGGAGAGAGTGTGTTTTATTTGCTTTTTACTTTATTGTATTTGTCTCATGTGTACAAGAGAGAATTAAAGAGTGAGAGAGGGGGAAACATCGGCCCCCTACACACACACACACACACCCACACAGATTTTTACTTTTTATTTGCAAAAGTGGACACATTAGTTTTGTTTATTACACTCTCAACCCCACAACTTACCAGTTTTTACAGTTTTTACTAACCGGAACCCGTTTTTGGAATTTTCTCGTTTAATTAATTTTATTGGTTAGCAACCTTCATTAGTGTTTACTAATGACTAATTGGTTGACCAAAATCACTACGAGTCTATTTGACCCGCCTTAAAGTCGCGTTTTCCTGGTTTCCTCCTCGAAAAACGCGCTTTAAGGTTCGTTTATGCTTTTAATCCATTTTAAGGATCCGTTTTCTCTCGGGATTTTGTTCCCTCATGTTTATTTAGATGTAATTACGCCTTTAAACTACTTATTAGCCTAATTAATCACTATTTTTAATTACGGGGTATTTCAGTTTGCATCCCTACGTACCTTACTGATTGTACAGGACTCAAATTCTGACATTAATTCCTTGCATGCCTTAATTACCCCCTCATGCAGCCGACTCTTGGCTAATCTACTTACAATTAGAGAGACTGCTGAATCGGAATCGGATTCTAACACCACTTTCAAAAATGCTTTTCGTTTGGCTAGCCTCAAGCCATTATAGATCGCCCACAATTCTGCTTCCAGTGTATTGGATCTCCCCATGTGATGGGTAAATCCACCATTCCAATGACCCCTGGAGTCCTATAACAACCACCACAGCAGCAGCCACCCCCTTTCTGGTAACGGCTGCATCCACGTTCATCTTCCAAACCCCCATTGGCGGAGTAGTCCATTTGGGAACACCGTTGTTGTCCTCCCTTATAGTCCTTTTTGGAGTTGCTCACTCTGCATCAGGTGTTTCTACAAGTTAAATCAAGAAACATTAGTGGCATATCTGTTTCGGTTAAGTTCTCATGGAACTTCAGATTCCTGCATCTCCCATATAAGTAGCAGATAATGGCAAATATTCTACCCCAACTAGCATTATGATTATGTAGTTTAGTATTACATTTAATATTCAAAGATAACCAATCCAAAAATCCAGTAGATGACACCGACCAAGAATCGTAATTTGCCCCCAGCATATATCTCCAAACCTTTTGGCTAACAGGACCGTATCTCAGAATATGCTCAATTCTTCTACATTCTTGCACACATCGAATTCATTTGATTGTATTAACTTGCGACAGAAAAAAAATGTTAGTTTTGATGCTCTGATGAAAGACAAGCCAGAGAAACGTTTTAATTTTTTCGGAATAACCAGTCTCCGTATTTTATAATTTCATTGTTGTTACCTTTCTTTCTTAAGATGTTATAAGCCGAATTCATTGTCAACAAACCTGATTTATCATGAGGCCAGATTATCGAATCCTCAATACCTAAATCAAAGATTGCCTTGCCAGCAAGGGTATTTAAAATCATCAGGAAGGAGCACAGAAAGATTAGGCCAATCCTAGCCAGTACTGTCTACCCAAATTTATCAACTGTAACTCGAGTCTATATTGTCACTTGTAACACCCCATCTCCAAATACAGTGATCGTCGCCCAAGTCCATCTCGTTCATTAACAACGCAGCGGAAAAGTTCTACTAAATTGGTGTTACCGCCGGCCGTTAGTCACCCACGTGATTAACTAGGCCTATTCTCTTACAAGTCACGGTCTGACTAACCGGATAATTACTCGAGCATCTATACAATACAATTCATAAACCACAACTTATACCGAGTATCTCATAACCTAATACATCATACTAACATCTCATTCATTTACTAAACGAGTGTACATGCACAACTCGTGTAACAAATGTAAAAGCAACCCGAAGAACTCTACCTGTTTCTACTCTCTGGACGGACGTCTTCTGCTATTCACCTGCAAAATAAACAGTAGCCCCCGAGGGGTCAGCACCTTTGCTGGTACGATTCCCTTATAGCCCCCAAGCTAACGGGGCTACGACGACTAATTGTCGATAGCATGGAGTTGATTAGAGACACAACATAAGTAAGAAGTGCAATAAACAACAAGCCACATATGAACAAACATAGTGCACACATAATGAACGACTTAAAAGCGTTCCTTTAATAAGTGAGTTAATCATTTAACTCCTTAAGATATGATTTCTCTTAATCTTAGTCCATTCTTATCTTACCTCAATCTTAATCCTTATCTCAAATCTTAACTCAATTAAGACAACCGTTCTTTAATTAGAATTGTACCTTAGTTCGTTGTTTATTTTCGTCGGGTTGTTATTAACCCTAGCTAGTGAGTTATCAGCTCCACTAGTTTAAATACACAATATTTCTTAAGTTATGAGGGGTGTAGGCTTGACCCTCCTGCGCCAACTGAATTTGCCTCCCACCTCGAGCTGTTCATCCGTGGTGGTCGAGTCTATTTGTCGACTCTAGGCGATGAGTCATAAGACAAGTCAAACGGAAGAAGGATCTGATGTCGATGCCGACCGTCTTCCTTAACATGCATGACCGAAGTCAGTCCCGGATTCCTCACTCCCAAGTTCCAGTTAGTAGAAGTCTCAAGTCAATGTTTGTTAGTTAACCTCTTTCGGTTACTAATAAAACAATATTAGGGTGTGTTCCTCATTCTCACATAACACTTTACTAAACATTGTTAGTAAGTTCTCAAGGTAAAGTTGTGTTAGTGCATCACAATCACACAACAAACATAATATTCGGTTGCATGCTTTATCTTGTTTAGTCGGCACATATAAACAAATAGTACACAAGCCGAGGGACACCTCGTTAGCAAGCAGGGTACAAGAAAACCATACCGTACACCGGAGATTGGCTAGCTGTTAATACCACGTTCTCCTAATCCGCCGAACGCCTCTTACTATCTAGATCTGTAACCAGAACTAGTATTAGTATCCTGTGTCCTAGAACTAGTTCAGTTCTCTTTTCAACTTAAACCTCTTCTAGGTTAACCCGGGTAAAATAGTTTACCGTTAAACGGGTTCGTTCATTTAGGAGCATTTTCAAGCTCAATTCTAATTCATTAACATACTAACGTTGTTAGCATTTATTTAGTTGCACGGTCAGCAACTTAGACTCATACGGACCTTATATTAGCTTTTCGTATTTTTCACTATTCATCCGTATTTCACTATTCATTTATAATCTCGTATTCTACTATTCATTTATACGGCACCGTATTTTACTATTCACCATATTTCACTATTCACGTATACATCGTATTTTACTGTTCATGTATACGTCTCGTATTTTACTGTTCACATATACGTATTTCCTATTCATGTATACAGATACTATTCACGTATACGAGTACTATTCATGTATACCAAATTTTTCGTATACATCGTATTTTATGTTCACGTATACGTCTCGTTTTTACTGTTCACATATAGTATTTCCTATTCATGTATACAGATACTATTCACGTATACGAGTACTATTCATGTATACCAAATTTTTCGTATACATCCGTATGATACTCCGTATCATACGTATTTATTTTTTTTCCAATAAACTTGTGTTTTCTTTAAAAACATTAAGTATTGATTTCTCCTATACTTATTAAATTACGGGTATACCCCTCATATATCTTAAGTTATATACGGGTCTCGTTTAACCCTGTCTTAACTCTGTTTCTTTTACAACTTGTTTCTAAATTATTTATTTAAGTTCCTTAACCTTCTAAACACATAAAAATGTGTTATTTACATTACTTACCTTAGTTTTCTTTTAATTTCTATTACTCATAATAAGTTCTAAACTTGTTATTTTTATTTCTAATTTCTTCCAAAGTCTTTCTTAATTATTTTCTTCTATACTTTTGGTCAATTACCAAAATATACCCAAGTTTGACCAGTCTTTTACGGTCAAACCCCTTAACTTTCCAGAATTTACAATATACCCCTAAACTTAATTTATCTTAACTTTTTATTCCTTAAACATTTTATTACCTAATCTTTTGCCATAATTTTTATTCTAACTCATCTAGATATTTTATAAACAGTCATTGACCATGTTTGACCACGTTTGACCAGTAAAATTACCATTAACCCTTTGGTTTATTCTTTCATTTAATAACCAATTTAACTCCAATTTAATTTCTAATTTTCGTAATTAATTTACCTAAGATTTTTGAACATCAAAAATCATTTTAAACATCTCTAAATCACCAGATTTAATTATCTAATGTTATAGTATATATATACATCTTTATTAACTTTTAATTATACCAAAACCTTATAAATTCCTTATAATACTTATAAACTCTTTATAAATTGTAAACTTAATTCTACAATTATTTTCTCATCACCTAAACTCTAAAAATTCCATATTGACCCCTTTAATTTTTAGCAAACACCATTAGGTACCAAAACTTCTTAAATTTTACATATTACTCTTAATTACACTAATTACTTTAATTTAACTAAGTTAGTAATTTTTCTAACTCAACTAATACCCTTAATTTTCGGCCATAATATAAATCATAGTTTATGATTTTTTTCTTGTATATTATGATAGCTTATATTGAAGCTTATATCATAAGGAGTAATAATCAATTTTAGATTTACAAAATATTAACATTTAATGTGTCAAAAAGTTAAATCTAACACACTTATAATTTCAGAAATAATTAACAAGATGAACAATATGTTAGATCATATATAGAACAACAATTAGAACCTTGAAATAAGTAGTTGTAGGATTTACCTGGTATATTAACCATTTGCTTAATATTTAAGTTGATTTCCTTAGAAATTTTGACAGCAATTTGATAGAGAAACTGGCTCTAAAATCATAGAATAAGATGAAGAATTAGGAGGGTTAGTAACCCTAGGCACTCGGCCTTGATGAAAATCAAAGAACAAAGAGTTTCCAAGAAGAAGTCTCCAATGGTGGGTTGGAGCGCCTCCTTTGATTCTTAACTAAAACCCCATTTTAGGGTTCCAAAGGTAATTTCCATCCTTGTGCTCCAAGCACTCTTCTTTGTATTATAGCTTAATTAATAAGCCTAAGTGCACCTTTGAAGTGCTTAATTCCCCATTTGGGTGTTGGTCTAGAGTTTGGGCAATGGCAATGCCCCTTGACAAATTTTGCATCAAGAGGAGTGGAGAAGAGAAATGAAAAGGAAGAACTTGTGAATTGAAGGTAACTAAACTTACCTTAATGTAATCCTATATGTCTTAGGATTTGGGATGGGTTAAATTGTATAATGAAACCCAAAATTGTTTGGGAAATGTGTTTTAGTGAATGTAAGAGAAATTTTGTGATGAAGCGTAATGTTTGGTGCTATGGTGAGTGATGTTTTGATTTAAGGGCCTAAGTGCCAAGTTATGTAAGTTGAAGTGTTTTGTGAAGGTTTATGTAAATGTGTTGGACCTTGTGTGTGCTGGTAGAATCCTATATGGATTTGGTTAGTGGAGCTTGAACTTGGTTAGCGGTGTTGAATTATGAATATTTTGGTTTAGGTGATGAAGATGATGAATTTGGATGTGCTAGTTTAGTAACGGAGTTATGGCGAAATTTCCGTAGAAACCTAAGGAATTTAGCTGTATTGGTGAGTTGATGTTACCTAGGGTGAACTAGGTGTTGGGAGAGACCAATTGGAGTAGCTAAGCACTTTGGGGTGTTAGTTGAAGAAAGTAGTTAGAGTGGTGTCAAAATCTGTAGCAAAAGTTGATGTTTTGGTGGCTAAATATTCTAGGAAAGTGCTTAGTGTGTTTGACTTTGTAAATGGTGAGTGACTTGGGTATTGAGAATGCAAAAGACTAGGAATGAATGTGGTATGGTCAAATGGTAAGGAGAAGGTTAAAGCTGTCATGGTATTGTTTTGAGAATGCACTGATGTGCATAGTCTGAGAGACTGAGAAATGAGAGTGTAGAATTGTTGAATTAGGCAAGAGTTGGGTGAAAGTTTGATCAATGATTTGAGGAAGTTTTAAGTGTTTTTAAGGTGCTTAAACATGTAGAAACATGTGGAAATAATAAGGAATGATTAGGTATGAAATAGGGGTTGGAAACTATCACAATCTGTCAATTTAAGCACCTACAGACTTGGTCCGGGATTGTAAACAAGTACACAAACCCGGACCACCCTTAAAACATGATAGAAGCTTATTCCAGCATGTGGTCCGGGTTTGTATCTCGGTGTATAAACCCGGACCAATGCATTTTCAAGGCAGATTCTTATTTCCGGGATTGGTCCGGGTTTGTAACCCCGGACACAAACCCGGACCATCCAAAAATGTGACAAATGTGTTTTTAAGTGTTGTAATGATGGGGAATGAATTGGAGATGGGGATAGTTTTAGATGATGATTGCCTTGTTTGGTGATTGTAAAGGCCATTAGAAGTATAAACAAGTATGAGTGAATGTGTAAGTTGTGAACTTAAGATCACATAAGTAAGTTAAGGATAACGGGACACCGGGGTTCAGTACGGGAGTAATAGAAGTTTACATACCGTAAGATCTTGCTGTTAATAGACTCGTTTGAAATAATACCAGTTGTTCGGAAACTACCCGGGGAGGTGAGTGAGGTGACGTGTTGGAGTAAATCCTCGGGAACACGGTAGAGTAACCCATGGTGTAAGGTATGGTTTCTTGCAACCTGTGTTCTACCGGGTTACACCGGCTTGTATGCCAATGTGTTTTTCTGTATGTTTGACACCTTGCGAGATAAAGCATGAAATGAGTTTACAGTAATTCATTTATGTGGCGTATTTAGTTCCGATACCGTCTAACCTCGAATATGTGTTAAACCGTAGCTAACCGACCCTAGGATCACATAAGAGATCGGTGTTCGGATTTAAACGTCCCGACCTACGGGAACGTTCTAACTACGGCTATTCATGTGTTATGTGTGGACTATTGTGTGTGTATATATATGTTACCTCCCTTGTGTGTTTAACTAAGTTGTAACACCATATGGTGTCATGATGTGATAAGTTCCATAAGGGAACTTCTAACTAATGTATAATTGGGGGGTGAGGAATCCGGGTGTCCGGTCGCGCGCGTATGTATGTGAGTTGATATCTATATTTGATTCAACTCTCTCCCTTGTTCGGTTGTTTTCCTCCTTGGAATGCAATCTCCTACGAGCCTATAGCTGGCTCTTCTACCTTGACTATTATTTGGGGCTAGGGGGATTTGTGTATGGTGTGCTCGGATCCATATTAGGACCGACACATCTAAGTAAAATATGTGTACGATGTGTTCGGAGCTATATTATATCCGACACATCCTAAGTAAAGTAAAAGTTCTCTAAGAAGAACAATAAGTTATTATGTAATGAGCTGAACGTGAGAATGGAAATATTCTCTAGGCTCTAATAAGTTGGCTAACTCTCTGTAACACCCCTACCGTTAATCCTATGCTTACCGTTCAATCATCCCTTAATTCTATCAGTTCGCAGCGGAAGACTACTACTTACTACGGCGGGTGATACAACGCCGCTAACCGCCCATACAGCTAGCTAGGCTGTTCTACTTACAGTGACGGTCTGATGAACATAATATACCGAGCTACTCCTATATTACATACCGAAAACAAAACAACAGTCTTACATTCCTGGATCACCGAGTATTTAAAGTATAGTCAATTACAATTCCTTTTCCAATCTACCAAAATTAATGAGATTCTACGACCTACTCATCTATACCAATTCCCATTCTATCAATATCCAAAAAGGTGTACCCCATGGTACACCGGCTAATCAACAAGCTACAGCCGTGTACTACTCAGTACACCATTCACAATTCAATGTTTACAATCCAAAAAGAAGACAAAAGAAATAGAACTAGGTCTTCAACATCTTCATCCCTCTCTTGCACCAGCATTCATATTAAAAACGGTACCCCAAGGGGCTCAGCAAAAGCTGCGCATAAACTCCGCATATACGAGTGCTAGCTAGGGCACGCCGACTATTTGACGTCCACTAAACATGCGGTTCATTAATTTCATACATACATGCTTTACATACAACATACATGCATATACAATATTATACATCCCAAGGCAACAATACAATAGCATACACACAATACTTACCTTCACCGGGTTAGCCAAATTACGCATCCGGGTTAATCGGAATACTATTTACTCTTTTACTCATTTCACATAACTTGCTCTTACTTTTACTTACTTACTTTCCTTTACTTACTTACTTATTCTTACTTACTTACTTTTACTCATGTTAAGTCGGTATGACCTCCGGCCCGGAGACTACTCCGTCCCACCACCGAGATTTACTTGACTCACCAATCCGGGATGCTACCCACTTAAGGGATTTGGGCCGCGGACCAGTTTAAGAGTCAGGAATTGGAGCCAACCTCTCGTGACTCCGCATCCTCACACGTGGCCGAAACTATATCGGACTTCTACTCATTCCAATTTAATTACCAATTTATGTTAGATTGGTTAGCTTGTTAGGAATAAGTTAGAAGTCCAAGCACAATCACAATCGGTCACAGTACAATACAACATTCATACACGCATTCAAATTCATCCATACATTTCATGAATTATACAAACTAAGATTTAAGAAAAATATTCACAA
Organism: Limonium bicolor; assembly: GCA_023374045.1. NCBI lineage: Eukaryota > Viridiplantae > Streptophyta > Magnoliopsida > Caryophyllales > Plumbaginaceae > Limonium > Limonium bicolor. The sequence continues at coordinate 179,827,422 of CM041781.1, forward strand.
CATACAACACTACATAATCACAAGTATGCATAGTAACTCCGATTCGTGCATTTATCTTATTTGGTGATCAATTAGCACACAACACACAAATCAGAGTAACCAAGATAGCATACGGGGCATGAGGAATTCATACCGTTCACCGTTGTACTTGTATTCGACGTTCCTCCGGTGTTCACAAATCAAATCCTATGATGTACATACAATTGAATGATTAAATCTAACTATCATTAACTTAACTCAATTACTCTTACGTTTCCTAGCTCATACTTACTATGTCCTTATACTTCTTACACTTACACATTACTTACTTATTTTTCATTACCTTAAGTTTTATTTTCTTACTTAATATTGGCATACTTACTTACATGTATATATATATGTGGGTATACATATATATATATATAATTATTATTTAATTTAAAATATATTTTTTTTGTAAGACCCGACCGACCTTGCAAGTCCGGTCGCAAGTGGTCCATTCCAGTAGCTTTCATTACGGAATTTTTCTAGCCCGACCGAACTTGCAAGTCCGGTCGCAAGTTCGGTCCATTCCAGAAGGTTTCATACGGGAGAATTTTCTGGTCCGACCGAACTTGCAAGTCCGTCGCAAGTTCGGTCCATTCCAGAAGGTTTCAGACGGGGAAAGTTTCTGGTCCGACCGAACTTGCAAGTCCGGTCCATTCAAGAAAGTTCCCGTCTTTGTGATTCTGGGCTCGACCGACCTTGCAAGTCCGGTCCCAAGGTCGATCCGGCCCAGTATTTGCATTTTATTTCTTTTCAGTCCTCCCTTTTACCCATTATTTCCCCATTGTTCCTAACACTTATTCCCACATGTTTTACCACTACTTAAACACTCTAAATCATGTTGTTTCACTCCTTAATCACTTACACAATCCTATGCTACTCTATATACAAAATTTTCCAAGTTTCAACTCAACACTCACATTGCTTCTTCCCTTATTACTTTCTTGCTTCAGATTTTGACACTTACACTCCCCTTCTATAACTCCCACTCCTAATGTCATTTCTAATACTTCTAATGCATTACAACTATATTAACTATCTCTCCCAATCTCCCCTCTATCTTTCTCTATCAAAATCTGTTACACCCTACATTATTCACCTAGTTTCTAATCCATTAAGTGTTCTAATCCTAGGTAAATTTTGGCATAACCTCCCCTACATTTCTACACTCACACCACATTGTTTTCACACACACACACACTAACACTTTTTCCACCTGTTTATACACAACAACAATATACCAAGTTCTTCCACACAAATACTACCTATTCAACACATTAATTCCCTGCACTCAACATCCCAAACCCAATCTAGTTTGTAACAGTTTTTAATTGTTTTCAAAGCTTCGATACATTTCAATTCTTCTTCCACATTATATTATTGTTCATTACCATTTTACAATACAATTGTTCTCTTTTAAAATCTGTTACATCATTACATACAAGACTACACAAGTGAGCATTCTTTACCTTGTTTCTCTTCTAGTTTTGTTTTTCTCCTTCTTGCTTCTTCCTTCTTCTTCCTTTCCTCTTTCCACCGGTTTTAGCAACACTTCTCACTAATACTACAACCATTCATATACATACTTCAATACTAAAAACTAACCCTAACCATTATTCAAGTTTTAATGTAAGTTATAGGGTTTAGAAATTCCATTACCTTGCAAAGGTGTAAATGAAGCTTGGAGTGGCTCAAGAACAAGATTCCAACTCCACCAACAAGGCCAAAATCTAGGTACAGAGAAGTAACAAGGGTTTAGTTTCCAAATTTCTTTTTGCCCACAAGGGCAAGAAAAAGATGGAGTTTTAAGAATATTTTTACCTCAAAAGAACAAGGAGGAGGAGGTGGTTATAATGGTGGTCTTGAAGCTCCAAATGGGGTATACCCATGAAAACGAAAATGCTTTTCCGGATTTTGAAAAGAGGGAAGTGTTCCCCTTGATGAAAGGAAGACAATGGTGTGGTTTTTATAATTTTAGGAAGAGGTTCAAGAGGGTTACAAGAGGAGAGAAGTGGGTGTTTTGTGTTGGTTTCTCAATTCTCCATAGCCACCGGTTGGAGGAAGAAGAAGAGAATAGAGAGTGAGTGAGGGAGGGGCTATACGTGAGAAGGGAAATGAGAGTAGGAGAGAGAGTGAGTGAGTGGGGTAATAAAGTAGATAAAGTAGTTGTTTTATTACTTTTGTTGTTTTGTAAATAAGAGGGAGTAAGTGAGTGTGTGAGAGAGGGAGATGGGGTCGGCTGCACCAGAACACACACACACACACTCTACACTTTTATTTTCAAAAGTGGACACATAAGTTTGGTCTATTTATGTTTCTACCCCACAACTTCCCGTTTTTGACAGTTTTTACTAATCTTTCGTTTTATTGATTTTATTGGTTATAAAGCTTCACTAATATTTATTAATGATTATTTAGTTGACCAAAATTGTTACGAGTCTATTTGACCCGCTTAAAGACACGTTTTCCCGGTTACCTCGAAAAACACGCTTTAAGGTTCGTTAGTGATTTTAATCCGTTTTAAGGATCCGTTTTCTTCGGGATTTGTTCCCTTATGATTATTTACACTTATTAAGCTTAAATCACTTATTAGCCTAATTAATCACTATTTTTAATTACGGGGTATTTCAATCTACCCCCTTAAGAAACTTTACCCTCAAAGTTGCTCAAGGTTAATAGTTTTATAATTCTACTCATTATGCAAACCACTTGCCATAATGTGTCTTACTACACCTATGAGGTGTTTGCTTTATTCCACATTGCAAGCATACACTCTTCACGCATCATACACAATTCACACACAATACGAATTCACATACACCATACCATTTCCATACACATCATATCCACATTACACAGTACACCATGAAATTCACAATCCACATTACACCAATACATTACACCGATACATTACACGTTACACATACACATCCATGCACTACACCTACACATACCTACAACACATACCGAATTCACTTGCACTACATGTGCCATACAAAAAAAGAATCTATTACAATACCTACACACTATGCGATGCTTACCCCACCCGAAGCAATGCAAAAGTAAAAGGCTCTACCCCCTTAAAAGGGGTGCGCCCCGTACCCGTATTACTAAATACTATACTATCTAGTCTATGAATAACTGTGGGTACTTAGCCTTCATGGCATCTTCCAACTCCCATGTCGCTTCTTCGACATCATGGTTTGACCATAGGACCTTCACCATTCGTATAGACTTATGGCGTGTCTCTGGTCTTCCTGTCCAGAATTCTCACTGGGGTTTCAACATATCTCATGTTCGGCTCAATGGATATCTCTCGGGCTCTAGCACATGAGAAGGATCAGCAAGTACTTCTTGAGTTGTGACACATGAAATACATCATGGACACGTCCCAAGTCCTTAGGTAGTGCTAACCTGTAGGCTACGGATCCAACTCTTTCGGTGATAGTGTACGGCCCTACAAATTTTGGGCTTAGCTTGCCCTTCTGACCAAAACGGAATACGCCCTTCATAGGTGAAACTCACAAGAACACTTGGTCGCCCACGCAAACTCAAGGTCGCGTCGTCTCACATCTGCATAGGATTTCTGTCTATCTTGGGCTGCCTTCATATTGGCTCGGATTTGTTGCACTTCCGCTTGGACTTGTTCTAGATACTCCAGTCCTATGATGACCGCTTCGCTTGACTCATCCCAACATAAGGGTGTACGGCAAGGTCTACCATATAGGGCTTGGAAAGGCGACATCTTAATCGAAGTATTATAGCTATTATTGTAAAAAATTCGATAAGATGAAGCTTGTCTAACCCAACTCCCCTGAAAGTCTAAGGCACATGCCCGAAGCATGTCCTCCAGTGTCTGGATGGTCCTTTCTGTCTGACCGTCGTCTAAGGATGGAAGGCGGTACTCAATTTCAATTCTGTACCCAACGCTTCCCGTGTAGCTCTATAGTATCTCGAAAGAAATCTGGTGTCGTGGTCAGATACTATAGTCTTCGGGACTCCGTGATGTCTGATAATCTCCTTGTCGAATAGCTCAGCTAGCTTCACTACCTTCCAGGTGTCCTTCATCAGTATGAATCTGGCAACCTTGGTAAGGCGATCGACTACAACCCAGATCATGTTGAGTCGTCCCCTGGCAGGTGGGAGTCCTACAACAAAATCCATGGAGATATCATGAAATTTCCACTCCGGAACTGGCATCGATTGTACCATTCCGCCCGGTCTACGATGTTAAAATTTCACTTTCTGGCATGTTAAGCATCTCAATACAAATTCCGTCACATCTGATTTCATTCCAGACCACCAGAAGTACCTTTTCATGTCTTTGTACATCTTGGAGGCTCCTCGATGGACTGATAATGTGGAACTGTGTGACTCTCGCAGGATGCGATCCCTTAGTTCAGCATTGCTTCGGGGGACGCATAGTCTGCCATTCAACCGAATCAAACCATCTTCATGTAGCTTGAAGTCATACTTCTTCTTCTCAAATGTACCATTTTCGATCTTTTGTCTGATTTCGGTTAGGTAAGGGTCACTCAACTGAGTGTCTCGCACCTCGTCAACCAAGCTAGAAGAAGCGAGTAGTGAATGGAGCGAGTGCGCTCGATGGCTCAGGGCGTCGGCTACCACGTTTGCCTTCCCTTCCTTATACTGTAGGTTAATATCGTAGTCTGAGAGAAACTCCATCCACCTTCTCTGTCTGAAGTTCAATTCTTTCTGTGTGAATACATACTGTAAGCTTTTATGGTCGGAGTAGATGGTGATGCTTACCCCATAGAGATAGTGTTGCCATATCTTCAAGGCGAAGACAATGGCTCCTAACTCTAAGTCGTGAGCCGGGTAATTCTTCTCATGCTTTTTCAGCTGGCGGGAGGCATAAGCAACAACCTTGCCATGCTGCATGATTACGCATCCCATTCCTTTGCCTGATGCATCACAATACACCTCAAATCCCTTTGTGCCCTCTAGAAGAGTGAGAATGGGCGCTGAGGTCAATGAGTCTTTAAGGCTCTGAAATGATACTTCGCACTCGTCTGTCCATACAAACGGTGCATCTTTCTTCATCAATGTGGTCATGGGCTTAGCGACTTTTGAGAAGTCCTTTACAAATCTCCGGTAATAACCGGCTAGACCACGAAAGCTCCAAATGTCGGTAATAGTCTTAGGTCTAGGCCATGATCGTACAGCTTCTATCTTTGAAGGGTCAACTGAGATGCCTGCGCTCGAGATGACATGACCAAGGAATGATACCTGATCTAGCCAGAACTCGCATTTGGAGAACTTCGCATACAGCTGGTTCTCGCGCAGTGTCTCAAGCACTTTCCTCAGATGGGTTTCATGTTCCTCTGCTGATTTGGAGTATACAAGGATGTCGTCGATGAAGACAACAACCGAAGTGTCTAACTGCTCACTAAATAGTCGATTCATGAGGTCCATGAATTTAGCTGGTGCGTTTGACAAACCGAATGGCATGACAGTGAATTCGTAGTGGCCATATCTGGTACGGAATGTCGTTTTCTCGATGTCTTGCTCTTTGATGGCAATCTGATGATACCCAGAACGGAGGTCGATCTTGGAGAAGACTGAGGCTCCTTTCAGCTGGTCGAATAGGTCGTCGATGCGCGGCAATGGGTATTTATTCTTGACTGTGACCGCATTCAGCTCACGGTAGTCAATACAAAGACGGAGGCTACCGTCCTTCTTCTTCACAAAGAGGACCGGTGCTCCCAGGGTGATACGCTCGGGCGTATGAACCCTTTGTCGACTAGATCACGTAATTGTTCTTTTAGTTACGTCATTTCAGCAGGTGCCATGTGGTACGGTGCCCTAGCAATGGGACCGGTACCTGGAAAAAGATCAATTTCAAATTCCACTGCTCTCGGTGGTGGCATGCCGGGTAGCTCCCTAGGGAATACATCGGAAAATTCGGATACAATGGGTACTTCGTCACTGAACTCTAGATCCTCTCCAGGTCTTGTACATAATACAGATACTTCTTGGCCCTTTCTGAGCTCCCGTCATGGCCATAGTAGATATAAGTTGGTCTAAGGCTCTCTCGGTCTCTGGCGGTAAGATACAGTAACCCCAGAAGGACTCTTGAGCAGCGATCGGTGCTCGGCGCAGAGGATTCGACCCTTGTGCCACTCCAACCAATTCATTCTGATGATTAGGTCAAATCCTAATCCATTAAATTCAATGAGGGCGATGGGAAACATTTCGTTTTTGATTTCGATGGTGGCTGCCTTGTAATACTTGGTGCACTGTACCCGCTCCTCCGATGGGAGAGTAACCACAAAATTCGGTAGCTCATCCGCATCTAGCTTCAAACTCTTCACAAAAGATGGTGATACGAAAGTGTGAGAGGCGCCGGAGTTCAATAACACATTGGCACCAATGCCGTTCACTGGGAAGGTTCCCGTTAAGATGGTGCCGCTTCTGCCGGCTTGTGCTTCGGTGAGGATACTCAGGATACCTTCGGTACCGAGTCCACAACCTATTGGATTCACAATTGGATAAGTATTGATGGTGGACACAAGTAGAATTAAATTAACACTGCTCTTTATTGATAAACCAACCATCATACATACCGTGTCTCTAATACACGTTACTAATACATTACATGATGCTATGAATTTAATACTTCCTAAAGGTAAGGTTCAGGCGTCTTGGTTTCATGTGTGTGGCATTGATTATTGCCGGTGGTGCCGTATTCAACTTGATCTTGTTGATCCCGTGATACAGCATCCTAGAGTTTCCACCCATGATTAGGACATCTCTGATCTCAATACCAGTTTCTGTGCGAGGTCCACACGCTTCTGCTCGCTATACAGGAATACGGCGTCATCACCAATGGACCAAGACACTACGGGCACTCCCTGTTCAAGAGATTCCGCTGTCTCGTCTAAAGCTTCCTATGGTTATAAATTTCATCTACGGTGAGTACTAGTTTCAACTACTTCATTTCATGCTCATTACATACCTCAATTCATTTACTCATGCATTCATTCAAACAATTACTCCAATACTTAGTCATGCTTCTCAAGGATTCAAGGTTTAGATAATTACCTGGGCCGGACTTAGAACCGGACCCATCACGGTCGATAACATGAAGGTCAGGCTGCCTCTGGGGTGCGCCCCTCTGAGGACCCCTGGATCCCTGTCCCTGTGGTGCCTGCTGGGCCGGTGCATCGCCAGATGCAACCTCCTTGCCTTCCCTTTGCTTGTAGCTTTGGAAGTTCCCCTTTGGCTTGGCATTCTCTAGGCATCTATTAGCTGTATGACCCGCTTTCTGGCAATTGTAGCACTTGATTTCTCTCCCATAGCAGTCCATGCCGGGATGGTCCTGATTGCACGTTCTACACACATAGTGCGGCCATCGAGAAGGTTTTGGTGAAACCGGAGCCAGAACCCTTAGGTGGGTGTGATCTCAGTGGCTTCGTAGCCACCGGTGCAGATGACCCTAGCTGAAGAATCTCAACCGGGTTGCCCTTCTCAGCATGGGCACCGCTCTCACTTGGGAATTTCTTTTGGGACTGCTGAAAGAACTTCCCTTTCTTCTTTTTCCAGCTTTTACCCTGGTTCTGCTCCTCACCATTGGTGTTCTTATTGTTGGCCTTGCGCTTCAGTGCGGTTTCTTCATCCCTTAGTTGGCAAGTGATCTCAACGCGAGAAGCCGCGTGATAATACTCCTGAAGTTTCAGGTATTAGCTGGGATTCTTATTTAAGGAAGGATAAGGAAAAGATTCAAGGAATTCAAGGAATTTAAGGAACTATGGAATTGAAATGATACTAAGTGTTAACAGATTTTACCTGAAGGGAGGTAAATCATGTGTAGCCCATACAGTACCGAAGGCAATGGCTCAGACCGCCATAGAAGCGATCGACCAACTCCTGGCCGGTGTATCCTAGATCGGGTAGAAGACGGAGGATAGAAGTGAAGGTGCGGTAGTACACATCCACAGACATCTTGTCTGTCATTTTCAAGGCGTCCAGCTCTAGCCTTTTCTTTGTTTTCACATGCTCGGATAGTATTTTGATCGGAGGAGGGATGCAAAAGACTCCCAATCGAAGGTGGGGTCGTTGACATGCTCATTCTTGATTAGCTTCCACCAATCCATGGCTGCATCTTTCAGATAGTAGGCTGCAACTCTAACTCGAACTCCAGCAGGAGCTTCGAGGGTTTCAAACGCCGTCTCCATCTCGGCGATATAGGCTTCTAGCTTAGCCAGATCACTCTCGCCCCAAAAGCAAGGAGGGCGGAGTTCCGCTACAGCTTTTACCCAGTTGGCTTCTCTGGGTGGAGGGGGAGGGATTAGTCCCGCTTGAGTTTGATTCTGTTGGTTTTGTTGCATAGCATTAATCACTTATGGTAGCATTTGCGCTACCGTGGCGGCGACGATCTCTGCAATCGTCTGCGCGCCCGGTCCGTCATTGGTCCCTCGGTGACCTGGACCTCTTCCTGACATCTGAATATTTAACATTCACATTAGGCTCCGCAAGATATGATTCAAGGTCTTGGAGTTTAAGCAAGGTATCGCCCATAGGGACGTCAAGGGTATTCGTTGTTAACAACGGTCGTTCCTAGTTAGATTTCTAAGTATCCGTCTTAAGACGGTTGAAATCCTAACTCGGTATTCCCCTATGCTCGGTACTTATGGACATCAGAGCGTCACTACGCTCTGATACCACTTTTTGTAACAACCCTACCGTTAATCCTATGCTTACCGTCCAATCATCCCTTAATTCTATCAGTTCGCAGCGGAAGACTACTACTTACTACGGCGGGTGATACAACGCCGCTAACCACCCATACGGCTAGCTAGGCTGTTCTACTTACAGTGACGGTCTGATGAAATAATATACCGAGCTACTCCTATATTGCATACCGAATACAAAATAACAGTCTTACATTCCTGGATCACCGAGTATTTAAAGTATAGTCAATTACAATTCCTTTTCCAATCTACCAAAATTAATGAGTTTCTACGACCTACTCATCTATACCAATTCCCATTCTATCAATATCCAAAAAGGTGTACCCCATGGTACACCGGCTAATCAACAAGCTACAGCCGTGTACTACTCAGTACACCATTCACAATTCAATGTTTACAATCCAAAAAGAAGACAAAAGAAATAGAACTAGGTCTTCAACATCTTCATCCATCTCTTGCACCTGCATTCATATTAAAAACGGTGCCCCAAGGGGCTCAGCAAAAGCTGCGCATAAACTCCGCATATACCTAGTGCTAGCTAGGGCACGCCGACTATTTGACGTCCACTAAACATGCGGTTCATTAATTTCATACATACATGCTTTACATACAACATACATGCATATACAATACATTATACATCCCAAGGCAACAATACAATAGCATACACACAATACTTACCTTCACCGGGTTATCCAAATTACGCATCCGGGTTAATCGGAATGTTATTTACTCTTTTACTCATTTCACATAACTTGCTCTTACTTTTACTTACTTACTTTCCTTTACTTACTTACTCATTCTTACTTACTTACTTTACTCATGTAAGTCGGTATGACCTCCGGCCCGAGGACTACTCCGTCCCACCGCCGGGATTTACTTGACTCACCAATCCGGGATGCTACCCACTTAAGGGATTTGGGCCGCGGACCAGTTTAAGAGTCAGGAATTGGAGCCAACCTCTCGTGACACCACATCCTCACGCGTGGCCAAAACTATATCGGACTTCTACTCATTCCAATTTAATTACCAATTTAAATTAGATTGGTTAGCTTGTTAGGAATAAGTTAGAAGTCCAAGCACAATCACAATCGGTCACAGTACAATACAACATTCATACACGCATTCAAATTCATCCATACATTTCATGAATTATACAAACTAAGATTTAAGAAAAATATTCACAACATACAACACTACATAATCACAAGTATGCATAGTAACTCCGATTCGTGCATTTATCTTATTTGGTGATCAATTAGCACACAACACACAAATCAGAGTAACCAAGATAGCATACGGGGCATGAGGAATTCATACCGTTTACCGTTGTACTTGTATCCGACGTTCCTCCGGTGTTCACAAATCAAATCCTATGACGTACATACAATTGAATGATTAAATCTAACTATCATGAACTTAACTCAATGACTCTTACGTTTCCTAGCTCATACTTACTATGTCCTTATACTTCTTACACTTACACATTACTTACTTATTTTTCATTACCTTAAGTTTTATTTTCTTACTTAATATTGGCATACTTACTTACATGTACATATATATATATATATGGGTATACATATATATATATAATTATTATTTAATTTAAATTTTTTTTTTTTTTGTAAACCCGACCGACCTTGCAAGTCGGGTCGCAAGTCCGGTCCATTCCACTAGCTTTCATTACGGAATTTTTCTGGCCCGACCGAGCTTGCAAGTCCGGTCACAAGTTCGGTCCATTCCAGAAGGTTTCATACGGGAGAATTTTCTGGTCTGACCGAACTTGCAAGTCCAGTCGCAAGTTCGGTCCATTCCAGAAGGTTTCAGACGGGGAAAGTTTCTGGTCCGACCGAACATGCAAGTCCGGTCGCAAGTTCGGTCCATTCCAGAAAGTTCCCGTCTTTGTGATTCTGGCCTCGACCGACCTTGCAAGTCCGGTCCCAAGGTCGGTCCGGCCCAGTATTTGCATTTTTATTTCTGTTTTCAGTCCTCCCTTTTACCCATTATTTCCACATTGTTCCTACACTTATTCCCACATGTTTTACCACTACTTAAACACTCTAAAACATGTTGTTTCACTCCTTAATCCCTTACACAATCCTATGCTACTCTATATACAAAATTTTCCAAGTTTCAACTCAACACTCACATTGCTTCTTCCCTTATTACTTTCTTGCTTCAGATTTTGACACTTACACTCCCCTTCTATAACCCCATCTCCTAATGTCATTTCTAATACTTCTAATGCATTTCAACTATATTAAATATCTCTCCCAATCTCCCCTCTATCTTTCTCTATCAAAATCTGTTACAACCTACATTATTCACCTAGTTTCTAATCCATTAAGTGTTCTAATCCTAGGTAAATTTTGGCATAACCTCCCCTACATTCACACACACACTAACACTTTTTCCACCTGTTTATACACAACAACAATATACCAAGTTCTTCCACACAAATACTACCTATTCAACACATTAATTCCCTGCACTCAACATCCCAAACCCTATCTAGTTTTTAACAGTTTTTAATTGTTTTCAAAGCTTCGATACATTTCAATTCTTCTTCCACGTTATATTATTGTTCATTACCATTTTACAATAAAATTGTTTCTCTTTTAAAATCTGTTACATCATTACATACAAGACTACACAAGTGAGCATTCTTTACCTTGTTTCTCTTCTAGTTTTCTTTTTCTCCTTCTTGCTTCTTCCTTCTTCTTCCTTTCCTCTTTCCACCGGTTTTAGCAACACTTCTCACTAATACTACAACCATTCATATACATACTTCAATACTAAAAACTAACCCTAACCATTATTCAAGTTTTAATGTAAGTTCTAGGGTTTAGAAATTCCATTACCTTGCAAAGGTGTAAATGAAGCTTGGAGTGGCTCAAGAACAAGATTCCAACCCCACCATCAAGGCCAAAATCGGCTAGAGTACCAAGAATAACAAGGGTTTAGTTTCCAAATTTCGTTTTGCCCACAAGGGCTAGAAAAAGATGGAGTTTTAAGAATATTTTTACCTCAAAAGAACAAGGAGGAGGAGGTGGTTCTAATGGTGGTCTTGAAGCTCCAAATGGGGTATACCCATGAAAACAAAAATGCTCTTTTCCGGATTTTGAAAAGAGGGAAGTGTTCCCCTTAATGAGAGGAAGACAATGGTGTGGTTTTTATAATTTTTGGAAGAGATTCAAGAGGGTTACAAGAGGAGAGAAGTGGGTGTTTTGTGTTGGTTTCTCAATTCTCCATAGCCACCGGTTGGAGGAAGAAGAAGAGAATAGAGAGTGAGTGAGGGAGGGGCTGTACGTGAGAAGGGAAATGAGAGTAGGAGAGAGAGTGAGTGAGTGGGGTAATAAAGTAGATAAAGTAGTTGTTTTATTACTTTTGTTGTTTTGTAAATAAGAGGGAGTAAGTGAGTGTGTGAGAGAGGGAGATGGGGTCGGTTGCACCAGAACACACGCACACACTCTACACTTTTATTTTCAAAAGTGGACACATAAGTTTGGTCTATTTATGTTTCTACCCCACAACTTCCCGTTTTTGAGAGTTTTTACTAATCTCTCGTTTTATTGATTTTATTGGTTCTAAAGCTTCACTAATATTTATTAATGATTATTTATTTGACCAAAATTGTTACGAGTCTATTTGACCCGCTTAAAGACATGTTTTCCCGGTTACCTCGAAAAACGCGCTTTAAGGTTCGTTAGTGATTTTAATCCGTTTTCTTCGGGATCTGTTCCCTCATGATTATTTACACTTAATTAAGCTTCTAAATCACTTATTAGCCTAATTAATCACTATTTTTAATTATGGGGTATTTCACTCTCATTTCGGTCTGAGTCCTCTCGCTACTCAACCCGAGTTATGTTGTGTGTATGTTAATATGTGATGTGTGTTGTTATGTTGAGTACATTAATCACTGAAATCAATCCCACGTTATTATAAGAGTAATCATATGTTACCCGAGTAAATGGGTAAGTGTTGTATAATAAGAAATTAGCCCCATTAAGGTAGAAACCGTCAAGGGTTAAAGAGCACAATAATGTGATCTAACAAACGTTGATGTGTTAACCTTATTGTTGTATTCTGTTGATTGGGTATGTGTTAAATGTAAGCATGATATGTGTGTATATTGTTTCATGCATAGATTAAATTAAAATCAACCGCATGCTCAGACGACAAATAGTTGTGTGTGGCCCGGTAGTATGCGGGCTGCACGATTACCATACCAGCAAAGGTGCTGAGCCCCTTTGGGGCCACCCATTACTTTTCAGGTACAAAGACGTTGCCCTTCGTTTGAGAGTAGGACGGGAATGGCGGAGCATGGGTAGTGTATGTTGTGTTAGGTGTATTTGTTAGTAAAGTGAGACCGAACTTGTTATCGGTAATGGAATGTAAGAAACTCGGTACATTTGGAGTGTAATTGTATTTTTTTTTCAGTTTAGAAACGGAATTGTAATGTAAAGTGTAGTTCTCGGTAATCTAGTCCATCAGACCGGTACATTGTGTAAGTATTAGCCTTGTAAGCCACGTGGGTGGCTAACGGCGTGTAACACCGCCCTTTTGATTATTGTTTATGATGTAATTTCCGCTGCGATTAATGGCTAAGTGTGGAGTTTGTAGTTGGGGTGTTACAAAAAGTGGTATCAGCTGATGACTGGAAATACCTAGCTTAGGAAGTACGAGTTAGGAGTTTATGACTTTGGGCTAAGGGTTGAGTGATAGCATGAGAGATACGCTAGTTGGGCATTCCCCGTGTGTACGGGTTACCTACAATATCCATACCCGCCCTCCACATCCCCCATTTTATAACTCGGGGAAGAACGCCAGAGAGATGAAAGTCCTCTCTTACTCGAGAAAACCCGATCTGGCCGTTATCAAATATATCTGTAAGAAAGGGGAACCGGTTGTACGATAGATCCCGAGAACGGGAAATCCCGGAGAAGGTTCCCGTCCGAACGACGTTGAGCGTACTTAATAGCGGAGAATTGAAGAATCCTATGCATAGGAGAATGGAATTTCCGGCAGCATGGGTCGACATGCTTAGCAGTCGAGAGAACCATGACTGACCATTAAGAAGGAACGCAATGACCGTACAATGAAGCAGAAAGGTGAGGTAATAGAACCCGAGACACATGTTTGCGGACCACAATTGTTAAGTAATACCGACAGTGGCATACTAACCGACTAAGGAACTAGTCAAGGTTGGATAATTCCAAACCTACAATGCCAAATAGGCGGTAATGCCCGGTTATCATAGTTCAGACAACTATAGGAGTATTCATGAAACCTACTTCAATAGGACTACAACGTAGTACCTAAACAAGAATCAAGTCTCGGTGACCACGGCAAATGCGTGGGAACGGGCTATGAGGAAGATACAGTACTAAGTAAATAGGGGTCTCCAAGAATAGGGAATCACCCTAGTTAATGATTGCCATGTCAAGACCAATGAGAAGTTATGTGGAAGATTGATTATCAAACTTGAACATCAAAGTAAGAGCCAGCAAGGCTACCAAATATGGTAACGTTAAAAGTAGTACCGCAACCAGTACATGTTGAACCGATAGCCAGCCTGCATGGCGCACTTGCCATGGCAAGTGCTGTTATAGCAGGGCTATTCGGAAAGATCTTAACGACTACGAAGTACTTAGTAGAGTACCATGATGGCGAAGGAATTAATTGTGGGATCACGAATCCAAGAATCTGAAGAGTAAACCTGAAAGGGCTTAGCGGCCCAACCAATGTATTTGGGAATATACCAGTCAGCGAGAAGCTAGACTTGGTCAAGGAGTGAAGACATTTTAAATACCATGAAGCATTTTCTTTAAAACCTAACTTTTTCTTCTAAAACTCAGATTTATTTGAAACCCTCTTTCACAACCAAATTTTCTTCCAAACTCATGTTTATTTCAAGCCTTCTTCTAAACTCAAAGTTTCTCTCAAACTTCAGATTTTATTTAAAAGCAAACCCAGAAGACCTACACCGGCCTCAGCGCCACACAGTAGGTAAGTTATACCCAGTTCACATTCGAACAACCTGTCGACAATTGAAACACCCGAGGGTATTAACCCGAGGGAAGGAATCAAGTTCATACTAAATACAGACAGTGGACAAATTTCCCTTGATTAAGTTCGGGAAGCACCAAATGTGCGTTGTCATAGGACGATATAAGTGGAGTTGACAACAGAATACTTCACATAGTGAAATACCCCATAAATTAATCTAAATTAATTTAGGGGATTTCCTTTATTGAACCCTAAATAATACTATTAAATACTAAATTATTATATGGTATTATGAATTTCATAGTAAGATTTATAAGTCAATAAATCTTGGAAAAATTTCAAGACACTGCAATTATATTATAAAATATTTTAGAAATATATGGAACATTGATTTAGAACATAAAATTCAATATAAAATCGTAGTTGAAATATCCCTAATAATAAAAAAAATAATTAAGGTCTAATTATATAAGGCTAACATGTTGCAATAATGGATTAAGTAAATATTTACATGAATTAAGGTTTTAATGAACCTCAATTATATTTATAAAATAAATATATAGTCTAAAAAGATTTATCAAACCTAACATGAAATTCTAAATTAAGGGGTTTCCTGATGAACTCGACAAATCTGGGCGTCCGATTGTAGTTAGGAGAAACGGACGGCCGAGATTATAACGTAGATGATTAAGTAATATAAATCCCAGAATAAAACTCTAACTTGTTGGATTTATTTAATCCCTTCCCTAATGTATTTTGACTTGACATTTTAACCATAGATTCCTTATAAACTATAGTGTATTTTCATGTAAATTAATATGGGTTTTGATTTTTAACGTAAGTTATAATTTTGGTAAGTTTTATATATTATGGAATAATTTAGACAATTTAAAAAGATATTTTTATGAAATAAAAATTTTATAATATGTCTAAAATATCGAAGTTACTATATAATAAATTTGGGAATTTTTAGACAAAAGTAAATGGGTCTAAAAATTGTGTTTATGAATTTTTCATAAGTTATCTTATAATATATGGTTTTTAATGTAACCAAAAATTAAAGTATAGTTGATTAATGAACTTTATAGGTTGGGAAAAATAAATAAAGACTAAACTATCATTTAATACAGAATTTTAATAAATATTTTTGGGTATAAACTTTTAAGTGAAGTAAAAATTATATATATATACATATATATAAAGGAAATAAAATAGTAACTTAGGTTAAATCAAGGAATTGAATTAATCTCCATTTATATTAATTATATAATGTGGTAGTTAATATACTTAATTGAAACTAAGGTAAATACTTTATTTTGTAAACCATATATTGGATGAGATATGTGTAAAAGTTAATAGAGATATTAAATACAATAAAACTACACAAAGAATGTCTTGAATAAATCCTAATACATATATATATATAAATATATTAACAATAAATAAAAGAAATAACATACCTTATAGAAAACATAATAGAGGAAAATATTACAGTAAAATTCATATGTAGCAATTAATATTAAATGTTAATGTGACATCTAGGTGGACTAATAGCAGGGATATATATATAAACTTTAGGACTTCAATGAGTATTAATATCAATTAGTCAATTATAACTGAAGAGTATATTCTCTGAAGAGTAATTTAAACAAAAAAAAAGAATTTATGTAACATGTAATACCCATCGTTACACGAAATAATACCACAAATTTAAATGAGGAAGCTTGAGAGGTTATTTAACAAACTAATTTAATTGTGAAAATTTAATTCCCTCTAATCTTCTTTCATCTCCCCTCACTTATGTAACAAATAAATAAATACATAAATAATAATAACTCATCTCTTCATTTTCTTTAGTGGCAGTTTTTGTTCACTTTCTCTTCTTTTCTTATGTAACCGCCGAACATGTAAAGCCTCCCTTCACTTTCCAACATCTATTTATGTTTCTTTTCTTTTCTAGAACCGGTAATATATGATCTCCATTCTCTTCTTGCATCTACGCCTCACTTCATTCTCTTCATGGTAAATCTCATCTCAACGTCTCATCTTCACAATTTCAGTGCCAGCCTTCAACTCTCTTCACTGTAAACTTTGCAAGCAGTCAGTATTCATAACCTTCACGGTGATTTTTGAAAACCAAACTGGAGAGCAAACTCATCTCCTCATGCTCTTGTCGTATCTGCTACTCTCTCTCTCTTCATTCCTTCTGTTTCAGCCATCTGCTTCATTCTCTTTACAACAATGTTTCAGTCCTGACTAGCGAGCAGGGAACTCTTCTGCCTCTGCACATGCTTTATTCTTTTCATGGTCATGCGGGGCTGGAAAACAATAGTTCATTCCTAGAACCGATAACATACTCAAACCCATCATCTTCCTGCTGCCAAGCATAACAATGTTGAAGGAAGGGTTGAAAACTTTTTATTCTTGAACTGGGCATACACGCTCGCATCTCTTCTTGTACAACGCCTCTGCAGTGATAAATTTCCCAACTGCAGCATCTTGCGCACCAGATTTCACAAGCCAGAAACTATATTTTTTCTGTAACCGGTAATATACTTCACCTTTCTCCCTTGCTTATAGCAATTAAAACAATATTAAGAATTTAAATTTTTGGTATAAATATGGTAGATTAATGTGTTATAGGAATAAATAATAGTTTTATTCGGTAAAATTTTGGTATTTAAGTTAATTAGCGAATTAAGAATGGCTATGTATATATTATAGATTATAATTTGTGAAATACCTATGTGATTGGGATGAAAAAACTTAATAATTAATTTTCAAGTGTTAAATGATTGGTGATGTTAGGATTTAAAATAAATATATTGAAAAAATAAGATTAAAGAACTAAAGGAATTGAGTAATAGAATAAAATCATTTTTGAGTGGTTAAATTGATAGGAGAAAAATTATCGACATTTTGGAGCTGATGGGTGAGTTAAACAATTCATAGTAGGTGTTAATTGGCAATTGAACGCTAATATCATGGGGTAGTATTTAATGGGAAAAAACATACTATGTTAATACGTATATACTGGTTATACAAATAGCCTTAAGAAAAATAAGGAATTAATAAGTGAGGTTTTAAAATAGTAAATGAGTGGAATGGTTAGATTGATAAACTATAAAGTTATAAAATAAGGGTAGATTTGATAAGAGGAGTAAAAAAAAAAGAATTATTAAGTAGTTGTGAAAGTCGGCAAATTCATGGTAGAAATGTCTAAATATATGTATAATCATGCGTGATGATATAGAATAAATTATGTGGTGAGGATATAATACCGAGAATAAATAGTTAAGTTGTTGGAGAATTAATTTCTGGAAAATATTATGGTTAGTGGGAAAGTATAAGGAGTACTTAATAAACAATTATCAAGTGGTTATATAACTAGTGATATAAAATTAATTGAGTAAAAGAATAGTAATATGGGAGTAGAAGAAGAGGTTTAATTCGTTAGTTGTAAAATTTGATTGTTAATTTAGAACTTGTAGTCTAATGGGTAATCGTTAAGTTCGGGTGATTAGATTGTGAACGGAAATAATGTGACAAATGTAAGTAATTAATTATTAAATAGTAAAGACGGTTGATAATTTTAGGATTTTAAAATATATATGTACAACTAAGCATAGAAAATAGGATGAAACAAATAGTAATAAACTAGTATATGATAGTAAGAATATAGTTGCTGAAATGAAACCTAGTGGTTGGTAAATTAGTAATAGGAATTTTATGGTAGAACACAAAAGGGTACCTAATAAAGGTTTAGTAAATTGATTAAAAGAGTTGGTAGATTTGGATTTAAAATAGGTGAAATAGAGTTTGGTAAAAGAGGAAAAACAATTTATATGAGTATATAATGAATTGTAAAGTAGTTCAAATGTATAGTGATCTTACGATTTACTATACATATTATATAATAAGTTCAACAAAATAGAAGGAATTAAGATAGAATAGTAATTAGGAATTTAGTAGTTAAGTTTGTAATTTAAAACTGATTGACTGATTGATAAATGCTAGGAAACTTAGGGTATGATTTGTAGTATGTTGAATTAAAAATTAATATGACAAGAGTTATAATATTGAGGAGATCAATGGGTAAATAATATAAGATATAGATATATATATATATATATATATATATATATATATCTAAAATATAGGTTGAATAACGTATTACTAAAACAATAAGTAATATATAATAAAGGAGTATGTTATTATCACACTCAATAATGTGAGGGGGTATGAGTTTAAACTGGGGGATGAAATAATACTAAAAATTTGGTAATAATGATCTAGGAAAAGTTAGTGTATCATGTATATATAATGTTATCGGCCATATATTGGATATTGGGTTAGTATCAAATATTGTAAGATATTGTATATACGGAATACATTTCGATTATGAATTATTAATAGATTAGTGGGCTTATTGTAAACAGCCAAGGTGTAAGTAAGATAACATGACCACCTAACTAACACACCAAATTAGAATACTTCTAGGAGAATCTTGTTACCAATAACTAGCAAATCTTTAAAGATGAGATCGGTGGAGAAGAGAATTAAAAAGTGTAGTAAACATTTGACCAAGGGAAGTTGGGAATTAATGAATTGTATCCACTTTCTAAATCTAGGATTTGAGTAATGTGATGCACATGGCTGGATTTGGATGGTTTGGTACACATGGCTAGGAGTTTATATAAAGCTACAACATTAACCAGGTACGATTGCTTGAACGAACTGTTTGCGAACTCTTGTACGATGTCTTGTAAGATTGTTGTACGATTTCTTGTATTTCTCGTACTCAGATACTTTGCTGACGGACTTTGTGGAATGTTTTGGAAAATGCCAACTGATCTTGAATGGATTTCAAAGGAAACTGTTTGTTGTGACTGACTCAGCTTGATGTGACTAACTAAGCCTTGAATATACCACTTTCATGAATATTGGTTCCTCCTATCTGGTTGTCTCATTATATATTAACTGCTGAGGGTTTACGCCTCTACACTCTGTAGGACTGAGTGTTTTGGTATTGCACTTGTACAGTTAATAATCTAGTGGGAATATGGGAAATGTCAATCTTGGTAAACTCTTGTTTTGACTCTGGATATTGTTTCATCCATAAGCTGGGTCTTTGTTGTGATGTGCGCACATCTTCACCGGTAAACAGCGAGGAGCTGTATATCCCCTGTCCCATCGGACGTTGTAAACAACGAGGGGCTGTATACCCCTGTCCCATCGGACGTAGTTAACAGCGAGGGGCTGTATATCCCCTATCTTAAAAGGACATACTTGGCAGTAGGGCCATCTCTCCCAATTGGTTTTATTCAATCTTGAGTTGTTGGTTCTTGGACTTCTTCCTTTCATTCCTAGTCCTTGTGACTACTTGAGTCTTTCTTCTCCTAATTGGAACTGAATCTAACACAAGCAATGGATATTCACTAACTTATGGTGTGGTCTCTTTTAAATGACTAACTTTACCTTCCTGTTATTTATCTCTATCCTTTGACTTGTTACCTTTGACTTGGTGATTTTGATGTGCCTTGTTTTTCTTTTGTTTGGATTTAAGCATTTGACTTTAAGTTATTGTTTATTTTAAGAGTTATTGAAATACCCCAAACCTTGGTATGTTGTGTAAATGTTAAATTATGGTATTTAAAGGCTAAAAAGTGCCTTAGGAACATCAGTGTACAATTTAAACCATGGTAAAACACAATAAAACACTAAGACACGGTTTGAGCAAAAACATGCTCTAAGATTGGAGTGAACTTGGTTAGGACCCAAAGAGCCTACCAAGACTCAACGATATTCAATTATGATTAAATAAGGCTAATTAAGCCCTTAGGAAACTTTGGTAGACAATTAACCAAACAAAACACAAGAAAATACCTTAAAGTCAATATGAGCAAAAATGTGCTCTAAGCTTGGGATAAATTTGTATAAGACCTAATGGTCATATCTATACCTTATAAATATGTTAATGAACATATTAAATCAATTACCAAAGAAAACCAAGCTTGAAAACGAGTTAAAACACAAAAAGTGCTTTAAGGAGTCTTAAAGCACGTTTTTGAAAAATTGTCTTGTAAATGAGTTTTGAATGGCTAAATGTCCATCATTACTCTTTAATTAACATGTGTACTATATAGTATCACATTTGGGTGGCTATATCAATGGGAAATCAAAAATTCACTTCTATGTGCCTGTTTTTGTGAATAGTAACTTTAATAAGC
This sequence comes from Limonium bicolor, assembly GCA_023374045.1. Classification (NCBI taxonomy): domain Eukaryota; kingdom Viridiplantae; phylum Streptophyta; class Magnoliopsida; order Caryophyllales; family Plumbaginaceae; genus Limonium; species Limonium bicolor. The sequence goes on from CM041781.1 coordinate 179,848,405, forward strand.
TAGTTTGTAACATATGATGTTATAAGTAATTAAATTGGTCAACAAAGACTATTATACCCTTCTAAGTATATGGGGGCCGATTTTTATGAAGGTGTCACCACCATGTAAAAAGCAATTAAGGAAAGGAAGGGTAGGAAGGTAAAAAGGAGAAAGTTACCTTATAATACAAATATCTTCTTAAAGCAAGTTCTATCTTCATTTCTCCTTTCCTTCTTCATTTCACACGTCTCCAACCTCCCTTCTTGCTCTCTTTTTATGAGCTGCTACAGCAACACCAACACCACCATTGTTTTCCATCTTTGACCACTTGTAACTCCTAGCTCCATGGTCCAAATTCAATTCCAAGACCACCATTCTTCTAGTTGGAGCAAGCTCTACACTTCTACCTTTTCAATCTTCAAGAACTCAATTTTGGTGCCAAGGAGATTCACCATTGATGGAGCTTGAGCTCACCTTTTCACATATTATTGTTCTCCTTTGCTTCTAGGTAAGGAATCTCAAAGAAAAATCAAGTTTTCCTCACCTTGTACATGGCCGAAAATTCACCTCAACATGGTGTCTTTACCTTGCTTGTTTTAGCTTCATTTGAATCTTCCAAGGGCTTGGTGGAGTCCTCTCTTGATACATATTCAAGCTCTCTTTCCATTCCAAGGTAAAAAATCATTTTACATTTATCCTTAAGATAATATATGTAAACCTAGGGTTTATAATGAGATGAAGCATAAAGCTTATATACTCATTTCAATGTTGGTATATTGTTTAGTAGTTGACAAGGAAAGAAATGCCTTACCGGTTTAAGAGGAAACAAGAAAGAAGTTGAGTGGAAAAGAGGTAAATATGCTATCTCAATGTGGTATAATGCCTTAGGAGAAATGAGCTTATAATGCTTGCTAAAACTACCTAAAGAGCAAATGGTGAATGACTTAGTAAGGTGTTCTCAAGGAGACTAGTAAAGGAACATATGTCTTGGTGTGTGTAATTGCAGGTCAAAGGCTTATATATTGTGGAAATTCAGTGTTTAAGGTTTATGCAATTTAAGGGCCTAAGAGCCATGTTATTTAAGGGCCTAAGTGCCAAGCAATTTAAGTTAAGCACTATATTGTGATGTAGTGCTAAATGTGTGAAGTTTGTGTATAAAGATGTGTTTTGATGGATTTTAGGTGTTCTTGAATGAAATAAGGTAAAAAAACCTAAGTGTTTGGATGTGAGTATACACAAGAGAAGCTATGGCCAAATTTGGGAAAATGTGTAAGAAGTTCTAAGTGTTTTAAGTAAGTTTTGGTGAACTAGGAAGTGTTAAAGGTGAATAAATGTTTACTTGAGAAGAAAACGTGTATTAAGGTGATTTAGAGTGTACAAGGACTTAGGCATGATCTTAAGGTATTAGTATGTACCAAGTCATTTTGGACTTAGGCAAAGACTTAGGCAAACTTTGGTAAATAAGGAGTTGATGGTAAGAAATGATGCTTGAAAGATGATGTTAAAATGAAGAGAAAGTATTTTGAGATAGTAGTTATTAGGGTATGAAACACCACTTGGGGACTAGGAGAAACATTGTAAGTGTTTGAAATTTTGTGAAGATATAAGTAAAAGTTTAAGGAATTTTTGGGATGTTTCGAGAGGTTTAAGTGTGCCCAAAGATTTAAAACCTGTGAGAGAACTGTGAAAGCATAGGAAAAATTGGGATGAATTTGGAGTTTGAGAGGGAAAAGCACATTAGAAAATGGTTCTACAGTGGACCGCCTGTAACACCCCTACTAAACCGGTTCCTAGTAATCCTATAGAAGTCGCGCACAATAATATCTCGCAGCGGTAAATAATAAACTATCGCCCTACTGGTGTCACTGTTATCACTCGCCCATACGGGTGATAACGATTTACCTGATAATCAACTTGCGAAACGTATGCCCGCAGTGACCACAAGAGATAGTAGAGCTTAAACAACTTAAAACAAATCTAACATCAACAATTATTACAGACCGTGAGCATCTAAACCAAATACACCTCGGTAAACAACCCTAGTCCAAAACAACCTGAGTATCACACCGTACCAAGTCTAAACCAACTGTAATATCACAATGGTCACGTCTCGCTGCGACCCACCAGCTAATCACCTGAAATAAAGATGGTTTGTGGTATGGAATCAGCCCCTGCTGAGTATGTCATCACATGCCCCGTCATGCCCCCAAAGACCCCTCAATTATTTGGTCGAGAGCATGAGGTTCATTACATGCAATACCATTTTAATATATAAACTGTTAAATAAACAACAGTAATCCATACAACAACACAACCATCAACACACATAATATACCACAAGTATAACCAATGAACAATAAGCGAAACAACGAGAGTAACAATAAGTATTAATTCTCGTCCATGGTGTAGAAGCCAATATTGTTCGCCACTGTATAATTCTCAAATGTATTATTGTTCAGTTATACCTAGTGACATTGTCTCATTAAAACGACATGTCTCTAGTTACCCATATATTATGGCGGGTCACCCACGGCAGTAGCCACTCCAACGGTAGAGTCTCCGACCAACGAGCCATTCTAGCTCACGGGAAATTTTCTTGATACTTGCGGACCCGTACGCGGACATCCTGGTATCGTTTTTGTGATCACAGCGCGCACCAAGAGCCACATCCTCTTGGCTTTACTTCCATTCATTAATTACTTAATTACCATCGCATCGCATTACCAAATTTTCTAACACAGCAGACCAAGATCATTAGTCCAATCCGGAGTCTGTAAACTCGGGATCCAGTGTTAGATACGAGAGCGGCGTATAGAAAGGCCAATGCTCCGTATGAAAGTCTGGATAATATATATGTATTATTATCCTAGTGCTACAACGTTTTTCTGACGTTCCTTATTTTTCGTATAAGATAGCACCATAGCCGCTAGTTCGTTTTATATATAGGTTTCTTATATACGAACCAATACTGTTAACTCAACAACAGTAAATAATGAGCAGCTATAAATACACAATTCATGCATATTAATTATCACATTCAGACAAACAATCTTATCACAGATCACACAGAAGTCTGAACTGAGGAAGCCCTCAGAGACAATCAGAGACACATAACAACATACCGTTCACCCCGATGTATTACGGTGGAGTATGAATCAGCAAGATCCTATGCTCCTTGTGTAGTCTCTAACAATCTAAACAATACATAATGCTACTGATTAGCTTACCGTATAACAACATAATTCTACGGTACCCCGTACCGTCACTAACACCTCCCGGTTAACCCCCCGTTATTAACTATCAATGTTGTCGGGTTTTAGGTTTAACTCGAGATTGGGAAAGGTGTTATATTACATGCGTAGTCTTGTTTGTATGTTAGTATAGTTGTTGTTAAACTTGTTATCGCATGTAACTTAATGTTTGTTTATACATCATACAGTTTGTTTCATTATTGTATGTGTAATCCTTTGTCATGCACTATGCATCTTACCTTAGTATTTTATTTTCTAAGGTTTGTCTCTTTTTTTTTATATTCATGTGGTATAATTCATCTGTAAACTATACTCTTAATATTTAGGATCCTTATTATCCCATGAATACTCTTAACTTTAGAATTTCCATAACTACTGTTTATAATTCTTTTCTCCTTAACTATTATCATTTTAATTATGATAATTTATAATTATTGAACCATATCACATTTTCTACACCATTACATATATTTATTTATATGTGTGTATTATGGAACTATTTATTATATGGTAAGTCTTATAATCTATTTTCATTCTTAATGAATATCTCTTATATTATAAATGTTATATCTTAAACATTAAAACCATATTATAAATTCCATTTAAAAATGTTAATATTTTCGAACAGCACCTATGTTCTTAAGTATTTATAAAATCCACCTCTTAATTAATATAATGTCATCTTATAGTTATATAACATATCTTATGACATTTAAATCATTAAAACAATTATAACCTATAGTTTATATTTTGTTTTTAAATACCAAACAGCCCTTTATTTTCGGCTTTCACTTATAACCACTAAACTTTTATAAACTCACAATTCAATTCCAATTTACAGTACATAGTTTTCTAATCCCATTAAAACTATATATTATACATATATCTTTATACAACCTTATATACCATTCCAAAATTACCAAACTATACCAAAAGGTTATAAACATTATTCTTAACCTTATTTTTCCTCTAAATCTCGGTATATATATATATTTGTTACCTATTTATAACAATGTCATAAAATACCATATATTATACTTATATAACTCATATGAACTCCAAACTTAACCAAGTAAACTTCTAAAAATTTCTAATAACTTAAGGACTTAACTAAACTCCATTTAGTACCCTTAATTCTCGGTAATTACATTACCACCCCCAAACTTATAAATCTTTTACAATTTAATAAGTATCTTATTATAAGATAGTATTTTAATTTCTTAAATTTTCCAAACTTGGTCAAAGTCTCCTATATAGTCAACTTTGACTCCTAACACCAAATGGGAACCAATTTTTCGGTAATTACAAATAATGACCTATACTTTTCTATTTTTACAATTTTGACCCAAAACTTTATAAAGTGTTATAATTTTTATTAAATTCATTTAAAAACCCTAAATTGCTCTAAATTACCCACGCTTTTCTAATTCCTTAATAATTATGAATTGGCCCCAACTTTAATTATAAGCATAAATAAAACTAAATAAGCTTATAAACTTAAATTAAAATGGCCTAATGACATGGCCTTATTACAACCTTGATCTTGCAAAATAAATTACACAATAAATGTCTCAAAATATAGCATATATATTCGGCCTCTCCATGGTTTAATTATTTTTCCACATAATGTCATAATTTGACCATTATGTTAATTAAATCTCTTAAATGACTAGCTTAATTTATCTTAGCCATTTTTTTACATTTTTAGGTCAATATGACCTATATGTGTATGTTCACTCTCTCGGCCATATATATATATATATATACTTAAAGATTGCAAAAATCATAAGTTTAAGGTGTTTATACCTTGATTTATCCTTGTATAGGCTCGGTCACTTGTAGGAAAATTCACCACTTGATTTAGACATGTTTAATACACAAAATAAGATATGGTTACACTCCAAGCTTGAGCTTAACCATAAGGAATAATTAATGTAAGATTTAAGGCAAAAATCACCTTAAAAATGCAAGGGAAGTTCTAGGTATTTTCGACCTGAACCAAACACACCCCAAGGTGTTAGATCCACCATATTAACATAGGAAATAGTTAGATCTCGAAATACTACCTTGTTATTAGGTTTTACCTTGGAAAAATGCCTTAAAGAGAGTATTTCTCTTGGATCTCGGTCACCCTTGCTCCAAATGGCTAACCAACAGATCCCACATGAAAAGGAGAAGAGAGATAGTCTATGACCAAAGTTTCACAGCCAAACTCGAAGGGAATCAAAAGTTATGAGCTTAAAGCACATTTTTACCTTAAAATGTAGATTTGGACAACCTTGGTCCCTCTACTGGTCTCAACCGAGTTTAGCTCTTGTTCTAACCTTAGAACACTGAGAATAAGCCATGGGAATAGATGAGCCACGAAATTTAGGTGTTGGTGGTGAAGAGATGAAGAAAAAGAGCTAAAAATGACATTAAAGCACTTACATTAGGAGCTTAGGAGCTAGACTTGCCTTCCATGCTCAAGAACAAGCTTTGAGAGCTTGAGAGGAAGGAGAGGGCTCGGCTGGGATGGTGCAGATCGGACAAGGAAGGAAGGAGGAGTGGAAAGGTAAGTAAAATTTGAAATAATGTAAAAAGTAACATTATTTTGGAAAAGTCATGTATTAGGTAGCATTATTGTCAATCAAGGAAATTAAGCAGCCTCCTCACTTATTGCAGCCGGCCTCCATGGTCCAAAGGGGTCAACTAATTGACCATTGACCATAGCTGGTCAATTTGACTCCCGCGGGCCCCACTTTAGGGTTTTATTAATATTTTAATATTAAATTTGTAAAAATTCGTAAATTTCTGGAATTAAATTCCTAATATGATATAATATGATTAATATCATATTTAGGATAATTATAATTTTTAAGCCCATTAAAAATCAATTTAAAAGGCAATCTCACAAAAACGTGCTTTAAGGAGTTTTAGCGCACATTTCGTGTCACAGGGTGTTCCTGAGCTTAGTTCTCCTTGAGAACGGTTTTGTTGTGTTCCTTACTTCATTATAATACTTAGGAATCCACTTTGGATCCTATTTGGGGTCAACACAATCTTTATGGTGTCTTAAAGCACATTTTTGGGGCTTGACCGATCATTAATAGATCATTTAATAGAGATTTTAAAGATTCATGAGGGGTATTTCAGTCTACCCCCCTTAAAAAGGCTTCGTCCCGAAGTCCTTAGTCCTCTACAGTTCACCTAAGGTATCAAGTTCCACTAAGTAACCAAACAGTCCATTGCTAGGGAGTACTCCCACTAGGTTCAAACCTAGTCTATGCATACAACATATATTAAATAATTAAACTCATGGTATACTCATTCACAACACAGCACTACAAGGTGCACATCCCATTCATCAATCAAAAGTACTCAGCGGTACTATATACATTCAACCAGGTGCACCAAGGCACACATACATAAAGTGTATCACATCCAAACATCCAAACACATGTATGACGCAGCATACCAACAAAAGTGTACACACAAAAGCAAGACCTAATGCACAAACATGTGCGCAAGCCAAGTGGTGTCTACCCCCTTAAAAAGGGTTTGACCACGAACCCGTACAAGTAACACAGCTACTACTCGAGAAAGTGCTGGGTACTTCGCTCTCATGGAGTCCTTCTAACTCCCATGTAGCCTCCTCACCTCATGGTTCGACCAGAGAACCTTGACCATGCTAACGGTCTTGTTCCTAGTCTGTCTCGTCTTCGTATCGAGAATGCGGAGTGGTACTTCCTCATATCGTAGAGCAGGGTCCAACTCTAAAGTCTCTGGCTGCAAAACGTGCGATGGGTGGGGCACATACCTCTTCAACTGTGAAACGTGGAAAACGTCGTGCACCCTCCCGAGCTCTGCTGGTAAATCCAATTTGTAGGCTAATGGGCCCACTCGCTCCCTAATCGCATAAGGTCCAACATACTTTGGGCTCAACTTGCCCTTCTGCCCAAACCGGAATATCCCCTTCATGGGTGACACTCTAAGGAATACCATCATCGGTAGTGAACTCAATGTCCCTCCTTCTGGTGTCTGCATAAGATTTCTGCCGGTCCTGAGCTGCCTCATATTCTTGCGAATCGTAGAACATCCTCCTTAATCTGCTCTAGGTACTCTGGTCCTAGAGCGTAGTCTCGCTGGCCTCATCCCAGCATAAAGGAGTCCTACACGGTCTACCATAAAGTGCCTGAAATGGTGGCATCTGTATCGAGGAGTGGTAGCTGTTGTTGTAGGCGAACTCTATCAGATGTAGTCGCTCTAACCAACTCCCCTGAAAATCTAAGGCACATGCTCTCAGCATGTCCTCCAGTGTCTGGATGGTCCTCTCACTCTGACCGTCGGTCTGTGGATGGAACGCCGTACTAAGCTTCAACTTTGTACCCAAGGCTTCCTGAACCTGTCCCCAGAATCTGGACAAAAATCGAGGGTCCCTATCAGAAACAATAGTCTTTGGCACACCATGGTGCCGGATCACCTCCTTCTGGAACAAGTCCGCTAACTTCGGGACGTTCCAGTATCCTTCATCGCAATAAACTTTGCCACCTTCGTCAGACGGTCCACTATGACCCAAATCGTGTTCAGTCCTCCTTAGTCGGTGGGAGACCGACAACGAAATCCATCGAATGTCCTCGAACTTCCAACAAGGAATAGGCATAGACTGCACTAAACCTCCGGTCTCCTATGCTCAACTTAACCTTCTGACAGGTCAAGCATCTAGCCACATACTCAGCTACATCCTTCTTCATCCCGCTCCACCAGAAATGAACCTTCAAATCCTTATACATCTTCGACGAACCAGGGTGGACGGATAAGGACGAGCAATGAGCCTCCTGGAGTATCTTCTCCTTCAGATCAGGAGACGACTCCGGAATACACACGGCCCTTCAGTCGAATCATGCCATCATCGCACAGTTCGAAGTCATATTTTAGCCTCTCAAAACAACCATCTATCATTTTCTGCCTGATACTCTGCATATAGTGATCGCTCTCCTGTGCAGCTCGTATCTCATCAATCATACTGCTGTTTGCTAATAAAGTGAACAATGAATGAGCTCTGCGGCTCAGGGCATCAGCTACCACATTCGCCTTGCCCTCTTTGTACCTCAGGTCTATATCGTAGTCCTTCAGAACTCGACCCATCTTCTCTGTCGCATGTTCAGCTCCTTCTGCGAGAAGATGCTGTAGACTCTTGTGATCAGAGTAGATAGTGACTGTCACACCATACAAATAATGTCGCCAGATCTCTTCAAAGCGAAGACTACTGCGCCTAACTCAAGGTCATGTGTGGGTAATTCACCTCATGCTTCTTCAGCTGTCGGGATGCGTAAGCAACTACCTTCCCGTGCTGCATAAGCACACAGCCTAGACCGGTTCCAGAGGCATCACAGTATACCTCGAACCCATCAGTGCCCTCAGGGATAGTAAGAACGGGCGCTGATGTCAGGAGATCCTTCAGCGTCTGAAAGGACTGCTCACACTCTGTAGACCATAAGAACTGGGATTCCTTCTTCATTAGATTAGTCATTGGTTTGGCTTCCTTGGAGAAGTCCTTCACAAATCTTCGATAATACCCTGCCAAACCCAGAAAGCTACGGACGTCTGTGACTGTCTTCGGCCTTGGCCAACTCTTCACTGCCTCAATCTTAGCAGGATCTACAGATATGCCGCTAGCTGATATAATGTGTCCTAGAAATGACACGCTGTCTAACCATAACTCACACTTAGAGAGTTTGGCATACAGTTGGTTCACTCTCATAATATTCAACACCTGTCTCAAATGGAACTCATGATCTTCCTTGGTTTTTGAATAGATCAGAATATCATCGATGAAGACTACAACTGAACTATCAAGATGCTCTCTAAAAAGTCGGTTCATCAAGTCCATGAATATGGCTGGCGCATTCGTCAGTCCGAATGGCATAACGGTGAACTCATAGTGTCCATACCGTGTCCTGAAAGCTGTCTTCTCAATGTCACCCTCTGCAATCCTAATCTGATGGTAGCCAGATCTGAGGTCTATCTTCGAGAACACACTGGCTCCTCTTAGCTGATCAAACAAATCATCTATCCGTGGTAATGGGTACTTGTTCTTGACTGTAACCGCATTAAGCTCGCGGTAGTCGATGCAGAGTCGCATACTGCCGTCCTTTTCTTGACGAACAGCACTGGAGCACCCCAAGGAGAAACACTAGGTCGAATGAATCCCTTGTCGAGGAGGTCCTCCAGTTGTAACTTCAGCTCCCTCATCTCAGGCGGTGCCATACGGTAGGGTGCCTTAGCAATGGGGCCCGTACCTGGCAACAAATCGACGACGAACTCAACCTCGCGCACATGGCATGCCTGGCAGCTCATCAGGAAATAGGTCGGGAAAATCTACCACGACTGGAATGTCTACGTCCGTCACGTCGCTCTGTCTCATGTCCTGTACATAACAGAGGAAGGCTTGTCGGCCCTTCCTAACATCCTTCATTAGGGACAATGCTGACACGATCTTGACAGTCGGCTCTCTCCTCACACTGCGGTATGACACTGTCCTGCCGCTCGACCCCTTCAGCAATAGTCGATGCTCTGCACAATGAAGGCGGCCCCTATGTTTCTGTAGCCAATCCATGCCCACTATGATGTCAAAACCCAAGTTTCTGAACTCGATCAGGTCAATGGGAAGGTCTCAGTCATAATGCTGATCTCTAACCCTGTATACTGTCTAGTGCAACCTACTTTCTCCTTCGAAGGAAGGTGACTGAAAAGTCTGAAAGCGGTTCGGGGGTGGCCCCCAGCTTCTTAGCAAACGTCGAGGAAATAAAAGAATGCGAAGCCCCTGAATCGAACAATACGGAAGCACTAACACCATCAATAGGAAAGGTACCTGAGATTATCTCTCGTATTAGCATCGAGTCCCAATAAATCACTAATTTACTGTTGTTTGTAATTGTCATACCTGTGATGACATTACCAGACTCCTTGGCTTGCGCCATGTCTAAGATGCAGATGGTACCCTCCTTTCCCTTACTATAGCCTGAAGTTATGAATTATCGGTATCAACAAAACTGAACACAAACACTTGAAAGTAGAAACTCTTATTTCATTCATCCAACTGTATTTTACAAGGTTACACACTTAACTACTGCTATTATACTCAACACTGTCGAAAAGTTAATTTAAACGGCCAGGTCGGATGTGGGTATCATTCACTAGAGCTGGTGGTGCGGTATTGAGCTGAATGCTCTTAATACCATGATATACAAGCCTCGACTCTCCACCAAATATCAACACATCCCCAGACTTGAGGATGATCTTGCTTGCTAGATCCATCCTCTTCTGGTCTCCATAAATAAACTCAACTCAGCATCATCGCCGATGGAAAATGATACAACCGGTATTCCTCTGGTGATGGACTCGGTCGTCTCATCACGGTCCTGGTGCATTCCAAGCTTCCTCCCTGTTCATAGTAATTGATGATGCAAACGTCAGGTGTCATGTCGGGTAATGGATAAGTCTCACAGTCTTGAGCAGTATCCATTGCGTTTCTCACCAAGGTAAGGAAACTCTCAGGTATCCTAGGTATAGGTATGTCACCTACCATCCTCACCCTCTCGATAAACCCTAGCTTGTGGATTCCAATCTTTCCCTAAGCACATCATGTGCAGTTTCATTCTAGAACCACTAGTAAATACAGGGGTATAAAAACCTCCTATGCCCTTACCCAAAGCTCTACACTCATTCACTATAGTGATTTGCTCATCTAGGGTTAGGAACTCTCTGAGAAGTATCATGCCCGGTCTGACTACATGACCCAACTCACTAGGGTACTCCCGTCTTTCTTCCACGGGTCTAGGTGATCCCTGTCTTGTAAGTATGGGATAGCAGATATCGAAGTCTCCTAAGAGGTAAAAGGTTTCCTAGGTAAGTTGTTTATCTAAAACGGTAATTAAAAACACTCATTCATGCCAAGGTAAAACGTTTAACACTTAGTCATGCTTTCATACAATGGTTAAGGTTTCAAATGCTAACCTTCACCGCGTGGTGGTACTAGTGCCAGCGCCTGAAGCTCCCGCTGCATTCAGCATACGGTTGCCCGGCGGGTTCCTCTGGCCCTGGTTCTGCTGCTGCGGCTGCGGCTGCTGCTGCTGCCTGTAGACACCAAAAATTCTCACCCATATTATATGGAGCAAAATATGAAAGTAAACAGCTTCTAGAACAAGGCGTCGTCCCCGTTTTCGACCAAAGGAATTTCTTTCTACCGGCATTTAAACCTCACATTCCTATGGAAAAGGAGCACGAGCTTTTTATTGAAATCTGTTTTTAACTGACTTTTTTTTCGTATAAAATATTTTTTTGTTGCTTTTTAAAACATTTCACTGTTTTTTTATTTTACCATGTATTATTTTACGTGTTCGATCGATTTTATACTTTATTATTATTGTTATTTTCTTTTTGGATTCGTCGTGTATTTAGAAGAGTTATCCAGTCGAATTTAGAGCTCTCGTATTATTTCTCCTCCCATCGACGTACTGAAATCCGACCCAGCATAACTGGTAAAGTACTACCACGCGTTTATTCCGGTCCCGAGTTCGATCCCTGGTGAGGAATGAGTGGTGTTTTTTTCTCTCTCTTGTCCTGGCTCGCAACGGGGCTTTTGTTTCATTAGTTACGATAATTTACTGAAAACTGTCATGGCTCAACTGGTAGAGTGTGCGGGAGGAGGATGTTGGGGTACTGGGTTCGAAACTCGGTAGAGGTGTTTTTTTTATGCTAACTCTCATTTTTCTTTTCCTTGCTTTCTTCAGTAGTAAGCTCGCGGCCCAGGCCTTGTTTTTGGGTCCGATTCGTCCTCACTGAGGCCCACAATAACCATAGTAAACCCTAAACAAACGTATGTCAACCTCGATTATAAAAAACATTCTAACAACCCTACAGTAGAACAACGTTTTTTTACCACTGAGCCGACACAGATCCCCAACATTCTCATTTTGAAAGAATAGAAACGTCTCCAATTTTCTTCGGTCTCTTTCCTCTCGAGCCCGACTGTCTCTTCGTCGTCCTCCTTCGCCGGGAAGTTCATCTCCCTCCTTAAGCCCTTCTTCCGACAGCACTTATCCCACCGGAATTCAGGTGTAACCAGTCACTCCACCATCGACAGCGTAAGTTGGTTTCATCACCTTTGCTCTCAAAATCTCTCCAATGTCGGTAATCTCCGCTTCGTTCTTCTCGTCTCGACATTTCTGATTCATCTTGCCCGAGGGCTCAGTTCGATGACGGCAAAGGGTTAGGGTTCAGTCGAGAAAGTCTTTTTCCGACTCGAAACCCGCCTCTATTTCTCTCTATATACCTTTCTCTTCTCCTTTCGGTAAACCCAGAAACAGGCCTCGAACCGTTGTTTCGCAGGTCCCTGGCTTCAGAGGGTCAAACACTTAAGTCCAATCTCAAATTTATACCTGTTTTTGTTGCTCTCTTTGTTTTTCTTCTTGGATTTCTACATGCATTGGATCGCCGGGGATGGATGGGGTTCGGTAATCATCCCGACTATAACTTTCGTCCACCCTCGGCTTGCGGTTCTTCATTCCCGTGCGCCCTTTGTAATCTGTTTCGGTAAACTTGGTTTTATTGCCGCATTAAGAGTGGTGTTATGGCCTGGTATGGATGTTTGGTCCACGAACGGGTTGAAGATGCACCATTAACGTTAAACTTTCATGATACTGGTAAACTGGTCCATATCCAGTCGTAGTTCCGTCCGTTTCCTGTCGTTATTCTGGTTGGGTTCGTGAACTGGTCCTCCTCCAGTCTCAAGAATTGCATCCCGCATCGCTAATCTCTTTGCGTTTATACCGTGGTATTGTTCTGGGCTGTTGTGTTCATTCCTAAACTACAAAGAATCTGGGAACGTCTCTGTCTTTTTTTTGGGTTCGAAGGGTTCGACCCTGGATATTCGGATTCTACTTATCGGACTGATGTTTCGATTAGTCTCTGGTGTGTTTTGAGATATTTGCAGGAAATTGTGTACGCTCCTCTTTCGGTATTGATCTCTGACCCTCGTATTCATGCCTGGCACCCTTGCGAATATCACTGCTTAGTTTGTGTCTTTGCTTTGAAATTCCTTCATGCCCTCTACATCTGTTCTGGCCACTGCGTGAAATAACATGCCACTAAGCTCAACTGTTATCAATTTGTGGGTATTGTGTCGCCTTTTCCTTTGAGTGTGAATCTGATTCGTACTGTTATAGCCTGTTTGCTTCTAAAATGATCTTCCATGAGTTTGATTCTTGAGGTCTGTTATAGTCATGTGAGGGTATAAAATTTGACAGAAGTCTTGGAGTTTAGATTCCCACGTTGCTTGTCTGTAAATCAGAAGGATCAATAATGACAATCTTTAATCTGCTGCACAGTTGAAAAATCTGTCCCATGTTAGGAATTTGAATCGTATTCTAATTTTATTTGGATTGATTATCTCTTCAATGTGCCCACCTAGGAACTGTTTAACACTAGTTCAAGAACGAGGACTTCCTTTGATTTTCATCAATGAGTTGTGTTAATGAGCGGTGAGCAGAAGTAAAAAATCAGATTGAGTGCTTAAGTTTTGGGCTTGATTCTCTTCTAGGCTTTTGGTTGGGTTTCTACCCTATTTTGTTATCTGGAATTAGACCTCATCCTGCTCCCTACGTGTTTGTTGATTGTGATACTTTTAATTTCATTTTGCTGTACAGATTCATGTTTATTGCCCTTCTCCTGAAATTTCATTTCGCTCCTTGTTTTGGTTGCCCTATTTAAGCCCTAGCTATTTCTCTTAGGGCCTTTTAAACTAACAGAAAAGTTTAGGATGATTTTGTTGCCCCACACCTAACGGGTCTCTCATTCGTTTCGTGGGACAACAACCTCCTATAACTTCAGTAATACTCAAACCAACCTTATATGTGTATAAGAATAAAAACTTTAAAAACAAGCCCTTAAGGCTACTTAGGAGGGTTTAGGATGTGATACCACCCCATGCCTAACGGGTCTCTCATTCGTTTTATGTGGGTGGAATCCTCCTTTACCCTCGACAAACCCCTAATCAAGATTAATTGGTTAATAAACCTTATTATTCCATTTTGATCCATCCAAACCCTCCTCTCTGATCATCTTTTCAAAAAAAAAAACAACAAGTCTCAAACTAGGATTGTCTCTCAGTTTTCTTCACCCTTTTAATTCCAAGCCCTCCCCTGTTTTAACTAAAAAAAACCGTTGCTGGCCCATCTCCAAGGAGCCAAACCGGCCCAAAGTCCTATTCCCAACCAAGTCCAAACCCCTTGATCCGGTCCCAAGGATCAAAACTCACAAGCCTGGCCCAAAATTCTACTATCCCGTCCCGGAGTCTAAACCTGAAACCCACGGCCCAATATCATATGATGTGGCCCAACGATACATTCAAATCCGGCCCAATCATATAGTTTAGCTCCAAATTCCCTCAAACCCGACCCAAAACATAGCCCACTTCCAAACTCAGCCCATCACAAATCTACCCAAAGTTCGATCCGGCCCAAGTCCACATCTCGGCCCTACCCAGCTTAACCCCAACGAATCTCGGCCTAATATAGAAAACAGCTCAATTCGGCCCGTTAGCCCTTATCCCACAACCCAAGCCTAAAAAACCCGAAGCCCAAGCCCAAGAAACCCGAAGCCCAAGCCAAAAAACCCGAAGGCCCAAGCCCAAAAAACCCGAAGCCCAAGCCCAAACAACCCGAAGCCCAAGCCCAAAAAACCCGAAGCCCAAGCCCAAAAAACCCGAAGCCCAGCCCAAAAAACCCGAAGCCCAAGCCCAAAAAACCCGAAGCCCAAGCCCAAAAACCCGAAGCCCAAGCCCAAAAAACCCGAAGCCAAGCCCAAAAAAAACCCGAAGCCCAAGCCCAAAAAAAACCCCGAAGCCCAAGCCCAATTCTACCAAACAGAGCTCGGCCCAATTCCACCACACCCGACCCATTGTCCAAGCCCATGGCCCAAGACCAGCTTGGCCCAACAACCTAAACTCGGCCCTAACCCCCAGCTCGGCCCAACAACCTAAACCCGGCCCTAACCCCAGCTCGGCCCAACAACCTAAACTCGGCCCTAACCCAGCTCGGCCCAACAACCTAAACTCGGCCCAAGTACCCATCCGGCCCAATTCATCAGCCCGATCCAAATTCCATACTCAACCCAACCCAAAACCAAAACTTGAGCTCACAAAATCAGCCCCCAGCCTTGGCTCAAATTCGGTCCAAGTCCACACAAGTCAAACCAAGTCCACACAAGTCAAACCAAGTCCACAATGTCAAATCTTGACCAAAATGTTGACTTTGACCAAAAGCATTGACCTTGACCAAAAGTGTTGACCTTGGCCAAAAACCGTGATCCAATCTTTGTACAAACCCGAATGTTGACCCGACTCACCTTCCAATACCAACTCAAACCAATTTCCAACATTTTTTTAAGCCCGATCCCTCTTTCAATACACTTTCAACTTGTGAATCCCTTTCAAAATCCCAAAAAACCAAAAAGATTTCAAACCATCGCTTTATTCAAATTTCCTCAAGTTTTCAATGAAACCATTTTGTGGAATTTTAAAGGAAAAACTCTTCTCACATCACAGAAAACTCTTCTCTTTTGCAGAAGGTTTTTTCTCACATATACAGAAAGTTTTCTCCTAAAAACCCTGCTCAAAATTAGTGTTTCTTCTTCGTCGAGATTCCGAGCAACTTCAAAACACTTTCCCTTCAGTTTTTCAAACTAAAATATACGCGTTTTCGGGGAACATGTAATGTCTAACACTTTCAAAGAACGTTTTCTTCCTTGTTAGACATCACCTGTCTCTCTTCCAATAAAAATCCGAGGCGGGGCGCTGGGGTCATAACCTCCCTTGTCGCAGTCTGGATCTCTTTAGGTGGGGCATCAGGGTGACAATCTCCCTAATCGCAGCCTAGATTTTTACAAGGCGGGGGTGCTTGGGAAGTAACGACCTTCCTAGTTGCAGCCGGGATTTTAGAATCGTCTAACTCCCTTCCGCTCGATTCAATGTTTTCGGTTTTTAATGTTTTAAAACCCGGGAGTTAGAGACGTTATTAGGGTTCGACCGGGACATCTCATTCATGGTGTTTCTCTCAGAATCCTATTCTTCGACATAAATTCATTGCCCCATCTTTCGAGCCTCGACACTTTCCATTAATAGTGTCGTGTTCGAGGGGGTACATAGGGTAATCCCTCGGGATTATCCGCCCTTTACAAAAAAAAAAAACGTTTTCGGTTTTAAAAAACTTTAAGAGAGACAATTTTGAATAAACCAATCCAACCCTTTCCTTAGAGGCTTCAGGTCACATAAACACTCTCTAACCCTCCTTTGAACGAGCTCTAGAACACACAGGACTCCCAATTCCTGAAGACTCCCAGAAACCTGAAGGATCTTTAAAACCCGAGTACCTGCAAACCAAATACCCTCTTCCATACTCAGTCATCCTTAAAACCCTAATCGCTCCTCAACGTATTCAACTTCCCAAAATACCTCAAGAACCCGACCTTTCAAAATCCGAACTTCGCAAACATAAAGAACAAAACTCCTCGAATCAGTCAAATGATCCAAATACCCCTAGACTCCACCAAAAATGACCAATTCCCTTTTACACCTCAAAACTCCATCATCTTTTTAATCCGTGAAGGCCCAAACACCCTCAAATCTCTCAGAGCAATTAAAACCTCTCAAAGACTTCAACCGATCATCAACTCCAAGACCAGCCTATTTCTTCAGCTCTTTGAAATCCCCCTCACTCGCTCATCTCAATCCTATCCTTTGGCTTTTATCGAATCTCTTTAACAAGGTTTTGAAAGAAGGTAATCCCGGCAATTGGAGACCGAGGTTTCCTCGGGCACCAATCCAAGGTTGTGGTCGTTGCCACTTCCAAGGGGTGTAACCCAGTGCGAACCCAACACAGAATCTCTGACATGACCAGATAAGTCCTATCCATAGGCAACAATCTCAGAGTCAACCAACAGTTCTTAGAACCCTCCTTCCTTCCCTTCCTAGTATCTTAGGTCAAACTAGGTGGCGACTCTAGTCAATTCCGCCCTTAGGGCATAAGTCCGCGTGGAGCCCATTGAGAGTGGGTGTAGTGCACACTTGCATTCCCCTTTATGCTTTCTGGGAAAGACGGACGATGTAGTAGGTATTTGAGGGCTGCCATGAATAACGGGTTTTCACCCTCCACAGAATGGCAAATTCTTAGGATCTAGGCTTTTAGTTAGACCATTTTTTAGATAGACCCCCCTCATACCGAAAAATCACCCTCCACAGAATGGCGACTCTGCTGGGGAAAACTTGAGTAAGTTTTTCAAACTCAAGGAAGACTGAACTCCATTCATAATTGTCAGGATTTCCCCACTTCTTTCAAAACCTTCACGAGATTCTTTTCAAAGCCTTAGGATTATTCTATCTACTCACACTTTGAGTGTGTATCTGATGAGGACAGATAGGATTTATTAGATCCTCAACAAACAATTACAACAATTGGGTTAATAATTAGCTCACGATTAGAAAGAGACACTTAGGTGTGAATGAAGCTGACTTCCCTTTAGGTCAATAACAACCAATTTGGAATCACTAATCTCAAGACAAAACCCTTAGTAATCAGGTTGGTGCTAACTTCTTGGCTTTATTTACATTGTATGATTGTGGGGTGCATTGGGTGGGTAGCTTAGGACATGCATTCCTCTGTGTCACCCGCTGTTTATCCACGATGTCACGGGATCCCCAACCGGTCCACGGTTGATTCCCCATGAGCTAGGTCACTCTCTCAGTGAACAAACCAACGAGGCGGTATGGTCTCCGACTAACGCTTTGTAGCTCATGATCCAAAAAGAAACATATCCTCCATTACCCGAGTCAAAACCAGCATATAGTGAGCCATGAGCCTTCAGTGTCCAGCTGCCTTATCCAGTGTCTAAGATGGGTTTATGAAAGTCACCCCCTTGTATGCCGCCTGTCTGACCACCCTTCTGCCTTACCTTGAAGATTGCATGGGCTCAGTCCTCCATTGTTCCTTTGCACCACGGGTGTCTCTAAAGCCCAATGTCACGCTACACGTCCATAGAGGATCCCGTATTTACCGGATACCCATACATGGCACAACGTAGTCAGTGAATAATTTGGACTTTAGACACACCTGACCGTGCAGATGACGAGAGACCTGTTCCCATGCAGTACTTCCCCGAGTTTCCCGAAAAGTGGGGTGTTGTCGGATCATCACTAGCCGTGGCGTATGTTTCTTACCACCATCTCGGGTATCCTGACCTTTCGAACTTAAGCACTCCGGACTTTCTTTACGACATGCCTCGCAAGGGGTATAACAGAGAAAAACCCCGAGAGATGACAGTGAAGGAACGATGGTTCCCCCGGTGGAACAGAATCATAATTGACCTGGAAAGTGATTATCCCAACACTAATACTTGTAGCTCCACATCAAACATAGCCGCGATTTATGTTACGATTTACACATATGCTCAACCTCTTTTTAATCAAAAACCTTGCTTTTAAAACCTCGTTCGGAATCTCTTTTTCAATGACGCTTGCAAAATACTTGTCATCATTCTTCAAAACCATTCTTTCAAAAGATGCTTTCTTAAAAGGATTTTCTCAAAGAAAAATGTTTTAAAACCCTTACTGTTTTCCCAAAAAATCCTCTCTTCGTTTTCATTTCTGAAATATCAGCCATATTCACATTACTTAATTGCGCTTCCCCAATCTTACTCCACTTTCTTTCCCCTTTTTTTTCTTTTCCTCTACCTCGGTTTTGCAGGGATTAACCATGATGAACCGCCTAGTACCAGTTCCAGGGGAGAAGAAGAGACAAAGAGACGCCCTAGAGCAGCAAAGGAAGGAAGCAGCGGCTAGAGAGCAAGCCCGCATCGCCCTTTATCAGCAAGAGCGTGCTCAGGAAGTAGAGTTTGCCATCAATCTAAGAGTCGATGTGCAGGAATGAAGGACATCGGAGAACCCCTCTTCCTAAGCCTGGCTCACTTAGGCATCAGGCAAAGCATCGATTACGAGGCACTATACGAATCGGTCACCCATTGGGATCCAGAAGACCACCTCTACCGGTTCGCCATTGAGGAGTTGACTATGTTACCCGCTGAAGCAGACGCCTTTTTGAAAGTCAAACCTCACCAAAAAATGCCCCGTGTACCAGTTGACCGACAGAAACGCCAGCTTTTGCAGCAAAGTTTCTTGGGGTAGACATTGCTGAAGTACAAAGTTTTGGAGGCATGAGCCTGAACTTAAAAGACCTCCTTGATCGCTTCTGCAAGCCATATCGTCCACTAAGGACCCAGAGACGCGTGTTAGATCTTTGTATCATGGGGTTACATCTCTTCAGGCAGAGCGGTCTGAGAATGAACCCCAAGATCATTTATTTGTTGAAAGCCTACGAAGATGGACTCAGCATCGGGACCTATGTGGTAGCTGAGATAGTCAGAGGACTAGATTGTTGGAAGGAAACAGGTGTCCGTGAGACATTTTAAAGGAAGTGCTTTAAGCTATTGCTACACAGATTTGGCTTTTCGACCATGTAAGGATGCCCGTCTTATCAAACTTCGAGACGGTGAACATGGGAACCTTTCTGACCACTAGGAAGAAGGTTGAGAAGCCGAAAGAGGGATGGAGGGCTTTCTTTAGGGATATTCGCTACCATTCTCACATTCTTTGGGTGCTTAATGATTGGGATGTTCAAGGAGGCACTGTCAGATCAGCAGAACATAACGGCTTGGTCTTGATCGGTCTAGACCGCTTCATCACTATTTACCCACTCCGGGTGATGCGACAGTTTGGGCGGGAGCAGGATATCCCGGGAGCAGAAGTGTCAAAGTTCAAGGATCTCCGTTTTACAGACGCAACGCTTAATCATATACCCGAGCCTATGACACAGGAGTCAAATGGGCCATCTTTAACGAGAGGAGCACAGACTTCAGTTTGAGTGACTCTTATAAGGATTGGTTGGAGAAACGAGTGGATCGTACAGAGAAGTACCCGTACTCCCTTGATCGACTGGTGACTAATCAAGACCCCACCCTCTCAATTGCTATAAACTTACAGCCGGCGCTGACGAAGAATCAGTTAAGAAGAAGGAGCGAGAACAGTTGAAGAGAAAGAAGATCATCGGCTGATCTGCCCTTTTCTCGCTATTTAGTATTAGTTTTATGACTAGTAGATGTTACCACTTTTTGGAATCCGAATGTAACTCCCCATCCCCGTTTACTATCTGGATGTAATCCCCTTTTGAATTCGGATGTCTAGGCTATGTAATTACTGATTAAGCTGTCTGGGTGTAATTCCCCCTTTCTTTTGAATTCGGATGTAACTCCCCACTCCCCTATTATATGGATTTCGGCTATGTAATGACTATTAACTGACATGACATTTTCCCCTATGGTTCTAAATGTAACCCCCTTTTTCCCGACACATGCAATCGTGGTCAAGTAATGAAAATATGGCTTTTATTTTGGAAATGAAAACTAGGCTCGTGCGCCTTTCCTTCGCGATCAAAAGATTTAGAAAACCTCCTTTTGCGAGGCATTTTATATAAATCATGGGGACGACTTCCTCCTCCCTTTGTTCCAACCTTTTTTCCGAAATGTACATTCGTACTAATGATCTCCATACCATTTCAAAAATACAGTTTACTGTCGACAGCAGATTGTGAAGATTTTGCAGTCCGATCCCGAACCAGTCTTCCAACATTACTCGATTGTGGAAAAGAGATTCCCGTGGGAGGCTGGCCAGTGACACCGCGACTGAAACCTCATCGGAAACCATGGACCAGAACCTGATCAATCCAACGGCCCCGGAAAATGCCCCAGCCACCTCAGCCATCGAGGCGAGCGCGAGTGCAGTCCTAGGAACTGGTGGCAGTGGCTTGCACCTTCCTGATCCAAGTGTTCTTTACCGTATGCTTGAGCAGTCAACAAAGAATGAAAACATGCTGAAACAGGCCGTTGAAAGGTTAGAAGAGCAACTGCGCCAAGAAAGGGCAGCCAAAGGAAAGGACCCGTACCTTACGGATGACCCCGATGAAGATTATATTGAGGACTCCCCGCACCACAACCGATGCTTTAGCAATCAAAACCCTATGTTCAACACCACCATACCACAACCGATCACAGGGAAGGGACGTACTGTCATCCACCCTGTAACCGCCACATTCCAAACAGCTGACCTGCTTTCGGGAGCACCTATGCCACCTCCGATCATGACCACGATCCCTACAGTACCAACCACCTTCCCCGGACTACCACCGTTCCCACCCGCTGGAGCCACTGTCCAAACAGCCCATTTATATCAAGCCAAACACCAAAATTCATTCATCCCAACTCACCACATCCTGACCCCATCCACTCAATCAATACCAGTACACCACCCCCGGACATGCTGTCCGTTTTGAGGAAGCAATTCCCCAGACCCAACTGTTACCACAACCGTCTAGCCAGTTGATTCACGGCTACAACCAGGCCCCGCCTGCAGAACACCTTCCAATGGACTTCGGTCAAATGAAGAAGTCCTTGAAGGAAGAGTTACTGGCAGAAATGCAGCTCGGAGAGCGAGCGAAGATGTTGGGTTTCCGTCATTTCCGACTGAAGCCAAGTTCCAAATTGCCTGAAAACCTAAAACTGCCAGAAATCTCCAAGTACGCTGGGAAAGGAGATCCTAGGCACCATCTTGCTCAATTCGACAGAGTCATGACTATGCACGGCCTTGACGATGACATGAAGATCATTTGTTTTTCCCAGCTATTTGGAAGGAGCTGCTCAGACATGGGTGTCGAGACTAGATTTCTCCGGAAAGAAACTAGAGGATGTTTATCAAGCGTTTGTAGAACAGTACAGTTACAACACCCATCTAGGAATCACTCGTAGAGATCTGGAGACAATGAGACAAAGAAGTGATGAAACTGTTATGGAGTTTATCACCCGATGGAGGGAGGTAGCTGGCCAGATGATTGACCGTCCCACCGAAGACGAGCAGATCAGAATAATCACCTCATGCCTGGAAAACCCCTATGCAGATCATCTCAAGTCTCTTGGGATTTGCGACTTCAAACATCTAAAAGCTGCTGCTTCAGCTGCCGAAGAGCTGGCACTAGCTGGAAGATTAAAAGGGTTGAACCTCCCCGGATCGGGACCCAGAACTTCTTATCATCAGAATCGTCAGAACCGTGATAGCAACAACAATCACAACAACAACATAACCACAACAACAACAACAAGACTGTCCCCACACCTCAGGTGAACCAATTACAACCCCGAGTTCTCACCGATTACCCACCTCCCACCTCTCCCCGAGTAGATATTTACCAGGCACAGTCCTCAGGATCAAGCCAGAGTTACAGGGCAACACCTCCCCCTCGTGATTACCAAACTCGACCCCAGCGTCAGTACTCGGCCTTAGGAATGCCCCTGAGCAAAGCATACAAAAAGTTAAGAGAAAATGGTTTTCTCTTGAAGCATCCAAACCCTAAGCCTGGGGTCACCCAACTCGGGTCTGATTTAAACAGCTTCTGTGACTATCACCAGATGAAGGGTCACAGTGTAGATAATTGTAGAGCGTTGCGTCATGCAGTACAGGATCTGATTGATGCAGGGGAAGTTCAATTCCCTAAGACCACTCCCAACACTCAGAATAACTCAATCCCATCACATCTGAACATGATAAGTCTGGTGAGGGAGAAAGAAAGAGAATCGGACCTGGGAAGGATTGTGAAAATAAATGCCATCGGAAGTTCCTCTGAGCCGGCCACCCAAAGCACACCCCCACCAATCATGTTGTCACCAGTACTCGATGCATTCCGAACCCCCCGTCCAGCGATTCGTTACGACATTCAACCCATGATGGGAGAGTATTTAGCTATGACGCATGAAATGCGAAACACAGTTGAGCGTCTAGTAGGGCAAGGAGGGGTGTCCATAATCACTCTGCTGGTAGTGAGTCGACATATGGAAAAGAATCTCGAGATTCTGGTAGGGCTAAACTTTGAAGCCTTGGAGCTGCATAAAACCATGAAGGTGTTGGAGGTGGTAGAAGCATGGTGTCGGCAGAAGATTGTCAGAAGGCGAATAGCTGAGTGCAACGTCATCATGATTACTGACGAAGAAGAAGATTCACCGGCTATAACCCCTGTTAAGGCACCGTTTCTGATAGCAGGCGAGGGAAAAAGGGGTGATGACTTTGAGAAAATCAGTCACCTAACTCGCTCAGGAAGGCACTTCAAGCCCACCGAGCCCGCTGAAGAACCGGAAATGCTGCAGCAGAAAGTCCACGACCTTACTCTGAATGAGTCAGAGGGCAAGTTGGTGGGAGAAGAAGAATTGCTCAAGAAGTTGAAGAGCACGAGTATCCCCATCACAATCTGGTCCCTATTGACCATATCAGAGGAACACAAGAATGCAGTGGCCCGACATCTTAAAATGGATAAGAGACAAACAGTCAGTGTAGACACCATCGTAGCCCACTTGACCCAGACCCCTGCTATGGCAATCACCTTCACGGATGAGGAAATCTCCCGCCAGTCTGGACGAGCCCTTTACATATCTGTAAAAGCTGGGGGTTTCAATGTCCCCAAGAACTCATCGATGACGGTGCTGAAGTAAATGTCTGCCCGCTGCGTGTTGCTCGGCACATGGGGTATAACGATCTCAAACCTGTGGAGATGACTTTAAGCGCATACGATAACAGCCACAGGAAAGTCTTGGGGATGATCACCCTGCCAATCCTAATCGAGGACGCTTCCTTCTCTATCGAAGTGATGGTCATTGATATTTCTTCCACCTTCAACTTATTGTTGGGCCGGAATTTCATTGACCAAATCAAGGGTGTGCCCTCAGTAGTCCACCAAAAGCTCAAGTTTAAGCATGAAGGACGGATTGTGGAGGTGCTAGGAGAGCAAGGAATGAATCCCAACTGTTCGAGATCAAAGCGCCAGGTCAACAGGAGCTAACCCTTGGAGGGTTCACAGTGACGAAACCGGCGCAGCAGGTAAGTCAAACTTCTTTCATCACTCCTCTCTACTTCGACCCTAGTGTCTATAGCCCCGCATCACACACATGATGTCTCGGATGGGCTACAAACAGGGGAATGGATTAGGAAAGGAGCTACAGGGCATGGTAGAGCCGTTAGCACCATATGCCGGAGGCCGAAGAGCCGGGTTAGGATTCACAGAAATGCCAGGTATGATGTTGACAGATTCACATGTAAGAATTCCCGCAGATTCTTTCTTATCAGTTAACCTTGAACCATGTGTATCTGTGAGTTGTGATAAGCAGAAAGCAGTTCAAGCTCAGGAAAGTCAGGAGACAATGGAGTGGGAGAGCTGGTCGACCACTTTACTTCTCCTCTGCTCATGCCTTGAAGACCATGACGACAAGGGATGCAACCAAGGAATGCCTGAGGATGCAGCGGAGAGCAGTGTCACGACCGAACCAGTCATCAAGGACCCCGCCCCTCGGTAGATGGCCATGGAGCGTGTCTTGTCGTCTATCATAGGAAAGAAGAGCTGATTCCCCGGGAGCCTTACCTAGTTAGCCTAGTTAGCAGTAGCGAAGATAGTGATAGTGATAGTGACGGTGTTAGTTTTAGTGATGGTGGTAGTCACAGTTGTATCAGGAATGTCGACAATGCAAGTAGATTCGGATTAAGGGATGGATCGTCACCACTTATTTTCACTTGTAAAAGTGGTGGCAATTTTCTTACAATCTCTGAGCTGCCAAGCTCGTCGGATATTAATGAAAATTCAGTTCGTTCAGATTTCTCGTCTTTTCTGTCTTCTCAACTGTTTGATTCATCGCAAAATCTTGAGGCCGAAGAAGAGGAATACGATGAGGAGAGTATGCCTCCCATCGAACAGTATTCCACCCACACCCAGATCGTGGAAGACACGGTAGCAATAAATATCGGAACACCCGATAACCCTAAAACCTTGCAAGTCGGTTTAGGTCTGAGTGAAACAGAAAGACGTGACTTGACTTCTCTACTAGCTGAGTATGTCGATGTTTTTGCGTGGAGTTACGCAGACATGCCCGGGATCGATCCCGACATTGTCCAACATCGAATACCATTGTACCCTAATGCCAACCTAAGAAACAACGTTTGAGAAGAATGAAACCTGAGCACCAATTGAAAGTGAAAGAGGAAGTTGAGAACTGTTACGTGTTGGCTTTATTCGGGTCGTCAATTACCCCGACTGGCTAGCCAATATCGTAGCCGTCCCAAAGAAAAATGGAAAGGTGCGAGTGTGTATTGACTTCCGGGACTTAAACGAGGCCAGCCCCAAAGACAGCTTTCCCTTACCCACATCGATATCCTTGTTGACATACCGCCCAACATGCACTACTGTCATTCATGGATGGTTTTCAGGTTACAATCAGATCCGGATGGCCGTAGAAGACCAGGAAAAAACATCTTTTATTACACAGTGGGGAACCTTCTGTTACGTGAACATGCCCTTTGGCTTGAAAAATGCCGGAGCCACGTATCAAAGGGCCGCCACTACCTTATTGCATGATATGATTCACAAGGAAGTGGAGTATACGTAGATGACATGATTGTCAAAGCTGCCCAACGGGAGGACCACTTGATAAACTTGAGAAAATTCTTTGATCGGATGCGGAAGTACCAAATGAAGCTAAACCCCGAGAAATGTACATTCGGAGTGACCGGAGGAAAGCTTTTGGGCTTCATGATCACTACCCGAGGAATCGAGGTAGACCCAGATAAGATAAAGGCCATTCAAGAAATGCCTCCTCCGAAGACCGAAAAAGAAATCAGAGGTTTCTTAGGCAGAATTCAGTACATCAGAAGATTCATCATGCAGCTAACCGAGACCTGTGAGCCTATCTTCCGTCTGCTGAAGAAAGACGCATCTAAGGTCTGGAATGAGCAGTGTCAGGAAGCCTTTGAGAAGATAAAACCTATTTGCAAAACCCGCCCGTCTTGGTACCACCTCAGGAGGGTAAGCCAATGATTCTTTACCTACAGCTCGGGAAACATCAATGGGCGCCATGCTAGCCCAGGAACAAGGATCCCCACCGCGTGAAAAGTCGATCTACCATATCAGCAAGAAATGGGTCGATGCAGAAACACGATACTCTGACATCCACAAATTTTGTGCTGCTTTGGTCTGGGCTACGAAGAAGTTAAGGCACTACTTGTTAGGGCAAGAGGTTCATCTGATTGCGCGCATGAACCCTATAAAGTACCTTCTGGAAAAGCCAATTCTTGACGGTCGCTTATCCAGATGGTCCCTATTGTTGTCTGAATTCGATATCACTTTCAAAATCCAGAAATCAATCAAAGGGAGTGCCATAGCCGAACATCTAGCAGAATGCCCTGTAGCATCCGAGTTCTTCGGAAATGACGATTTCCCAGACGAACAAATCATGACATTACGAAAAACCTGCTGGAGGTTATACTTCGATGGTGCCGTCCGTCAACCACAAGGGTAAAGGGGCCGGAATCTTGTTGATCCATCCTGGGAGATTTGCTTCCAGCTGCGGTAAAAATCAATTATCCGGTCACTAATAACATGGCAGAATACGAAGCCTGCATCCTGGGACTTGAAATGGCGTTAGAATTGCAAGTGGAGGAGTTGGAGGTCTTTGGTGATTCTAATCTCGTTATTTCACAAGTCAACCAGACTTGGGAGATCAGAGAAGAACGATTGATCCCCTACCACGACTACCTTTCACACCTAATCACCTGCTTTCGAAACGTGACCTTCAAGCATGTGAACCGGAGCCAGAACATCTTTGCCGACTCTTTAGCCTCTTTGGCTTCAGTGGTCCAAGTACCGACCGGTTCACTATACTTCCCCTTGTGGATAACCATGACTAACACACCCTCGTTTGAGATTGGAGCCATCGAGACAGGGGAAGTTGAGGATGAGTGGTTTGTGGACATCGAGAATTTCCTTAGGAAAGGAGAGTATCCGCCAGAAGCCACTAAGCAGGACCGCATTGCTCTAAGAAGAATGTCAAGTCAGTATGTGATCTGCGGCACCAGGGTCTACAAGAGAATGCCGAATGGAATTCAACACTTATGTGTGACCAGAAAAGAGGCTGATAAGATCGTTGAGGATGTCCACGAAGGAGTATGTGGGACCCATGCTGGAGGACATTCCCTGTCCCGGAAAATCCTCAGACTAGGGTACTACTGGACAACAATGGAAGCCGACTGTCACGCATTCGTGAAAAAGTGCGCCAAATGTCAGGCACATGCTAACTTGCAACACCTGCCTCCCTTACCCCTAACAGCCATGGCGGCTCCTTGGCCGTTCTCTATATGGGGAATCGACATCATCGGAGAAATTCACCCTAAAGCTTCAAATGGACACCGCTACATCCTTGTAGCGATAGATTTCAGCAAAATGGGTAGAGGCACGGTCGTTCGCAAACATCGGATCAAAGCAAGTTGCCCAGTTCATCGAGCGAGATATCATATGCCGATACGGAGTCCCTCAGAGTTCGTGTATCAGATAACGGTCCCCAGTTCGACGGAGACACTATCCGAGTCATGGAAAAATACAACATCCGTTACCACAGATCATCTCCATACAGACCTCAGACCAATGGAGCGTCGAAGGCCGCCAACAAAGCCGTAAAGAGTGCACTGTCAAAAATGGTTGAAACGTACAGAGATTGGCCAGAAAAGCTACACTACGCTCTCTGGGGTTACCGAACTACTGTCAGAACTGCAACCGGAGCCACCCCGTATTCCTTGGTGTATGGGTCAGAATGTGTTTTGCCAATCGAGCTTGAAATTCCAACTCTTCGGGTCACTAACGAACTGAAAATTGCTGAAAGTGACTGGTTACAACAACGCTATGACAGTCTTGCTCTTCTTGATGAAAACGCCTACAGGCATTATATCACATCCAGGGTTATCAAAAGAGAATGGCTAGAGCGTTCAACAAAAGGGTCAAAGAACGAAACATCCAAGTGGGCGATCTCGTCCTAAAGAGCTGAGAAAGATTTACCAGACCCACGAGGGAAGTTCAGACCGAACTGGGTGGGCCCTTATCTGGTCAAAGAAATAACCCCTCATGGTGCTGTATTACTACAGATTTGGACGGAGAAGAATTTCAAAGCCTTGTCAATCTTGACCGGCTGAAACGATATTATGTCTGAACCGTCATAAAAATCCAAAAAAAACACGCATTCAGCCAAAATCAGAAAAAAAATGCATCCACAAAATGCATCCACAAAAATGCATCAAAAAAAAAAAACGCATCCATACAAAATATCTAAAAAAAAAACGCATCCACACAAAAGTTATCATTATCATCTGCATTAGGTTTAGCTAATTGCATTTGCATTTGCATATCCCTAGTGTCGAGGTGCATCTCAATCTTTAATTCTAGGAAAGTCACATAGGTCATCAAAGGCCGCCGAACTCTTGTATCATTTTCCCCGAAGAGGTCTTGAAAGGATCTCTAACCTCCCGTGAGAGTTGAGTGCATGAGAGAAACACAGAGCGTGCAAAACCCAGAGCGTTGATGCATTTAAATTTCAAGGCACCATGTGAGGATCTCCCTTCACGAAACCAAATATTGATGAGAAAAGCGCGTTACCATTCATGTCAAAATTTGGGAATAGTAGAGGAAACAATTATCTGTCAATAGGGATGACGAGGCACCTAGGATCGAAGAAAACCTCCACAAGGCCAAAGGCCTTTTGACCCTGAAAACGATCCCTTAGTGAACCCCGCTGAGCCTTTCATTGAGAATCCTTTTGAAAACAGCTCCACGATATACCACCCCACACATCACACAACCATTCACCCCTGCAAAGAGGATAAAAGAGCCGGAGCCATGGTTCCTTCCCACCATTTAAAGCATGGAGGAAAGCTGAAAGAGATACCCAAGAGGATGAAACGAGAGAAGCGGAGCACGAAACGCTCAAAGTAGTGAAGAAGGAAATGAAAGTCTCACACCATTCGATATCTCCACACTTGATAAATAGATGAGACCAGAAATGTCAATATGAAGAAATGCAAATAGACTACTCAAAGAAAGTAGCAAATCAAAAATGAGAGCACATAATAATCCCACAAATACGAAAGGAGTCCAAAATCACTCCATCCATGGCGAAGGTGAAGCATATCCTCCGTTGCACCAAAGCTACACAATCCTCAAACAATCCTCCAGTCCCATGTGACATACCCTGCAGCCCCGTTATAACCCATCGAAAGACCTCCGACTTAGGTGGTATTTGCTTGATTCGAAAGTACCAAATTTGAAACATGAAAGGCCACAACGCGTCCGATCTTGTCAATACAATCATGCACAAACGAGTGTCAAGAGATCAGGAAGGAAGAAAAAAAAAACGAGTGTTCATCACCCCGATTAAAGAAAGCCTAACTGACCTTAAGAAAGGAAACGGAAAGGTATAAGAGATCCCGAGAGACCTCTTTCAGGAAATTTTTCAAGAAAGAAGTGGCTCAGAAATGACTAATCTGACTTAACTAGAATTCTTGGCTGAGCTCACCTTGACACGACATCCTCGTTGCATTCAATCATATCCAAAAAATGCATGTAGAATAGATTTGCATCCATCGGTTCGGACATAATATCCTACACCACGGAAAGAGAAGATGAGCATGCTCTCTTAGAAGGGGAAGCCACAGCACAGCCCTGTCTCCTTCACCACCGGCACGACACCACTTCAGAAAAGACCGCACGCCATCAAAACAAAGGATCAAAAGCCTTCGGGCGCCACTCAAAGAAATGCCCCGCAAGACATTCCTCCTCACCACCGAACTCCTCACTCGCCAATTAATGAACTACGTAAGGTCTGATCTCAACAGGGAGTTGAGTACGTAGGCAACCCTCTCAGGGTGCGACCCCGTCCCAAGCAAAACCCCTCCTCCCCTCGAACCACAAGGCCATCGCCATCACTCTATGAAGAAATCCGCCTCAATCGAGAGGATCATCTCAGGGCTAAACCGGAACCCTCACCGTATCGAACCCGAACCCATCAACCATCCCAGTCGTTGTTCACAAGGAGCCACAGATCAAACTGGAGCCATCCGATCATACCGGAGCCCTCAGACCGTATCGAACCCGAACCCATCAACCATCCCAGAGTCGTTTTCACAAGGGAGCACAGATCAAACTGGAGCCATCCGATCATACCGGAGCCCTCAGACATATCGAACCCGAACCCATCAACCATCCCAGAGTCGTTGCTCACAAGGGAGCCACAGATCAAACTGGAGCCATCCGATCATACCGGAGCCCTCAGATCATATCAAATCCAAACTCATCAACCATCCTAGAGTCGTCGCTCACAAGGAAGTCGCGTATCAAACCGGAGCCATCTCGAACTCTGGAGCCAAAAGTCATACCGAATCCCGAAACCATAGTGCACATCGGGCAAGACCCCGAAAAAAAAACCAAAACAAAAGTCCCACCTGACCAAGTCAAAGGCGACATCGACCGAAAGCATTAGACCATCACATCCCTCACGGAAGCAACCAAAAAGCAGCCAATCATGGACCAATCCGCAGCCAGAATCATCCTCAAAACAGCCACCACTGAAAACAGCGAGTTTCGTACACTCCATGAGTATTATAGGCTCGTCATAAGTCCTCATACATTTCGAAGATGCATTCTAGGCCCGTCATAAGTCCTAGAGCTAGACCCGAGTTCTAGTTGAGGCCCGTCATTAGTCCTCATGCATAACCCTATAACCGATTGTATTCTAGGCCCGTCATTAGTCCTAGAGCTAGACCCGAGATCTAGTTGAGGCCCGTCATTAGTCCTCATACATTTCGAAGATGCATTCTAGGCCCGTCATAAGTCCTAGAGCTAGACACCGAGTTCTAGTTGAGGCCCGTCATTAGTCCTCATGCATAACCCTATATACCGATTGTATTCTAGGCCCGTCATTAGTCCTAGAGCTAGACACCGAGATCTAGTTGAGGCCCGTCATTAGTCCTCATACATTTCGAAGATGCATTCTAGGCCCGTCATAAGTCCTAGAGCTAGACACCGAGTTCTAGTTGAGGCCCGTCATTAGTCCTCATGCATAACCTATATACCGATTGTATTCTAGGCCCGTCATTAGTCCTAGAGCTAGACACCGAGATCTAGTTGAGGCCCGTCATTAGTCCTCATACATTTCGAAGATGCATTCTAGGCCCGTCATAAGTCCTAGAGCTAGACACCGAGTTCTAGTTGAGGCCCGTCATTAGTCCTCATGCATAACCTATATACCGATTGTATTCTAGGCCCGTCATTAGTCCTAGAGCTAGACACCGAGATCTAGTTGAGGCCCGTCATTAGTCCTCATACATTTCGAAGATGCATTCTAGGCCCGTCATAAGTCCTAGAGCTAGACACCGAGTTCTAGTTGAGGCCCGTCATTAGTCCTCATGCATAACCTATATACCGATTGTATTCTAGGCCCGTCATTAGTCCTAGAGCTAGACACCGAGATCTAGTTGAGGCCCGTCATTAGTCCTCATACATTTCGAAGATGCATTCTAGGCCCGTCATAAGTCCTAGAGCTAGACACCGATTTCTAGTTGAGGCCCGTCATTAGTCCTCATGCATAACCTATATACCGATTGTATTCTAGGCCCGTCATTAGTCCTAGAGCTAGACGCCGAGATCTAGTTGAGGCCCGTCATTAGTCCTCATACATTTCGAAGATGCATTCTAGGCCCGTCATAAGTCCTAGAGCTAGACACCGAGTTCTAGTTGAGGCCCGTCATTAGTCCTCATGCATAGGTTGATTGATCGTATTCTAGGCCCGTCATTAGTCCTAGAGCTAGACGCCGAGATCTAGTTGAGGCCCGTCATTAGTCCTCATACCATCAATCACCGCAATTTGGGCCCGTCATAAGTCCCCGTGCACCCGCGCCCACAAGGGCAAATCATAAGCCGTGGTGAGAATTTTTGGCGCCCCGTCAACCTTGATCCAATTCTGCAAGCCATCTATTGCAGAATTGAATCAAGGGGAGCCATCTGTAGACACCAAAATTCTCACCCATATTTATTGGAGCAAAATATGAAAGTAAACATGCTTCTAGAAACAAGGCGGTCGTCCCCTTTTTCAACCAAAGGAATTTCTTTCTACCGGCATTTAAACCTCACATTCCTATGGAAAAGGAGCACGAGCTTTTTATTGAAATCTGTTTTAACTGACTTTTTTTTCGTATAAATTTTTGTTGCTTTTTAAAACATTTCACTGTTTTTTTATTTTACCATGTATTATTTTATGTGTTCGATCGATTTATACTTTATTATTATTTGTTATTTTCTTTTTTGGATTCGTCGTGTATTTAGAAGAGTTATCCAGTCGAATTTAGAGCTCTCGTATTATTTCTCCCATCGACGTACTGAAATCCGACCCAGCATAACTGGTAAAGTACTTACCACGCGTTTATTCCGGTCCCGAGTTCGATCCCTGTGAGGAATGAGTGGGTGTTTTTTTCTCTCTTTGTCTGTCCTGGCTCGCAACGGGGCTTTTGTTTCATTAGTTACGATAATTTACTGAAAACTGTCATGGCTCAACTGGTAGAGTGTGCGGGAGGAGAGTTGGGGTACTGGGTTCGAAACTCGGAGAGGTGTTTTTTTATGCTAACTCTCATTTTTCTTTTTTCCTTGCTTTCTTCAGTAGTAAGCTCGCGGCCCAGGCCTTGTTTTTGGGTCCGAATTCGTTCCTCACTGAGGCCCACAATAACCCATAGTAAAACCCTAAACAAACGTATGTCAACCTCGATTATAAAAACATTCTAACAACCCTACAGTAGAACAACGTTTTTTTACCACTGAGCCGACACAGATCCCCAACATTCTCATTTTGAAAGAATAGAAACGTCTCCAATTTTCTTCGGTCTCTTTCCTCTCGAGCCCGACTGTCTCTTCGTCGTCCTCCTTCGCCGGGAAGTTCATCTCCCTCCTTAAGCCCTTCTTCCGACAGCACCTTATCCCACCGGAATTCAGGTGTAACCAGTCACTCCACCATCGACAGCGTAAGTTGGTTTCATCACCTTTGCTCTCAAAATCTCTCCAATGTCGGTAATCTCCGCTTCGTTCTTCTCGTCTCGACATTTCTGATTCATCTTGCCCGAGGGCTCAGTTCGATGACGGCAAAGGGTTAGGGTTCAGTCGAGAAAGTCTTTTTCCGACTCGAAACCCGCCTCTATTTCTCTCTATACCTTTCTCTCTCTTCTCCTTTCGGTAAACCCAGAAACAGGCCTCGAACCGTTTGTTTCGCAGGTCCCTGGCTTCAGAGGGTCAAACACTTAAGTCCAATCTCAAATTTATACCTGTTTTTGTTGCTCTCTTTGTTTTTCTTCTTGGATTTCTACATGCATTGGATCGCCGGGGATGGATGTGGGTTCGGTAATCATCCCGACTATAACTTTCGTCCACTCTCGGCTTGCGGTTCTTCATTCCCGTGCGCCCTTTGTAATCTGTTTCGGTAAACTTGGTTTTATTGCCGCATTAAGAGTGGTGTTATGGGCCTGGTATGGATGTTGTGGTCCACGAACGGGTTGAAGATGCACCATTAACGTTAAACTTTCATGATACTGGTAAACTGGTCCATATCCAGTCGTAGTTCCGTCCGTTTCCTGTCGTTATTCTGGTTGGGTTCGTGAACTGGTCCTCCTCCAGTCTCAAGAATTGCATCCCGCATCGCTAATCTCTTTGCGTTTATACCGTGGTATTGTTCTGGGCTGTTGTGTTCATTCCTAAACTACAAAGAATCTGGGAACGTCTCTGTCTTTTTTTTTGGGTTCGAAGGGTTCGACCCTGGATATTCGGATTCTACTTATCGGACTGATGTTTCGATTAGTCTCTGGTGTGTTTTGAGATATTTGCAGGAAATTGTGTACGCTCCTCTTTCGGTATTGATCTCTGACCCTCGTATTCATGCCTGGCACCCTTGCGAATATCACTGCTTAGTTTGTGTCTTTGCTTTGAAATTCCTTCATGCCCTCTACATCTGTTCTGGCCACTGCGTGAAATAACATGCCACTAAGCTCAACTGTTATCAATTTGTGGGTATGTGTGTCGCCTTTTCCTTTGAGTGTGAATCTGATTCGTACTGTTATAGCCTGTTTGCTTCTAAAATGATCTTCCATGAGTTTGATTCTTGAGGTCTGTTATAGTCATGTGAGGGTATAAAAATTTGACAGAAGTCTTGGAGTTTAGATTCCCACGTTGCTTGTCTGTAAATCAGAAGGATCAATAATGACAATCTTTAATCTGCTGCACAGTTGAAAAATCTGTCCCATGTTAGGAATTTGAATCGTATTCTAAGTTTATTTTGGATTGATTATCTCTTCAATGTGCCCACCTAGGAACTGTTTAACACTAGTTCAAGAACGAGGACTTCCTTTGATTTTCATCAATGAGTTGTGTTAATGAGCGTGAGCAGAAGTAAAAAATCAGATTGAGTGCTTAAGTTTTTGGCTTGATTCTCTTCTAGGCTTTTGGTTGGGTTTCTACCCTATTTTGTTATCTGGAATTAGACCTCATCCTGCTCCCTACGTGTTTGTTGATTGTGATACTTTTAATTTCATTTTGCTTTACAGATTCATGTTATTGCCCTTCTCCTGAAATTTCATTTCGCTCCTTGTTTTGGTTGCCCTATTTAAGCCCTAGCTATTTCTCTTAGGGCCTTTTAAACTAACAGAAAAGTTTAGGATGATTTTGTTGCCCCACACCTAACGGGTCTCTCATTCGTCGTTTCGTGGGACAACAACCTCCTATAACTTCAGAAAATACTCAAACCAACCTTATATGTGTAAAGAATAAAAACTTTAAAAACAAGCCCTTAAGGCTACTTAGGAGGGTTTAGGATGTGATACCACCCCATGCCTAACGGGTCTCTCATTCGTTTTATGTGGGTGGAATCCTCCTTTACCCTCGACAAACCCCTAATCAGATTAATTGGTTAATAAACCTTATTATTCCATTTTGATCCAAAACCCTCCTCTCTGATCATCTTTTCAAAAAAAAAAACAAACAAGTCTCAAACTAGGATTGTCTCTCAGTTTTCTTCACCCTTTTAATTCCAAGCCCTCCCCTGTTTTAACTAAAAAAAACCGTTGCTGGCCCATCTCCAAGGAGCCAAACCGGCCCAAAGTCCTATTTCCCAACCAAGTCCAAACCCTTGATCCGTCCCAAGGAATCAAAACTCACAAGCCAGCCCCCTGGCCAAAATTCCTACTACCCGCCCGGAGTCTTAAACCTAAACCCACGGCCCAATAAGCTGGCCCAATTCTCTACTATCCCGTCCCGGAGTCTAAACCTGAAACCCACGGCCCAATATCATATGATGTGGCCCAACGATACATTCAAATCCGGCCCAATCATATAGTTTAGCTCCAAATTCCCTCAAACCCGACCCAAAACATAGCCCACTTCCAAACTCAGCCCATCACAAATCTACCCAAAGTTCGATCCGGCCCAAGTCCACATCTCGGCCCTACCCAGCTTAACCCAAACGAATCTCGGCCTAATATAGAAAACAGCTCAAATTCGGCCCGTTAGCCCTTATCCCACAACCCAAGCCTAAAAAACCCGAAGCCCAAGCCCAAGAAACCTGAAGCCCAAGCCCAAAAAACCCGAAGCCCAAGCCCAAAAAACCCGAAGCCCAAGACCAAAAAACCCGAAGCCCAAGCCCAAAAAACCCGAAGCCCAAGCCCAAAAAACCCGAAGCCCAAGCCCAAAAAACCCGAAGCCCAAGCCCAAAAAACCCGAAGCCCAAGCCCAAAAACCCGAAGCCCAAGCCCAAAAACCCGAAGCCCAAGCCCAAAAAACCCGAAGCCCAAGCCCAAAAAACCCGAAGCCCAAGCCCAAAAAACCCGAAGCCCAAGCCCAAAATACCCGAAGCCCAAGCCCAAAAAACCCGAAGCCGAAGCCCAAGCCCATTCTACCAAACAGAGCTCGGCCCAATTCCACCACACCCGACCCATTGTCCAAGCCCATGGCCCAAGACCAGCTTGGCCCAACAACCTAAACTCGGCCCTAACCCCAGCTCGGCCCAACAACCTAAACCCGGCCCTAACCCCAGCTCGCCCAACAACCTAAACTCGGCCCTAACCCAGCTCGGCCCAACAACCTAAACTCGGCCCAAGTACCCATCCGGCCCAATTCATCAGCCCGATCCAAATTCCATACTCAACCCAACCCAAAACCAAAACTTGAGCTCACAAAAATCAGCCCAAGCCTTGGCTCAAATTCGGTCCAAGTCCACACAAGTCAAACCAAGTCCACACAAGTCAAACCAAGTCCACAAATGTCAAATCTTGACCAAAATGTTGACTTTGACCAAAAGCATTGACCTTGACCAAAAGTGTTGACCTTGGCCAAAACCGTGATCCAATCTTTGTACAAACCCGAATGTTGACCCGACTCACCTTCCAATACCAACTCAAACCAATTCCAACATTTTTTTAAGCCCGATCCCTCTTTCAATACACTTTCAACTTGTGAATCCCTTTCAAAATCCCAAAAAACCAAAAAAATTCAAACCATCGCTTTATTCAAATTTCCTCAAGTTTTCAATGAAACCATTTTGTGGAATTTTAAAGGAAAAACTCTTCTCTCACATCACAGAAAACTCTTCTCTTTTGCAGAAGGTTTTTCTCACATATACAGAAAGTTTTCTCCTAAAAACCCTGCTCAAAATTAGTGTTTCTTCTGTCGAGATTCCGAGCAACTTCAAACACTTTCCCATTCAGTTTTTCAAACTAAAAATACGCCGTTTTTCGGGGAACATGTAATGTCTAACACTTTCAAAGAACGTTTTCTTCCTTGTTAGACATCACCTGTCTCTCTTCCAAATAAAATCCGAGGCGGGGCGCTGGGGTCATAACCTCCCTTGTCGCAGTCTGGATCTCTTTAGGTGGGGCATCAGGGTGACAAATCTCCCCTAATCGCAGCCTAGATTTTTACAAGGCGGGGTGCTTGGGAAGTAACGACCTTCCTAGTTGCAGCCGGGATTTTAGAATCGTCTAACTCCCTTCCGCTCGATTTCAATGTTTTCGGTTTTTAATGTTTTAAAACCCGGGAGTTAGAGACGTTATTAGGGTTCGACCGGGAACATCTCATTCATGGTGTTTCTCTCAGAATCCTATTCTTCGACATAAATTCATTGCCCCATCTTTCGAGCCTCGACACTTTCCATTAATAAAGTGTCGTGTTCGAGGGGGTACATAGGGTAATCCCTCGGGATTATCCGCCCTTTTACAAAAAAAAAAAAAAACGTTTTCGGTTTAAAAACTTTAAGAGAGACAATTTGAATAAACCAATCCAACCCTTTCCTTAGAGCTTCAGGTCACATAAACACTCTCTAAACCCTCCTTTGAACGAGCTCTAGAACACACAGGACTCCCAATTCCTGAAGACTCCCAGAAACCTGAAGGATCTTTAAAACCCGAGTACCTGCAAACCAAATACCCTCTTCCATACTCAGTCATCCTTAAAACCCTAATCGCTCCTCAACGTATTCAACTTCCCAAAATACCTCAAGAACCCGACCTTTTCAAAATCCGAACTTCGCAAACATAAAGAAGCAAAACTCCTCGAATCAGTCAAATGATCCAAATACCCCTAGACTCCACCAAAAATGACCAAAATTCCCTTTTAACCCCTCAAAACTCCCATCATCTTTTTAATCCCGTGAAGGCCCAAAACAACCTCAAATCTCTCAGAGCAATTAAAACCTCTCAAAGACTTCAACCGAATCAACTCCAAGACCAGCCTATTCTTCAGCTCTTTGAAATCCCCCTCACTCCTCATCTCAATCCTATCCTTTGGCTTTAATCGAATATCTTTAACAAGGTTTTGAAAGAAGGTAATCCCGGCAATTGGAGACCAAGGTTTCCTCGGGCACCAATCCAAGGTTGTGGTCATTGCCGCTTCCAAGGGGTGTAACCCAGTACGAACCCAACACAGAATCTCTGACATGACCAGATAAGTCCTATCCATAGGCAACAATCTCAGAGTCAACCAACAGTTCTTAGAACCCTCCTTCCTTTCCTTCCTAGTATCTTAGGTCAAACTAGGTGGCGACTCTAGTCAATTCCGCCCTTAGGGCATAAGTCCGCGTGGAGCCCATTGAGAGTGGGTGTAGTGCACACTTGCATTCCCCTTTATTCTTTCTGGGAAAGACGGACGATGTAGTAGGTATTTGAGGGCTGCCATGAATAACGGGTTTCACCCTCCACAGAATGGCAAATTCTTAGGATCTAGACTTCTTAGTTAGACCGTTTTTTAGATAGACCCCCCTCATACCGAAAAATCACCCTCCACACTGCCCTCTCTGGGCTTGGGGCGCCGGCCCCCTCTGGCCACCTCGAGCTCCACCTCCTCCAGTAGGTGCGCCCTGAGTCCCCTTCGGTGGGCGGTACGCTCGGCTATCTGGATTATTAAAGCACTCGAACGACCTGTGGCCCTTCTTTCCACAGTGGTGGCAGTCCACCGCTTGCCCGGTGCAGTCGACACCCGGGTGGTCTTTACCACAACGCTTGCAGTGAAAGTGGTGCTGGGGTGCAGAACCTATTATCATGTCACACTCAGGTTAGTACAAGGATGGTAATGGGTAGTGTAGTACACAATTTATTCACAAGGTTAGATCGCTTACCCTTAGGGGTATAGATCTAAGAGGCTGCACATCGTAGGTAGGCCCGGTCAGCAACGGGACCTTGTCTTTACCCTTTTGGCTGGCCTGCTCCTTCTTCTTCTCCCTCCAGGAGAACTTCTTCCTGTGATTGTCAAAGTGTCAGGATTAGCAGGTATGAAAGCAGGCAGCAAGTAAGTAATTTAGATGGATTAAATAACTTAAGGTAGTTCTTACTTCCAACCCTTACTGCCTCCGCCTCCAGCCTCAGCCTCTGCCTCTTTCTCTGGGGCCTTACGCTTCTGCCCCTGGCCGTCCTCCCGGCTGTTCACCATCATCTCAGTCCGAGAAGCGGCTTCATAGCACTCCTGCAATGTGTCAATGAGTTCCCCGAACTGTAACAAATCAAACTGAGTGATAAGGTACAAACTGTCAATTAGTTTTACCTGAACCGTAGGGTACAAGGTAGCACCCATGGCGGCCTTAATAGCATATCTCAACCCGCCTCTAAACTTTTCTACCTTCACATCATCAGAATATACAACTCCTGGGACGAAGTCCAAGAGCAATAAACAAGGAGTAGTACTGATCTACTGTCATACTACCCTGTCTCAAGGACTCAAACTCCTCCCTCTTCCTCTGCTTCAGATGAGCAGGATAGTACTTCGCTCTCAGTAACTCCACGAAACCAGTCCACCCAAACCCTCTGTAGCAAGGTAATGTGCCTTCACGGACCTCCACCATGTGCTGGCAGCGTCCTTCAGGTGAAAGGTTGCTATATCGACTCGGTGCTCAGCAGGCACGTGTATGGCATCGAAGGCCTTCTCATGATCAACAATGAATCTCTCCAGGATAGTGGGGTCAGCAACTCCATCATAGGTAGGTACTCGCGTGTCAGCTACGCTCTTCAGCCAATTCGGCTCTCTAG
The DNA here is from genome assembly GCA_023374045.1 of Limonium bicolor. Taxonomy (NCBI): domain Eukaryota; kingdom Viridiplantae; phylum Streptophyta; class Magnoliopsida; order Caryophyllales; family Plumbaginaceae; genus Limonium; species Limonium bicolor. The sequence continues at coordinate 179,888,167 of CM041781.1, forward strand.
GTGCGGGTACGGGTGGGACTACCGGTGGTGCAGGTGGTGCTCCGATATGGATACCTCCCATCTGGGCTAGCTGAGCAAAGACGGCAGCTACCGTCTCAGCCACGCCCACGGCTGGGGCCTCCGGAGGGCCTGCTCCAGGCCCGCGCCTCTTCCACCACCTCCTCTACCTGCTGATCGCCTCCCGGAAGACAACCGAAGAATTCAAAGCCAAGGTCAGCTCTTGGTATAAATACCGTACTTTCCTTACCATATCTTAACTCAATCATTTACACTATCTCTTGGTACTGGTGTGTAGATAACCTAGGCTCACGGTACTTAAACTACTATCTCTTGTAATCAGAGCGGTACTCCGCTCTGATACCACTTTTGTAACACCCCTACTAAACCGGTTCCTAGTAATCCTATAGAAATCGCGCACAATAATATCTCGCAGCGGTAAATAATAAACTATCGCCCTACTGGTGTCACTGTTATCACTCGCCCATACGGGTGATAACGATTTACCTGATAATCAACTTGCGAAACGTATTCCCGGAGTGACCACAAGAGATAGATAGTAGAACTTAAACAACTTAAAACAAATCTAACATCAACAATTATTACAGACCGTGAGCATCTAAACCAAATACACCTCGGTTAAACAACCCGAGTCCAAAACAACCTGAGTATCACACCGTACCAAGTCTAAACCAACTGTAATATCACAATGGTCACGTCTCGCTGCGACCCACCAGCTAATCACCTGAAATAAAGATGGTTTGTGGTATGGAATCAGCCCCTGCTGAGTATGTCATCACATGCCCCGTCATGCCCCCAAAGACCCCTCAATTATTTGGTCGAGAGCATGAGGTTCATTACATGCAATACCATTTTAATATATAAACTGTAAAATAAACAACAGTAATCCATACAACAACACAACCATCAACACACATAATATACCACAAGTATAACCAATGAACAATAAGCGAAACAACGAGAGTAACAATAAGTATTAATTCTCGTCCATGGTGTAGAAGCCAATATTGTTCGCCACTGTATAATTCTCAAATGTATTATTGTTCAGTTATACCTAGTGACATTGTCTCATTAAAACGACATGTCTCTAGTTACCCATATATTATGGCGGGTCACCCACGGCAGTAGCCACTCCAACGGTAGAGTCTCCGACCAACGAGCCATTCTAGCTCACGGGAAATTTTCTTGATACTTGCGGACCCGTACGCGGACATCCTGGTATCGTTTTTGTGATCACAGCGCGCACCAAGAGCCACATCCTCTTGGCTTTACTTCCATTCATTAATTACTTAATTTACCATCGCATCGCATTACCAAATTTTCTAACACAGCAGACCAAGATCATTAGTCCAATCCGGAGTCTGTAAACTCGGGATCCAGTGTTAGATACGAGAGCGGCGTATAGAAAGGCCAATGCTCCGTATGAAAGTCTTGGATAATATATATGTATTATTATCCTAGTGCTACAACGTTTTTCTGACGTTCCTTATTTTCGTATAAGATAGCACCATAGCCGCTAGTTCGTTTATATATAGGTTCTTATATACGAACCAATACTGTTAACTCAACAACAGTAAATAATGAGCAGCTATAAATACACAATTCATGCATATTAATTATCACATTCAGACAAACAATCTTATCACAGATCACACAGAAGTCTGAACTGAGGAAGCCCTCAGAGACAATCAGAGACACATAACACATACCGTTCACCCCGATGTATTACGGTGGAGTATGAATCAGCAAGATCCTATGCTCCTTGTGTAGTCTCTAACAATCTAACACTACATAATGCTAACTGATTAGCTTACCGTATAACACATAATTCTACGGTTTGTTTTCATTATTGTATGTGTAACCCTTTGTCATGCACTAATGCATCTTACTTAGTATTTATTTTTCTAAAGTTTGTCTCTTTTTTTATATTTCATGTGGTATAATTCATCTGTAAACTATACTCTTAATATTTAGGATCCTTATTATCCCATGAATACTCTTAACTTTAGAATTTCCATAACTACTGTTTATAATTCTTTTCTCCTTAACTATTATCATTTTAATTATGATAATTTATAATTATTGAACCATATCACATTTTCTACACCATTACATATATTTATTTATATGTGTGTATTATGGAACTATTTATTATATGGTAAGTCTTATAATCTATATTCATTCTTTTTAATGAATATCTCTATATTATAAATGTTATAACTCTTATAACATTAAAACCATATTATAAATTCCATTTAAAAATGTTAATATTTTCAAACAGCGCCTATGTTCTTAAGTATTTATAAAATCCACCTCTTAATTAATATAATGTCATCTTATAGTTATATAACATATCTTATGACATTTAAATCATTAAAACAATTATAACCTATAGTTATATTTTGTTTTTAAATACCAAACAGCCCTTAGTATTTTCGGCTTTCACTTATAACCACTAAACTTTTATAAACTCACAATTCAATTCCAATTTATAGTACATAGTTTTCTAATCCCATTAAAACTATATATTATACATATATCTTTATACAACCTTATATACCATTCCAAAAATTACCAAACTATACCAAAGGTTATAAACATTATTCTTAACCTTATTTTTCCTCTAAATCTCGGTATATATATATTTGTTACCTATTTATAACAATGTCATAAAATACCATATATTATACTTATATAACTCATATGAACTCCAAACTTAACCAAGTAAAAACTTCTAAAAATTTCTAATAACTTAAGGACTTAACTAAACTCCATTTAGTACCCTTAATTCTCGGTAATTACATTACCACCCCAAACCTTATAAATCTTTTACAATTTAATAAGTATCTTATTATAAGATAGTATTTTAATTTCTTAAATTTTCCAAACTTGGTCAAAGTCTCCTATATAGTCAACTTTGACTCCTAACACCAAATGGGAACCAATTTTTCGGTAATTACAAATAATGACCTATACTTTTCTATTTTTACAATTTTGACCCAAACCTTTATAAAGTGTTATAATTTTTATTAAATTCATTTAAAAACCCTAAATTGCTCTAAATTACCCACGACTTTTCTAATTCCTTAATAATTACGAATTGGCCCCAACTTTAATTATAAGCATAAATAAAACTAAATAAGCTTATAAACTTAAATTAAAATGGCCTAATGACATGGCCTTATTACAACCTTGATCTTGCAAAATAAATTACACAATAAATGTCTCAAAATAGCATATATATTCGGCCTCTCCATGGTTTAATTATTTTTCCACATAATGTCATAATTTGACCATTATGTTAATTAAATCTCTTAAATGACTAGCTTAATTTATCTTAGCCATTTTTTTTACATTTTAGGTCAATATGACCTATATGTGTATGTTCACTCTCGGCCATATATATATATATATATATATATATATATAATATATATATATAAAATATACTTAAGATTGCAAAATCATAAGTTTAAGGTGTTTATACCTTGATTTATCCTTGTATAGGCTCGGTCACTTGTAGGAAAATTCACCACTTGATTTAGACATGTTTAATACACAAAAATAAGATATGGTTACACTCCAAGCTTGAGCTTAACCATAAGGAATAATTAATGTAAGATTTAAGGCAAAAATCACCTTAAAAATGCAAGGGAAGTTCTAGGTATTTTCGACCTGAACCAAACACACACCCAAGGTGTTAGATCCACCATATTAACATAGGAAATAGTTAGATCTCGAAATACTACCTTGTTATTAGGTTTTACCTTGGAAAAAATGCCTTAAAAGAGAGTATTTCTCTTGGATCTCGGTCACCCTTGCTCCAAATGGCTAACCAACAGATCCCACATGAAAAGGAGAAGAAGATGAGTCTATGACCAAAGTTTCACAGCCAAACTCGAAGGGAATCAAAAGTTATGAGCTTAAAGCACATTTTTACCTTAAAATGTAGATTTGGACAACCTTGGTCCCTCTACTGGTCTCAACCGAGTTTAGCTCTTGTTCTAACCTTAGAAAACTGAGAATAAGCCATGGGAATAGATGAGCCACGAAATTTAGGTGTTGGTGGTGAAGAGATGAAGAAAAAGAGCTAAAAATGACATTAAAGCACTTACATTAGGAGCTAAGGAGCTAGACTTGCCTTCCATGCTCAAGAACAAGCTTTGAGAGCTTGAGAGGAAGGAGAGGGCTCGGCTGGGATGGTGCAGATCGGACAAGGAAGGAAGGAGGAAGTGGGAAAGGTAAGTAAAATTTGAAATAATGTAAAAAGTAACATTATTTTGGAAAAGTCATGTATTAGGTAGCATTATTGTCAATCAAGGAAATTAAGCAGCCTCCTCACTTATTGCAGCCGGCCTCCATGGTCCAAAGGCTCAACTAATTGACCATTGACCATACTTGGTCAATTTGACTCCAACGGGCCCCACTTTAGGGTTTTATTAATAATTTAATATTAAATTTGTAAAAATTCGTAAATTTCTGGAATTAAATTCCTAATATGATATAATATGATTATATATCATATTTGAGGATAATTATAATTTTTAAGCCCATTAAAAATCAATTTAAAAGGCAATCTCACAAAAACGTGCTTTGAGGAGTTTTAGCGCACATTTTCGTGTCACAGGGTGTTCCTGAGCTTAGTTCTCCTTGAGAACGGTTTTGTTGTGTTCCTTACTTCATTATAATACTTAGGAATCCACTCTGGATCCTATTTGAGGTCACACAATCTTTATGGTGTCTTAAAGCACATTTTTGGCTTTACCGATCTTAAGACGTGTTTTGCCTTGTTGAGATCTTCTAGATTGTTCCCCAATAATATTTAGATGTTTAATAATCATCTTAGATCATTAATAGATCATTTAATTATATTTTAAAGATTAGGGGTATTTCACCGCCCCTACGGACCGCCCCTGTGGGGAGGTCCAGTGCAGAGAAGTGAAAAAAAATATACGTGTAGCATCTGTTGTGGACCGCCCCTGGGACCGCCCCAGAGGGGCGGTCCAGACCAGAATGAAGAAAAAAATTTTGTTTAAGGCTCCTAATGATGGGGGATTGAATGGTAATGGTTTTAGATGATGTTTAGGCCTTGTTTGGTGACTTTTAAAGGCCATTGGAAGTATAAAACAAGTGTTAAGAGATTTGGTAAGAAAATTGGGTAACAAGTTGGTTAATGTTATAAGGTGAATCAAAGTGATATTTTGGTATTGGAATATGCCTAAGTTAATGTGTGAAGTTTGGGTAATCAATGGATGAAGAGAACAAGTTGAACAAGGGTAGAAAAATGCAAATATAGCATTCTGTAGCTTGGGTCCGGGACTTGGTTAATGGTTGAAGTCCCGGACCATATATCAAAAACAGGCCGAGAGATGTTCCATGTTGTTGTGGTCCGGGACTTGGGGTGAGTACAAGGTCCCGGACCACCCTATTAAAATTGGCCGAGAGTATTCCAATGTGTTGGTCCGGGACTTAAGGTAAGGACCAAGTCCCGGACCACTCTAAAATGTTGTTTAAGGTTGGAAAATGATATCTAATGATGGAGATTGATGGATAATGATGTTATAAGGTTGTGTAGGACATGTTAGGTGAGTTATAACGCAATTTGGTGGGTGAAAAGTTGAAGTAAAATGAAAGAGTGAAACGTGTTAAAAATGTAAGGGTATTTAATTAGTAAACGGGGTTAACTATGGTCATTCGACGTTACACAAACATATTACCCCAATGATAATGAAGGTAACTTTAATGTGCCAGTTGTTCGAGAATTGTTCGAGGAACGTAAGTGGACATGGTAAAATGGACTCCGGTGACAGGTATGGTTTTCTTGCAACCTGTGTCCTACCGGATTACACCGGCTTGTATGCCAAAGTGTTTTTCTGAGTGTTTGCCACCTTGTAAGATAACAACATGTAATGAGTTTATAGTAATTCATTTATGTGGCACTTTAAATCTCCGATACCGTTTAACCTCAAATAAGTGTTAACCTTAGCTAATTAGAACCAGGAACACATGAGAGATCGGTATTCGGAGTTAACGACCCAAACCTTGGGAATGTTCTAACCACGGCTATGTGTGAGTTAGTTGGATATTGTTGTTGTATGCAAGTGTGTGAACCTCCCTTGTGTGCTTAACTCGGTTATGATACCGTATGGTGTGTGGATGTGGTAGGCTCCATAAAGGATCTCTAACTACTTATGTATAAGTATATATGTACTAATGGGGGTGAGGAGTCCGGTTGTTCCGGCCACGCGTGTGATGGACGGGAGTCGATATCATATCCGGTTCGGCTCTCTTGGTGTATGTATAGGTTGTATTCCAATTTGGTTTCTACCTTCCCTTAGCTTATCCAAAGCTAATTACTGACTCACGTCGGGCCACAGGGGCATACGAATGTTGTTTCGGTGTGCTTGGGATTACTATATCCGACACACCTTGGGTTTAAGTTAACCGTTCGATATAACTGGACGGTAACGAGGTTGGTAACGAGCTTAGCATGATATTGGCAATAATCTCTAGGCTCACTATATATACTAACTATGGTGGAAGGTTGCTTGGGTGAATCGATCTTATGGTGTTTGTGTTTGTGCTAAGCAATTTCCCCTGCTATGCTATGATATGTATACGTTAGGTGTTTAAAATGAATGCGATGTTATCACGTGTACGCCGAAACAAGAAAGGTTTTGTTATGTTTTGTTATGTGAGGAATGAGATAGGTTGTAGGATATGGAGTGTGTGGATTATGGGAATGAATCCCAGTTTGTGACAAGAGGCGTTTAAGGATAACCCGATTAATGGGAACGTGTCGTTCATTAAGGAAGTAGCTCCGTTTTAGAGGAGAGCCACTCTAGGTTTTAAGGAATTATTGGATGATTTGTTAAGTGTGGATGTGTTGGTTATAGGTTGAGCCCATTGAGGCGAAATGTTATGTGTTGTATGTTTATGGCTTGTATGCATGATTTAAATATAATCAACTGCATGCTAAGACGACAATTAGTTGTGCGTGGCCCGGTAGCGTGTGGGCTGCGGGATTACCATACCAGCAAAGGTGCTGAGCCCCTTGGGGGCCACCCTTTTCTACCTTTTCTATTTCAGGTACAAGGAGCTGGAAGCCGTTCGAGAGTAGGACGGGGTAGCTGTCTGTACATGGGTAGCCATTTAAATTGAGTATGTACTGTAGGCGTAGTAAGACCGAAATTGTTATCGGCATTAGTTTGTAAATACTCGGTACAGTGGGAGTGTTTGTGTATAATAATTGTTGGAAATGAAATAAGGATTGTATTGTGTAGTGCTCGGGAATTTAGCCCATCAGACCGGTACAATGTATATGTATTAGCCTTGTTAGCCACGTGGGTGGTTAACGACGTGTACACCAACGAATTAAGTTATTTAATGAGGTGTGTATTCTGCTGCAGATTGTTGTTATGTGTTTGTTGTTGGATGGGGTGTTACAAAAGTGGTATCAGAGCGAAGTATCGCTCTAATGACTGAATTACCGAGCTTAGGAAGTACTGTAACACCCCCATTCACAGGACACAACACTTACCGGACAGTCGCAGCGGAAGACTTCCCAATTAACTCTCAAAGGGGTGCCACAACGCCACACCCACTCCCTAGTGGGTGCTAAGGCTAAACTTCCAACTCTTAAACATACTACATATCTTAACTTCATAGATTAAACATAACATTATCCTTACATAGTCTAGATTTAACATAGAGTCTTAACGGTTCAACAAAAGCAACATTTTACAACACCGATAACCTCCAACTTAGTACAAAATGACAACTACCAAATTCAGAACAACCATAGTTCAACTACATGGCCTAGAGGGCTAATTAACATACACACGAGCCCTCTTGAGTCCCTTAAACCTTTTACGCACTTCTTCTACCGGTAACACCCTCATCCTAGCTGTGGTACGCAGCCTATAGTAACCTAGAGCAGGAAAAAGAGGCTTCCTGACAATCAGAACACATACACCCTTCCTTAGAGAAAATCTATTCACTAGGTAAACATAAATGAAGTGGCAATGGGTCAGCTCCACTTCTGGGTAAGGTGCCAACCATGCGTACATCTCACTCTGCAACCATAAATCCAAACACAAACAAGGAAGGGGTTGCAGTTGCAAATCAGCAAATTGAGTAACTTCCACTACAACTTGTAAAATTCATTTTATCTTTGCAAAACTCCAATAATACACATTCATACAGTAATGATAACAATTTCTCATAATCACATAGCAAGGGCAGTCCCTTGTCACAAGCAAAATAATATCAACACAACAATTCGGTATTTCATCACCTGCACATTTCTTCAGACCAAAGCAAATAACTAACCAACCAGAACATGAATACACACCATACACCATAAAATCAATTGTTAGTCAGTAGATAACATAGTAGGTATTCAATTCCACCACATAATAAATACTTTTGAACAACCTTACACAACCACTGGACCTCGGGCAAGCCCTTGGAACAAACAATCATAACCACTGGACCTCGGGAGAAAACCCCTTGGAACAAATCTCACCTCACTCTATGTCCTTAAGTGTGCACACCCTCTAAAGGTCATCAGCCCCTAGAGTAGATCATAGTAGCTTAGCTCCAATACATTGGTAGGAGCGGTAAAATAATTCCCAATACATTAGTAGGGCATTACAAAACTCCAATACATTGGTAGGAGTAACCCATGGACAAACATTGCCAACATTGACCAACACATTCCTCATGTCCAGAACCATATTACACAACTTAATACACCAAGCAAGGTCAGTATAAGCAGCCACAACAATTAGTGGGCAGAAGCAACTCAAAACAGTAAGTATACTCATCACAGTAACTATTTCGTATGTTTATGAATGCTCAAGCATTTTCACCAATTTAATTTCACCAAGTGGTTGTCCCACCTTATATAATCAGTATAAACATCAATATTCACCACACATAAGTTATAGTCACACACACAACCAGAAAAACCAACCATACCGAAATTACTACACAATAACGATCAAAATCCTTTAGTAACACTTATTGTGCTCCTATGTGTATTAAAGTGTTATTACAATTTTTGTTTGAACCCAATGGTCATATAACATCATATGGTCAGTATAAGGCCCCATGTTCATTAAAACACCAGAAACCAAAGCAACAAGAACTTTATAGCCAAAACTGATAAGTTTATGGTAGATTTTTCTCTAGTTAACTCACCTAGTTAACTAGCCATGTTTCATCAAACTTATAGTCACTAAACATATGTCAAAACCTCATATTTAACCTATCCATCTCATTACCTAAGGTTCTGTCCATCTTAGGAAAATCATTATCTCTCATCAAACTTCTACCACAATGGTTACTAAAACACACCATATATCTAAATGTACATTTATATGTACCACTAACTTTGTCTTGTTATTTGTCTAGGAAACCTATCCCATTTGACACCATTTCGACCTGGACTTATAACCAACAAAATAACATCATTTCCTCATCATCAATTCAAGCTGTAAAACATCACATAATACTTAGTATACAGAAACAACAAAACCGATTGCACATGCAATCCTTAAAGCACTTTTAGTCATTCTCTTCTTCCTTTGTTCTTTCCTAACTTAACTTACCACCTGCATGAGCCACGAAATTCATAAGCAATGTAGAGGCTTTAACCTCTACTAATCAACCATAACACATCTCAAAATTTACAGAAACATCACACTCAATCAGAACCAAACAGAAACCGAAAACAACAAATGAATTTTTCAGTTTTTTTGAACATTGTTGTACATGAAAGTTACCTCAGATCCTCTAGCCATAACTAGTTAGTTTTTGTTGGGAATTTCTACAGATAAAAGAGCTCTCCTTCTCCTCTTAATACTTCCAGCAAATGGACTCTAAATCCTCCTCCTGAGCTGGTGCATGCACATCAAACAGCAACAGCAGCAGAAAATTCCAGCAGCAGCAGCTCTTCACGGTTTGCTCTATTTCTCTCTTGTTATAAGACTTTTTCTTGGTTTCTCTTTTGATCTAACCTCTAGACACACAGGGGAAGGGATTGGGTGAAAGAAACAAGCTTTGGTAATGGATGAAAAACGAATTATAGGACCAGAAATGAAGGGATACAGCAGCAGAAATTTTCTGGTTCAGCACTCTTTTCTTTCCTTTCCCTTCTCAACGTTTTTCCTTCTCTTTTCTTTCAGTTTTCTCTCAACTTCTGACTTCTAACTCAGCTAGGGATGTTAGGGAAGTGAGGAGTAATGTTGGAGTGGAAACATGAGGGCATGGGGAGGGGTTTAAAACCGAGAGCATGCAAAGAGAGGACAAAAATCTGCACTTGGCAAGACTTTTCAGCACATGTGTTCTCACTTGGATCAACTCTCCAAGTTAATTCTTTGCTGTATTCTTTAATTGGTATTTGTGGAATGTTTATAAGAGTTTGGGAAGGCTGAGAAGACAATGATCTAGGCATGAGTGAAGCCCCATCCAGCCGATCCCACTATGCACAACAAGGAGAATTGTTTTTTCCATTTCAGCATGTTTGTTTATTGAAGTCTAATGTAGTCTTGGCTGAAATAATGACACATAACCCACATTGTAATTCAAGAAGACCTGGTGTTGACACCTCAAAAGTTTGTCTCCAGCCATGGGACTTGTTTAATCAGACCAAAGATGTCAATACTATTACTTAAATGGTAAGGAGACAAGAGTGTAATAATGTTACATTATAATATAAGTGGCTGAATTATACATGTTATTTAATGGCTGCTATGGAAGTGTTACAGCATATAAAAATCGGCCACATACTGATGATATACTTGGGAATTATAATACTTAGGATTATATAAGGAAATGTGATAGTTTATGTGACAAGAAGTAACATGTAACAATTGTTACATGTTTGAATACCCTTAATGTGGGCGGCAAGTATAGGCAGATTTGGAGCCTTGTTTGGCTTGATTTTGAGCCATGAAATAAAGCTCAATAATGTGTATGGAATGTCTAGTTTGGTTGACAACATTAAGGTATAGGAATAGGAAGTGGCAACATGATAATAATTAGCTAACCGAGTCCAAAAATAACCGAAAGAAATGGACTGTTGTATAAGAATAAATTGGCTAGACCTTGCTGTCTATCTTATGGCCACGAATGGTCTAATGAAAATGATATACTTCATGGGATAATATCATTGGATCAACACTTAAAGATATTGGAATAAGGAGACGACACACTAACACTTAATTCTCAGTAAGTAGTTCCTAGTGAGCTACGACTATACAGTGATCTATATCACTATATAAATTCCTAGCAATTTAGGGTGTTTCAAGTAAGTTCTCCCCTCCTTAAACAAAGCTTCGTCCTCGAAGCTATCTAACCATAATGGTCCAGCAACATCATTCAAATATAGTTAAACCGATGTTAACGTTGTCTATTCAAGGATTCAAGCAATTCTTACACATAAAATAACGGTTCATATGGAACCCATAGCTCCTCTAGAGATACAAATCCACAAATTTTCCACATGACCACACATATCATTGGTAATCAATACTCAAAATGAGCTGTACTTCCAATGCTTCCAACATATATCCACATACCCAAACATTCAAAACATATCGTATCAAGCGATTATGCACTAATTATCACATATTACTCAATATCAACTCATCCTAGGTCCATCACATCAAGAAATTCAGTAATTATCACATAGAATCAAAGGATTTATCCCTATCACATCAAGAAATTTAGTAATTATCACATAGAATCAAGGGATTTATCCCTAATTTTGCCCCAAGCTCTCCCCTCCTTAAAAGAAGTTTCTCCCGAAACTTCTAACATATAACTAACCTTGATCAAATAGGTGTGGGTGCTGTTTCCTCATCTTGCTTTCTAGCTCCCAAGTTGCTTCTTGAATTCCATGGTGATCCCATAATATTTACCATTTCCATTTCCACCGATCTCCCTCTGGTTTCCCTTGACTTGTGATCCAATATTCTCATCGGTTGCTCAACGTAGGATAAATTTGGTTCCAACTCCACCTCCTCTGGTTGTAGTACATGGGTCTCGTCCGGTATGTATCTTTTCAATTGCGAGACATGGAATACATTGTGTACTTGCTCCAAATCCACAGGTAACGCCAGCCTATAAGCTACTTTGCCTACTCTCCCCAGCACTTCATAAGGTCCAATGTATTTCGGAGCTAATTTGCCTCTCTTACCAAAACGTACTACACTTCTTCTTGTTGGTGATACCTTTAGGAACACCTTATCTCCTTCCTGAAATTCTACCGTCTCCTATGCAAGTCTGCATATGATTTTTGCCTATCTTGCGCAGCCTTCATCCTCTGCTGGATATTTTTGACTTGCTGACTCATTTCTTCCGTGAGTTGTGGTCCGACTATTATCGGTTCTCCCGAGTCACTCCAACACAGTGGTGTCCTACACTTCCTTCCATATAATGCTTCATAGGGCTAGGGTGCTGCCTTAATGCTTGCATGATAACTATTGTTGTAGGAGAATTCAATTAAGTGTAGCTTATCTACCCACGATCCTTGGTAGTCCATTGCGCAAGCTCTCATCATGTCCTCTAGAGTTTGGATTGTTCTCTCCGTTTGGCCATCTGTTTGAGGATGATACGCCGTACTGAGATTCAACTTTGTACCCATTGCTCTTTGAAATTCTTGCCAAAATCTTGAAGTGAATCTAGAGTCTCTGTCTGAAATGATCTCTGATGGAATCCCATGATATCTCACCACATTCCGAATGTAAGCATCCACTAGTTGCTCCATAGACCATGTCTTCTTCATCATCATCGGTATGAACCTAGCGGTTTTAGTTAACCTATCAACTACTACCCATATTTGATCCATTCCTCCCTTGGTAACTGGCAGCCCACTTATAAAATCCATGGATATAGAATCCCATTTCCAACTTGGTATGCCTAACGGCTGTAACATACCCGGTGTTTTCTTATGCTCAATTTTAACTTTCTGACATGTCAAACACTTAGCCACGTGCTCTGCTACATCTCTCTTCATGCCTGGCCACCATAATGCCTCTTGATGTCTTTGTATAGCTTATCTCCTCCAGGGTGTATAGAGTACCCAGAGTTGTGAGCCTCCTCCATCAACTTTGTCTTAACACTTGTGCACCGGCTTGGCACACACCATCTACCTCTGAATCTTAAACTCCCATCTTCATGAATCACAAAGTCTGGTGCTTCTCCTTTGTCAACCTTCTGTCTTATCTTCCTTAACTTGTCATCTTCTTGTTGATGTTCCAATATTTCCTTGTGGAAATCCGAATACGCATTCATGTTGTATAGCTCCACCTCTCTGTCTACCACCCCTTGCTCAACCACCTCAATTTGCAACCTCTTAATATCATTCACCAACTCATCATGTAATATCCAGTTGGCTTCCTCCACATGGCTTCTTTTCGGCTTAAGGCATCAGCCACAACGTTGGCCTTGCCCTCATGGTACATGATTTCCAAATCATAGTCTTTGATAAGTTCTAACCATCTCCTCTGTCTCATGTTCAATTCTTTTTGCGTGAAGATGTACTTCAAACTTTTGTGGTCGGTGTAGATCTTACAAGAAGTACCAAACAAGTAGTGTCTCCAAATCTTCAATGCGAAAATGATGGCAGCAAGCTCCAAATCATGAGTGGGGTACCTTCGTCTCATTCTTTCTTTCAACTGTCTGGAAGCATAGGCTATCACCTTGCCATGTTGCATTAACACACATCCTAACCCGTATTTTGATGCGTCACTGTAAACTTCAAACCCTTCTGTGCCACAAGGTAGTACAAGGATTGGTGCAGATGTCAATCTCCTCTTCAGTTGTTGGAAAGCTTCCTCACATTTTTCCTCCCATCGAAACGGTACTATTTTCTTCATCAAGTTCGTGAGTGGACGTGCAACCTTTGCAAAATCTTTTACAAATTTTCTGTAGTAGCCTGCTAATCCCAGAAAACTTCGGACTTCTCTAACATTGGTAGGTCTTGGCCATTCTCTTACTGCTTGGATCTTAGCTGGGTCTACTGAGATTCCGTCCTTAGTAACGATGTGACCAAGGAATGACACTTGCTCCAGCCAAAATTCACACTTTGACAACTTAGCATACAATTTCTTCTCCCTCAGGATCTGTAACACTTGCCTCAAATGCTCCTCATGCTCGGCTTTGCTCTTGGAGTATACCAAAATGTCGTCAATAAAGACCACCACAAACTTATCCAAAACGTGCTGAAAACTTGATTCATCAACCCCATGAATACTGCTGGTGCATTAGTTAGCCCGAACGGCATGACCGTGAACTCGTAATGACCATACCTTTACGAAAAGCTGTCTTCGGTATGTCCTTATCAGCCACCCTCAATTGGTGATATCCTGACCTCAAGTCGATTTTGGAGAAAATTTCGCTCCTTGTAGTTGATCAAACAGGTCGTCGATTCTTGGTAGTGGGTATTTGTTTTTAATCGTAACATTGTTGAGCTCTCTGTAATCAATACAGAGGCGCATGCCTCCATCCTTCTTCCTGACAAATAGCACTGGAGCTCCCCATGGAGATACACTTGGTCGAATGTATCCTTTGTCAAGTAGCTCTCCCAATTGATCCTTTAGTTCTTGCATCTCACTCGGAGCCATCCTGTATGGATGCTTGGAGATTGGTGCTGTCCCCGGCACTAAGTCGATTGTGAACTCCACCTCACGATCTGGTGGCATCCCTGGTATCTCCTCTGGGAATACGTCATGAAAATCTTTCACCACTGGAAGATCCTTCATCTCTGAGGTCGCCTCTTGACTAGATGCAGCATAACCACCTTCCTCCCGCACATAACATACATAGGAATGCTTGGTTCCCTTTGACAATGTCTTTCCATAATTTCATGGCAGCTACCAATTTCACCTCACTTTTAACTCCCTCGCTCGTGTGTAATATTCTTTTTCCTTTCTTTCCTACCAAGCTCACCTTTCTCTTCTCACAATCTATTCGCCCTTTGTTTCTACTCAACCAATCCATTCCTAGGATGACATCAAAATCTTTTAACCCGAATTCCATACATCTACTTCAAACTCATTGTTCCCAATATTTATCTTTACTCTCCTCAACCTTTTTATCACATCTAACTATCTTCCCCGTTGGGTAGAAACATTAAATCGATACTGGCATTTGGTACTATCCCAACCTTCCTCATAAATTCAGAGGATATAAAGAACATGAAGCACCGGAATCGAATAACACTTTAGCTTTAACTCCACTGACAGAAAAGTACCTGTGATAACTTTTCCTCCTTCCTCTGCCTCGGTCTTGGTTATGACATTGATGTGGCCTCGATTGCCATACCCTCCTCCTTGAGTTCCTCCTCGATTCCCTTGTTGTTTTTCCCTTGGTTGCTCCCTTGGCCATTGAAGTTGTTTCTTGCGCCATTGTAACCATTCTTTTGGCCTCCAGCTTGTTATTATAACCATTGTTGTTGTTCTGGGTGTTAGGTTGCCCCGCACCGTGATTTCCATTCCCACCTCCACCTTCCTTTTTCTTCCTGCACTCAAAGGCTCTATGGCCCAAGGTGCCACAGTTGTAGCATTTGACTAGCTTCCCTTCACAATCCACCCCTGGGTGGTTCCTTGAACACCTCTTACAGAAGAAATATCTGCCCTCTTATTTGGGTCATTTGTGTTACTACTTTGCCCCTGGTAATTTGGCTTGATCCAAGGTTTCTTGATCCCTTTCTGGTTCCCATCATACTTCCCTCCTTTCTCCCCTGTTCTCACCTCCTTGGTTTGGTTCAAACTTTCTCTCAAGGCCTCCTTGTGCCTCCTTCCTCCTCTGTTGTACTCGGTACAAATTAGCAGATTTCTCATATGCTTCCTGCAGGGTAGCCACTGGTAGGATACTCAGAGCTTCCTGCAGTCCCCAATTTAGTCCCCCGATAAATCGTTGTACTTTGGCAGCTTCATCAGGTACTAGGTTTGCTGCAAACCTTGCCAATTCCACAAATCTTGAGTGGTAAGTCTTCACATCCCCCGACAATTGTTTCAGCTCAAGGAATTCGTGATACTTTTGCATTCGGACATGCTCCGGGTAGAACCTCCTTCTCATTGCTTCTTTCAGCGCATTCCAACCCAGATTAGGTTGCTCACCCAACCTTTCCTTCTCGGAGCACCACCATAAGTCAGCTTCTCCACGAAAGTAGTAGACCGCCCCATTGACCTTCTTGTCTTCAGGACATTCCACAACATCAAAAATTTTGTCAAACTCCCTGATCCAATCTTCCAGGATCACAGGGTCTTCAATTCCAGCAAACGTACTCGGCTTCATGGCAGCAATCTTCCGGGCGAAGTCTTGGGGTACTCCAGCTCTTTCCTCTTGCCTTTCTAATATCCTACCCATGCTAAGGGCTAGGTTTCTAAGGGTTTCAAGCTGGCCTCTATCGACCTCCCCTGTTGGTCGATTAACATTCTACGCATAGACATATATTTATCAGTCATATATCATAAGTAGTCAAACAATCAATCAATCAATCAGGCATTCACACACAAACATTCAAGCAACAAAGTTGGTATCTCTCCCTAGGTTATAAATTAGGGGAGAGATAGATGATTGTTGCTTGAATGTTTGTGTGTGAATGCCTGATTGATTGATTGATTGTTTGACTACTTATGATATATGACTGATAAATATATGTCTATGCGTAGAATGTTAATCGACCAACAGGGGAGGTCGATAGTGGCCAGCTTGAAACCCTTAGAAACCTAGCCCTTAGCATGGGTAGGATATTAGAAAGGCAAGAGGAAAGAGCTGGAGTACCCCAAGACTTCGCCCGGAAGATTGCTGCCGATGAAGCCGAGTACGTTTGTGGAATTGAAGACCCTGTGATCCTGGAAGATTGGATCAGGGAGTTTGACAAATTTTTGATGTTGTGGAATGTCCTGAAGACAAGAAGGTCAATGGGGCGGTCTACTACTTTCGTGGAGAAGCTGACTTATGGTGGTGCTCCGAGAAGGAAAGGTTGGGTGAGCAACCTAATCTGGGTTGGAATGCGCTGAAAGAAGCAATGAGAAGGAGGTTCTACCCGGAGCATGTCCGAATGCAAAAGTATCATGAATTCCTTGAGCTGAAACAATTGTCGGGGATGTGAAGACTTACCACTCAAGATTTGTGGAATTGGCAAGGTTTGCAGCAAACCTAGTACCTGATGAAGCTGCCAAAGTACAACGATTTATCGGGGGACTAAATTGGGGACTGCAGGAAGCTCTGAGTATCCTACCGGTGGCTACCCTGCAGGAAGCATATGAGAAATCTGCTAATTTGTACCGAGTACAACAGAGGAGGAAGGAGGCACAAGGAGGCCTTAAGAGAAAGTTTGAACCAAACCAAGGAGGTGAGAACAGGGAGAAAGGAGCGAATATGATGGGAACCAGAAGGGGATCAAGAAACCTTGGATCAAGCCAAACTACACCAGGGGCAAAGTAGTAACACAAATGACCCAAATAAGAGGGCTAGATATTTCTTCTGTAAGAGGTGTTCAAGGAACCACCCAGGGGTGGATTGTGAAGGGAAGCTAGTCAAATGCTACAACTGTGGCACCTTGGGCCATAGAGCCTTTGAGTGCAGGAAGAAAAAGGAAGGTGGAGGTGGGAATGGAAATCACGGTGCGGGGCAACCTAACACCCAGAACAACAACAATGGTTATAATAACCAAGCTGGAGGCCAGAAGAATGGTTACAATGGCGCAAGAAACAACTTCAATGGCCAAGGGAGCAACCAAGGGAAGCAACAACAAGGGAATCGAGGGGAACCCAAGGAGGAGGGTATGGCAATCGAGGCCACATCAATGTCATAACCAAGACCGAGGCAGAGGAAGGAGGAAAAGTTATCACAGGTACTTTTCCTGTCAGTGGAGTTAAAGCTAACGTGTTATTCGATTCCGGTGCTTCATGTTCTTTTATATCCTCTGAATTTATGAGGAAGGTTGGGATAGTACCAAATGCTAGTATCGATTTAATGTTTCTACCCCAACGGGGAAGATAGTTAGATGTGATAAAAGGTGGAGGGAGTAAAGATAAATATTGGGAACAATGAGTTTGAAGTAGATGTAGTGGAATTCGGGTTAAAAGATTTTGATGTCATCCTAGGAATGGATTGGTTGAGTAGAAACAAAGGGCGAATAGATTGTGAGAAGAAAAGGTGAGCTTGGTAGGAAAGAAAGGAAAAGAATATTACACACGAGCGAGGGAGTTAAAAGTGAGGTGAAATTGGTAGCTGCCATGAAATTATGGAAAGACATTGTCAAAGGGAACCAAGCATTCCTATGTTATGTGCGGGAGGAAGGTGGTATGCTGCATCTAGTCAAGAGGCGACCTCAGAGATGAAGGATCTTCCAGTGGTGAAAGATTTTCATGACGTATTCCCAGAGGAGATACCAGGGATGCCACCAGATCGTGAGGTGGAGTTCACAATCGACTTAGTGCCGGGGACAGCACCAATCTCCAAGCATCCATACAGGATGGCTCCGAGTGAGATGCAAGAACTAAAGGATCAATTGGGAGAGCTACTTGACAAAGGATACATTCGACCAAGTGTATCTCCATGGGGAGCTCCAGTGCTATTTGTCAGGAAGAAGGATGGAGGCATGCGCCTCTGTATTGATTACAGAGAGCTCAACAACGTCACGATTAAAAACAAATACCCACTACCAAGAATCGACGACCTGTTTGATCAACTACAAGGAGCGAAAGTCTTCTCCAAAATCGACTTGAGATCAGGATATCACCAATTGAGGGTGGCTGATAAGGACATACCGAAGACAGCTTTTCGTACAAGGTATGGTCATTACGAGTTCACGGTCATGCCGTTCGGGCTAACTAATGCACCAGCAGTATTCATGGGGTTGATGAATCAAGTTTTCAGCACGTTTTTGGATAAGTTTGTGGTGGTCTTTATTGACGACATTTTGGTATACTCCAAGAGCAAAGCCGAGCATGAGGAGCATTTGAGGCAAGTGTTACAGATCCTGAGGGAGAAGAAATTGTATGCTAAGTTGTCAAAGTGTGAATTTTGGCTGGAGCAAGTGTCATTCCTTGGTCACATCGTTACTAAGGACGGAATCTCAGTAGACCCAGCTAAGATCCAAGCAGTAAGAGAATGGCCAAGACCTACCAATGTTAGAGAAGTCCGAAGTTTTCTGGGATTAGCAGGCTACTACAGAAAATTTGTAAAAGATTTTGCAAAGGTGCACGTCCACTCACGAACTTGATGAAAAATAGTACCGTTTCGATGGGAGGAAAAATGTGAGGAAGCTTTCCAACAACTGAAGAGGAGATTGACATCTGCACCAATCCTTGTACTACCTTGTGGCACAGAAGGGTTTGAAGTTTACAGTGACGCATCAAAATACGGGTTAGGATGTGTGCTAATGCAACATGGCAAGGTGATAGCCTATGCTTCCAGACAGTTGAAAGAATGAGACGAGGTACCCCACTCATGATTTGGAGCTTGCTGCCATCATTTTCGCATTGAAGATTTGGAGACACTACTTGTTTGGTACTTCTTGTAAGATCTACACCGACCACAAAAGCTTGAAGTACATCTTCACGCAAAAAGAATTGAACATGAGACAGAGGAGATGGTTAGAACTTATCAAAGACTATGATTTGGAAATCATGTACCATGAGGGCAAGGCCAACGTTGTGGCTGATGCCTTAAGCCGAAAAAGAAGCCATGTGGAGGAAGCAAACTGGATATTACATGATGAGTTGGTGAATGATATTAAGAGGTTGCAAATTGAGGTGGTTGAGCAAGGGGTGGTAGACAAGAGGTGGAGCTATACAACATGAATGCGTATTCGGATTTCCACAAGGAAATATTGGAACATCAACAAGAAGATGACAAGTTAAGGAAGATAAGACAGAAGGTTGACAAAGGAGAAGCACCAGACTTTGTGATTCATGAAGATGGGAGTTTAAGATTCAGAGGTAGATGGTGTGTGCCAAGCCGGTGCACAAGTGTTAAGACAAAGTTGATGGAGGAGGCTCACAACTCTGGGTACTCTATACACCCTGGAGGAGATAAGCTATACAAAGACATCAAGAGGCATTATTGGTGGCCAGGCATGAAGAGAGATGTAGCAGAGCACGTGGCTAAGTGTTTGACATGTCAGAAAGTTAAAATTGAGCATAAGAAAACACCGGGTATGTTACAGCCGTTAGGCATACCAAGTTGGAAATGGGATTCTATATCCATGGATTTTATAAGTGGGCTGCCAGTTACCAAGGGAGGAATGGATCAAATATGGGTAGTAGTTGATAGGTTAACTAAAACCGCTAGGTTCATACCGATGAAGAAGACATGGTCTATGGAGCAACTAGTGGATGCTTACATTCGGAATGTGGTGAGATATCATGGGATTCCATCAGAGATCATTTCAGACAGAGACTCTAGATTCACTTCAAGATTTTGGCAAGAATTCAAAGAGCAATGGGTACAAAGTTGAATCTCAGTACGGCGTATCATCCTCAAACAGATGGCCAAACGGAGAGAACAATCCAAACTCTAGAGGACATGATGAGAGCTTGCGCAATGGACTACCAAGGATCGTGGGTAGATAAGCTACACTTAATTGAATTCTCCTACAACAATAGTTATCATGCAAGCATTAAGGCAGCACCCTATGAAGCATTATACGGAAGGAAGTGTAGGACACCACTGTGTTGGAGTGACTCGGGAGAACCGATAATAGTCGGACCACAACTCACTGAAGAAATGAGTCATCAAGTCAAAAATATCCAGCAGAGGATGAAGGCTGCACAAGATAGGCAAAAATCATATGCAGACTTGCATAGGAGACCGGTAGAATTTCAGGAAGGAGATAAGGTGTTCCTAAAGGTATCACCAACAAGAAGTGTAGTACGTTTTGGTAAGAGAGGCAAATTAGCTCCGAAATACATTGGACCTTATGAAGTGCTGGGGAGAGTAGGCAAAGTAGCTTATAGGCTGGCGTTACCTGTGGATTTGGAGCAAGTACACAATGTATTCCATTCTCGTCTCGCAATTGAAAAGATACATACCGGACGAGACCCATGTACTACAACCAGAGGAGGTGGAGTTGGAACCAAATTTATCCTACGTTGAGCAACCGATGAGAATATTGGATCACAAGTCAAGGGAAACCAGAGGGAGATCGGTGGAAATGGTAAAGATATTATGGGATCACCATGGAATTCAAGAAGCAACTTGGGAGCTAGAAAGCAAGATGAGGAAACAGCACCCACACCTATTTGATCAAGGTTAGTTATATGTTAGAAGTTTCGGGAGAAACTTTCTTTTTAAGGAGGGGAGAGCTTGGGGCAAAATTAGGGATAAATCCCTTGATTCTATGTGATAATTACTAAATTTCTTGATGTGATAGGGATAAATCCTTTGATTCTATGTGATAATTACTGAATTTCTTGATGTGATGGACCTAGGATGAGTTGATTATTGAGTAATATGTGATAATTAGTGCATAATCGCTTGATACGATATGTTTTGAATGTTTGGGTATGTGGATATATGTTGGAAGCATTGGAAGTACAGCTCATTTTGAGTATTGATTACCAATGATATGTGTGGTCATGTGGAAAATTTGTGGATTTGTATCTCTAGAGGAGCTATGGGTTCCATATGAACCGTTATTTTATGTGTAAGAATTGCTTGAATCCTTGAATAGACAACCGTTAACATCGGTTTAACTATATTTGAATGATGTTGCTGGACCATTATGGTTAGATAGCTTCGAGGACGAAGCTTTGTTTAAGGAGGGGAGAATGAAACACCCTAAATTGCTAGGAATTTATATAGTGATATAGATCACTGTATAGTCGTAGCTCACTAGGAACTACTTACTGAGAATTAAGTGTTAGTGTGTCGTCTCCTTATTCCAATATCTTTAAGTGTTGATCCAATGATATTATCCCATGAAGTATATCATTTTCATTAGACCATTCATGGCCATAAGATAGACAGCAAGGTCTAGCCAATTTATTCTTATACAACAGTCCATTTCTTTCGGTTATTTTGGACTCGGTTAGCTAATTATTATCATGTTGCCACTTCCTATTCCTATACCTTAATGTTGTCAACCAAACTAGACATTCCATACACATTATTGAGCTTTATTTCATGGCTCAAAATCAAGCCAAACAAGGCTCCAAATCTGCCTATACTTGCCGCCCACATTAAGGGTATTCAAACATGTAACAATTGTTACATGTTACTTCTTGTCACATAAACTATCACATTTCCTTATATAATCCTAAGTATTATAATTCCCAAGTATATCATCAGTATGTGGCCGATTTTTATATGCTGTAACACTTCCATAGCAGCCATTAAATAACATGTATAATTCAGCCACTTATATTATAATGTAACATTATTACACTCTTGTCTCCTTACCATTTAAGTAATAGTATTAACATCTTTGGTCTGATTAAACAAGTCCCATGGCTGGAGACAAACTTTTGAGGTGTCAACACCAGGTCTTCTTGAATTACAATGTGGGTTATGTGTCATTATTTCAGCCAAGACTACATTAGACTTCAATAAACAAACATGCTGAAATGGAAAAACAATTCTCCTTGTTGTGCATATTGGGATCGGCTGGATGGGGCTTCACTCATGCCTAGATCATTGTCTTCTCAGCCTTCCCAAACTCTTATAAACATTCCACAAATACCAATTAAAGAATACAGCAAAGAATTAACTTGGAGAGTTGATCCAAGTGAGAACACATGTGCTGAAAAGTCTTGCCAAGTGCAGATTTTTGTCTCTCTCTTTGCATGCTCTCGGTTTTAACCCCTCCCCATGCCCTCATGTTTCCACTTCAACATTACTCCTCACTTCCCTAACATCCCTAGCTGAGTTAGAAGTCAGAAGTTGAGAGAAAACTGAAAGAAAAGAGAAGGAAAAACGTTGAGAAGGGAAAGGAAAGAAAAGAGTGCTGAACCAGAAAAATTCTGCTGCTGTATCCCTTCATTTCTGGTCCTATAATTCGTTTTTCATCCATTACCAAAGCTTGTTTCTTTCACCCAATCCCTTCCCCTGTGTGTCTAGAGGTTAGATCAAAAGAAAAACCAAGAAAAAGTCTTATTAACAAGAGAGAAATAGAGCAAACCGTGAAGAGCTGCTGCTGCTGGAATTTTCTGCTGCTGTTGCTGTTTGATGTGCATGCACCAGCTTAGGAGGAGGATTTAGAGTCCAATTGCTGGAAGTATTAAGAGGAGAAGGAGAGCTCTTTTATCTGTAGAAATTCCCAACAAAAACTAACTAGTTATGGCTAGAGGATCTGAGGTAACTTTCATGTACAACAATGTTCAAAAACTGAAAAATTCATTTGTTGTTTTCGGTTCTGTTTGGTTCTGATTGAGTGTGATGTTTCTGTAAATTTTGAGATGTGTTATGGTTGATTAGTAGAGGTTAAAACCCTCTACATTGCTTATGAATTTCGTGGCTCATGCAGGTGGTAAGTTAAGTTAGGAAAGAACAAAGGAAGAATGACATAAAAAGTGCTTTAAGGATTGCATGTGCAATCGGTTTTGTTGTTTCTGTATACTAAGTATTATGTGATGTTTTACAGCTTGAATTGATGAGGAAATGATGTTATTTTGTTGGTTATAAGTCCAGGTCGAAATGGTGTCAAATGGGATAGGTTTCCTAGACAAATAACAAGACAAAGTTAGTGGTACATATAATGTACATTTAGATATATGGTGTGTTTTAGTAACCATTGGTGGTAGAAGTTTGATGAGATAATGATTTCCTCCTAAGATGGACAGAACCTTAGGTAATGAGATGGATAGGTTAATATGAGGTTTAGACATATGTTTAGTGACTATAAGTTTGATGAAACATGGCTAGTTAACTAGGTGAGTTAACTAGAGAAAATCTACCATAAACTTATCGTTTTGGCTATAAAGTTCTTGTTGCTTTGGTTTCTGGTGTTTTAATGAACATGGGGTCTTATACTGACCATATGATGTTATATGACCATTGGGTTCAAACAAAAATTGTAATAACACTTTAATACACATAGGAGCACAATAAGTGTTACTAAAGGATTTTGATCACTGTTATTGTAGTAATTTCGGTATGGTTGGTTTTTCTGGTTGTGATGTGTGACTATAACTTATGTGTGGTGAATATTGATGTTTATACTGATTATATAAGGTGGGACAACCACTTGGTGAACTTAAATTGGTGAAAATGCTTGAGCATTCATAAACATACGAAATAGTTACTGTGATGAGTATACTTACTGTTTTGAGTTGCTTCTGCCCACTAATTGTTGTGGCTGCTTATACTGACCTTGCTTGGTGTATTAAGTTGTGTAATATGGTTCTGGACATGAGGAATGTGTTGGTCAATGTTGCAATGTTTGTCCATGGATTACTCCTACCAATGTATTGGAGTTTTGTAATGCCCTACTAATGTATTGGGAATTATTTTACCGCTCCTACCAATGTATTGGAGCTAAGCTACTATGATCTACTCTAGGGGCTGATGACCTTTAGAGGGTGTGCACACTTAAGGACATAGAGTGAGGTGAGATTTGTTCCAAGGGGTTTTCTCCCGAGGTCCAGTGGTTATGATTGTTTGTTCCAAGGGCTTGCCCGAGGTCCAGTGGTGTGTAAGGTTGTTCGAAAGTATTTATTATGTGGTGGAATTGAATACCTACTATGTTATCTACTGACTAACAATTGATTTTATGGTGTATGTGTGTGTATTCATGTTCTGGTTGGTTAGTTATTTGCTTTGGTCTGAAGAAATGTGCAGGTGATGAAATACCGAATTGTTGTGTTGATATTATTTTGCTTGTGACAAGGGACTGCCCTTGCTATGTGATTATGAGAAATTGTTATCATTACTGTATGAATGTGTATTATTGGAGTTTTGCAAAGATAAAATGAATTTTACAAGTTGTAGTGGAAGTTACTCAATTTGCTGATTTGCAACTGCAACCCCTTCCTTGTTTGTGTTTGGATTTATGGTTGCAGAGTGAGATGTACGCATGGTTGGCACCTTACCCAGAAGTGGAGCTGACCCATTGCCACTTCATTTATGTTTACTTAGTGAATAGCTTTTCTCTAAGGAAGGGTGTATGTGTTCTGATTGTCAGGAAGCCTCTTTTTCCTGCTCTAGGTTACTATAAGCTGCGTACCACAGCTAGGATGAGGGTGTTGTACCGGTAGAGGGAAGTGCGTAAAAGATTTAAGGGACTCAAGAGGGCTCGTGTGTGTGTTAATTAGCCCTCTAGGCCATGTAGTTGAACTATGGTTCGTTCTGAATTTGGTAGTTGTCATTTTGTACTAAGTTGGAGGTTATCGGTGTTGTAGTTAATGTTGCTTTTGTTGAACCGTTAAGACTCTATGTTGAACCCAGACTATGTAAGGATAATGTAATGTTTTATCTATGAAGTTAAGATATAGTATGTTTAAAAGTTGGAAGTTTAGCCTTAGCACCCACTAGGGAGTGGGTGTGGCGTTGTAGCACCCCTTTGAGAGTTAATCGGGAAGTCTTCCGCTGCGACTGTCCGGTGAGAGTTGTGTCCTTGCGAATGGGGGTGTTACAAAGTTGGTAGCACAACTTTTTAACACCCCCATTCGCAAGACACAACTCTCACCGGACAGTCGCAGCGGAAACTTCCCGATTACTCCTCAAGGGGTGCTACAACGCCACCCCCCCCTAGTGGGTGTAAGGCTAAACTTCCAACTTTTAAACATACACATATCTTAACTTCATAGATAAAACATTACATTATCCTTACATAGTCTGGGTTCAACATAGATCTTAACGGTTCACAAAAGCAACATTAACTTACAACCCGATAACCTCCAACTTAGTACAAATGACAACTACCAATTCAAACGAACCATAGTTCAACTACATGGCCTAGAGGGCTAATTACACACACCACGAGCCCTCTTGAGTCCCTTAAATCTTTTACGCACTTCCTCTACCGGTAACACCCTCATCCTAGCTGTGGTACGCAGCTTATAGTAACCTAGAGCAGAAAAAGAGGCTTCCTGACAATCATACCAATACCCCTTCCTTAGAGAAAAGCTATTCACTAAGTAAACATAAATGAAGTGGCAATGGGTCAGCTCCACTTCTGGGTAGGTGCCAACCATGCGTACATCTCACTCTGCAACCATAAATCCAACCCAAACAGGAAGGGGTTGCAGTTGCAAATCAGCAAATTGAGTAACTTCCACTACAACTTGTAAAATTCATTTTATCTTTGCAAAACTCCAATAATACACATTCATAGTAATGATAACAATTTCTCATATCACATAGCAAGGGCAGTCCCTTGTCACAAGCAAAATAATATCAACACAACAATTCGGTATTTCATCACCTGCACATTTCTTCAGACCAAAGCAAATAACTAACCACCAGAACATGAATACACACCATACACCATAAAATCAATTGTTAGTCAGTAGATAACATAGTAGGTATTCAATTCCACCACATAATAAATACTTTCGAACAACCTTACACAACCACTGGACCTCGGCCAGCCCTTGGAACAAACATCATATAACCACTGGACCTCGGGAGAAACCCCTTGGAACAAATCTCACCTCACTCTATGTCCTTAAGTGTGCACACCCTCTAAAGGTCTCAGCCCCTAGAGTAGATCATAGTAGCTTAGCTCCAATACATTGGTAGGAGCGGTAAAATAATTCCCAATACATTAGTAGGGCATTACAAAACTCCAATACATTGGTAGGAGTAATCCATGGACAAACATTGCCAACATTGACCAACACATTCCTCATGTCCAGAACCATATTACACAACTTAATACACCAAGCAAGGTCAGTATAAGCAGCCACAACAATTAGTGGGCAGAAGCAACTCAAAACAGTAAGTATACTCATCACAGTAACTATTTCGTATGTTTATGAATGCTCAAGCATTTTCACCAATTTAATTTCACCAAGTGGTTGTCCCACCTTATATAATCAGTATAAACATCAATATTCACCACACATAAGTTATAGTCACACTCACAACCAGAAAAACCAACCATACCGAAATTACTACAATAACAGTGATCAAAATCCTTTAGTAACACTTATTGTGCTCCTATGTGTATTAAAGTGTTATTACAATTTTGTTTGAACCCAATGGTCATATAACATCATATGGTCAGTATAAGACCCCATGTTCATTAAAACACCAGAAACCAAAGCAACAAGAACTTTATAGCCAAACCGATAAGTTTATGGTAGATTTTTCTCTAGTTAACTCACCTAGTTAACTAGCCATGTTTCATCAAACTTATAGTCACTAACATATGTCTAAACCTCATATTTAACCTATCGATCTCATTACCTAAGGTTCTGTCCATCTTAGGAAATCATTATCTCATCAAACTTCTACCACAATGGTTACTAAAACACACCATATATCTAAATGTACATTTATATGTACCACCTAACTTTGTCTTGTTATTTGTCTAGGAAACCTATCCCATTTGACACCATTTCGACCTGGACTTATAACCAACAAAATAACATCATTTCCTCATCAATTCAAGCTGTAAAACATCACATAATACTTAGTATACAGAAACAACAAAACCGATTGCACATGCAATCCTTAAAGCACTTTTTATGTCATTCTTCCTTTGTTCTTTCCTAACTTAACTTACCACCTGCATGAGCCACGAAATTCATAAGCAATGTAGAGGGTTTTAACCTCTACTAATCAACCATAACACTCCAAAATTTACAGAAACATCACACTCAATCAGAACCAAACAGAACCGAAAACAACAAATGAATTTTTCAGTTTTTTGAACATTGTTGTACATGAAAGTTACCTCAGATCCTCTAGCCATAACTAGTTAGTTTTTGTTGGGAATTTCTACAGATAAAACTCTCCTTCTCCTCTTAATACTTCCAGCAATTGGACTCTAAATCCTCCTCCTAAGCTGGTGCATGCACTCAAACAGCAACAGCAACAGAAATTCCAGCAGCAGCAGCTCTTCACGGTTTGCTCTATTTCTCTCTTGTTATAAGACTTTTTCTTGGTTTCTCTTTTGATCTAACCTCTAGACACACAGGGGAAGGGATTGGGTGAAAGAAACAAGCTTTGGTAATGGATGAAAAACGAATTATAGGACCAGAAATGAAGGGATACAGCAGCAGAATTTTTCTGGTTCAGCACTCTTTTCTTTCCTTTCCCTTCTCAACGTTTTTCCTTCTCTTTTCTTTCAGTTTTCTCTCAACTTCTGACTTCTAACTCAGCTAGGGATGTTAGGGAAGTGAGGAGTAATGTTGAAGTGGAAACATGAGGGCATGGGGAGGGGTTAAAACCCAGAGCATGCAAAGAGAGAGACAAAAATCTGCACTTGGCAAGACTTTTCAGCACATGTGTTCTCACTTGGATCAACTCTCCAAGTTAATTCTTTGCTGTATTCTTTAATTGGTATTTGTGGAATGTTTATAAGAGTTTGGGAAGGCTGAGAAGACAATGATCTAGGCATGAGTGAAGCCCCATCCAGCCGATCCGATCCCAATATGCACAACAAGGAGAATTGTTTTTTCCATTTCAGCATGTTTGTTTATTGAAGTCTAATGTAGTCTTGGCTGAAATAATGACACATAACCCACATTGTAATTCAAGAAGACCTGGTGTTGACACCTCAAAAGTTTGTCTCCAGCCATGGGACTTGTTTAATCAGACCAAAGATGTTAATACTATTACTTAAATGGTAAGGAGACAAGAGTGTAATAATGTTACATTATAATATAAGTGGCTGAATTATACATGTTATTTAATGGCTGCTATGGAAGTGTTACAGCATATAAAAATCGGCCACATACTGATGATATACTTGGGAATTATAATACTTAGGATTATATAAGGAAATGTGATAGTTTATGTGACAAGAAGTAACATGTAACAATTGTTACATGTTTGAATACCCTTAATGTGGGCGGCAAGTATAGGCAGATTTGGAGCCTTGTTTGGCTTGATTTTGAGCCATGAAATAAAGCTCAATAATGTGTATGGAATGTCTAGTTTGGTTGACAACATTAAGGTATAGGAATAGGAAGTGGCAACATGATAATAATTAGCTAACCGAGTCCAAAAATAACCGAAAGAAATGGACTGTTGTATAAGAATAAATTGGCTAGACCTTGCTGTCTATCTTATGGCCATGAATGGTCTAATGAAAATGATATACTTCATGTGATGATAATATCATTGGATCAACACTTAAAGATATTGGAATAAGGAGACGACACACTAACACTTAATTCTCAGTAAGTAGTTCCTAGTGAGCTACGACTATACAGTGATCTATATCACTATATAAATTCCTAGCAATTTAGGGTGTTTCAGCTACTGATTAGAATCCCGTATAACAACACAACTCTCTATGGTACCCCGTACCGTCACTAATACCTCCCGGTTACTAACTGTCAACGTTGTTCAGTTTTCGGCTTAACTCGGGATTTGGAAAACGTTATATTACATGTGTAGTCTCGTCTTGTATATTAATATACTTAATGTTTGAACTTTGTCATCGCATGTAACTTATATACCCTTGTATATTATTTAGTTTATTTCTATTTTGCATGTATAATTCTTATCATATATTATACATTTCACCTTAGCATTTATTTTTCTAAGGTTTGTTTTTTCCAAATTTAATGGAGTATAATCCCTGTAAAAATACCTTGGATTATATATACATCCTTATTATTTCATGTATACTCCTAACATTAGAATTTCCATATCTAATGTTTGTAATTCTTTCCTCTTTATCTTATACCATTTTAGTTATCATAATATATAGTTATTAAACCATATTACATTTTTCCACTCCATAACATATATTTATTTATATACATGTATTATGGGACTATTTATTATATGGTAAGTCTTTATAATATATTCATTCTCTTTAATGAATATTTCTTATATTATAAATGTTACGCCCTTATAACATTAAAACCATATTATAAATTTTTATTTAAAAATGCTCATATTACCGAATAGCACCTATTTTCTCAAATATTTACAAAATCTACCACATATTTTATATATTGTTATATATATAGTTACATAACATATATTTTGACATTTATGTCATCAAAACAATTATAACTTATAGTTATATATTGTTAATAAATACCAACAACCCATTAAACTTTCGGTTTTTATTTTCTACACCACTAAACTTCTATAATCACAAATCTAACCCAATTTATAATACATAGTTTTCTAATGTCATTAAAACTATATTATACATATATCTTTGTAAAACCTTATATATAACTCCAAAAATTCCCAACTATACCAAAAGGTTATAAATATTATTCCTAAACTTATACTTCCTATAATTCTCGGTTTTGCCCATATGTTGCCCATTTGTAACAATGTTATGAAATATCATATATTATACTTATATAATTCATATAAACTCCAAATTTAACCAAATAAACTTCTATAAATTCCTAATAACCTAAGGTCTATTCTGAATTCCATTTAGTACCCCAAGTTTTCGGAAATCACAATATAAACCCATCTCTTATAAATCCTTTACAATTTAATAACTATCTTAATATAAGGTAGTATTTTAATTTCTTAAATTCTCCAAACTTGGTCAAAGTCTCCTTTATAGTCAACTTTGACTTCTAATGCCAAATGGGAACCAAACTTTTGGTAATTACTAGTTATACCCCATAGTTTTCTATTTTTACAATTTTGACCCAAAACTTTATAAAATGTTATAATTTTTATTAAATTCATTTAAAAAAAACCCTAAACTCCTCTAATAAGCCCACAGCTTTATATTTTACTAGTAATTACCATTTGACCCCAAACTTAACTATATAAGCATAAATTAAACTAAATAAGCTTTAAACTTAAATTAAAATGGCCTAATGACATGGCCTTATTACAACTTTGCTTTATAACATAAAAGTACACATAAATAGCTCAATTTATACAATAAACTCACGACCTTGCTGTAGTTTTTTATTTTTTTTCCACATAATGTCATAATTTGACCATTATGTTAATTAAATCACTTAAATGACTACCTTAATTTATCTTAGTCATTTTTTTCCATACTTAGGTTAATATAACCCATATATTTAACTCCACTCTCGGCATAATAAATATATGCTAAGAAATCATAAAAATGATAAGTTTAAGGTGTTTATACCTTGATTTATCCTTGTAACAACTCGGCAACTTGGAAGAAAAATTATCACATCATTTACATGTTTAATACATTACACACCAAAATAAGATATGGTTACACTCCAAGCATGAGCTTAACCATAAGGAATAATTAATGTAAGATTTAAGGCAAAAATCACCTTAAAATGCAAGGAAGTTTCCAAATGATTTCGGCCTGAATTAAACACACCACATGGTGTTAAATTCATCATATAAACATAGGAAATAGCTAGACAACAACAAGCTGCTATGGTAATAGGTTTTACCTTGGCAAAATGCCTTAAAGAATGGTATTTTCTTTGAATTTCGGCCACCCTTGCTCCAAATGGTTAACCAACTGAATGAACATGTAAATATGAATATTATGAGTGTATAAACTCATAAAAATCAAGAGAAGAAAACCGTATGAAGAAAGGAGATGCTTAAGGTATGTTTTTACCTTAAAATGCAAATTTTGGAAACCTTGGTCCCTATACTTGCTTCAGCTGAGATTGGTGTTTGTTATAGCCTTAAAACACTGAGAATGAGCCATGGAAAGTGATAGATCATGAGCTCCAAGTGTAGGTAATGAAGAGATGAAGAAAAAGAGCTAAAATATGCCTTAAAACCATTACCTTAGGTGCTTAAGAGATTGATTTGTCTTCCACACTCAAGAACAAAGCTTGAGAGAGTTTGGAAGGGTTGATGGCTCGGCTGGAATGGGACAAGAGGCATGAGAATGAGAGGAAAGGTGTTTAAATGGTTAAAATGTATTAAAAGGAATAGTAACAAGGTGATTCATCACTTTAGGAAGATATTTAGCATTAATGTTGTGTGTGCTGTCTTCCTTCCTCCTTGCCTGCCGACAGCTATAAGGTTAGAAGGGTCAATTATTTGACCATTGACCAAACTTGGTCAATTTGCTTAAAATGCACTATTTGGGTTACTATTCACAAATAAATGTCATATTTTGATTTTTATTTTCAAACTTTGATTTAGACTTTATAATATAGTCTATCATGTCAAATTAATGATATAAATGATATACTCCAGTCTTTAAAATGACAAAAAGTCATTATCTTAGAGCTCATACACAAAAACGTGCTTTAAGGTGTTTTAGTGCACATTTTGTGTCACAGGGTGTTTCCGAGCTTAGTTTTTTTTAGAACAGTTTTGTTGTGTTCCTTACTTCATTATAATACTTAGGAATCCACTTTGGATCCTATTTGAGGTCTTACAATCTTTATGGTGTCTTAAAGCACATTTTTGGCTTTACCGATCTTAAAGCATGTTTTGCCTTGTTGAGATCTTTTAGATTGTTCCCCAATGGTATTTAGATGTTTATTAACCATCTTAGATCATTAATAGATCATTTAATTAAGTTTTAAGGTTAGGGGTATTTCAATAAATACTTAACCGTCCATCCAATCCAAACAGTCATAAATACTTAACCATCCATCCAATCCAAATATTCATTAAATATCACAAACAACAATTGTATATCGAACATATCGAATAATAATACTGAATAAACGCCGTAGCGAACACCATCCTTAGTTAATTTAATTTGGCCTTCATGGCCCCATCCATCCAAACCATGTTAATTAAATACCAGTTGGGCGTCATGTTGGGACAACCCGATAACCTCACCATGGACAGTAGTCCTCCCGTACACACAAAGGTGCTCATTTTGCCAGAGGTCCGGAGGCCCCTGACTATTCACTTTGCCTCGTAAGGCGTCCATATAAAGGCCGTAGCCACCTGACCCACGATCCAAATAGGGCTCATTGGGTATAAACCTGGAGCGGAACCCGATCGGGAACCCCTCAGTGATCACAAATGCGCAACCAGGTAGTTCGTAAACTACACTGGATTCCTCCCCTCAACTCATACCAACTCTCTCTCATAATGTTTAAGATATGCTCTTAGTTTTATGGAGAATACAACTTATTAATTAGCTGCCCAATGGGTCTCACGCATACCTAGAAGTAATCTAGGTTATATTCATGTTTGAGATCCATGCTCTAGAGACCGACAATGTCGTGACTCATCCCTAAGTGTTTTACTTAGGTTACCATATACTTAATATTAATACTAAGGTTATTATATTAAGTAACCGTCATGTCATCACATTAAACACATATGTATGTTTATATAAGTCGATCTATAGTCGACGTAGTGTTAGTCCCGTAGGATGCTCGTGCATAAATAAATAATGCAGTAACACACATAACACACAAGTTATATCAACCAAATACGAGCCCAAGGAATTCCTTAGGACAACCCGGATCAAACCCCTTTACATACCGTACACCTTAGACCAAGGATGCGCAGTGTAGACCACTAGCTCGTCAAGCGCCTTCGTCTACAGTATGATCTAAACGGTAATAAAACTATAAGTCAGTCTCCCTGACTAACTACATCCGGTATTTCCGAATAGCAAGTAACCCCGACAGTTCATCCCCGGATTTCTACAATTAATTGTTACGGGTTTCTCTAAACCAGTCGGCTTTGTTACTAAAACTCGTATTTCGACTGGATTTTATTTCATTATATTTCTTTAATCTTATCCATCATTGAATTTAGGTATATAACCTATAGTTACATGGATGCATGCATTATTTATTATATTGTATCATTTTCCACCTTCCATTATAATACATTGTATTATATAATCCATTAATCCTTTAATAATTTATATTTGAATTAAAAAACTTATAACATATAGTTTATAAACTATTTCCATATAATAATCTCCACCATTATATTATATGGTTTCCAACCATAATATATATCCATCCTTACATACATTATTCTCGCATATGTATATATTTACCATATAGGTAAGTTTCATGAGTTATAAAACTCTTATATTATATGTTACATTTTATCATCTTATATTAGATGATTATTCCCATTAGTTGTATTATATATACAACTTATATTAAGATTATTATCCTAATATTATGTAACATTTTATGTTGTATAATTACAACTCCTCCTAAGGTTTAATCAATAAATACCTTAGTTTATAAATCTTATTTATTTATAGTTTGTCACATTATTTAATGTGTATATCCTTACTTATATTAATTCCATCTAAACCACCTTAACACCATATAATTGTTATAACATTTATAACATTGTAGACCATAGTCTAAAATTCATTTTCCAACTCTTATTAATTCGGTACAGCCCTAAACTTTTCTTTAATTTCATTTTAACCCCAATACATTATGTAATGTTATACCATATACTAATATCATATAATGAAATTTTTATTTCCTTTAATGTAACACCCCCACCGCTAATCCTTCCATTATCCTCTAATCATACTCATAATTACCTTACTCGCAGCAGAATACTTACTTACTTACTTACTCCCGGCGGGTGATACAACGCTGTTAGCCATCCAAGACTAACAAGCTACTACTACTTACAGTAACGGTCTGACTATTAGAATATACCGAATACATGATACTTACTTTATAACGCCTAATACTTACTTACATTTGATTACCGAGTATCCAAATTATATAAATTACATTCCAAGTCTATTCTCAAAATTAAGAGTTTGTACGTCTACTCTTTCCTACTCAATCACAATTCATCATCCAAAAAGGTGTACCACATGGTACACCGGCTACTCAAAAGCCCTAGTCATGTACACTCGGCACACACACCATCCCAATCTACTAACTACCCCAAAAAGAGTTCATTCCGGTCTTTACTCGACCATCACGCCTCGCGGGTACCTGTAGAATAAAAACATCCCCCTAGGGGTCAGCTTACGCTGAATATGATAACCGCATACCCCACGTACTAGCGAGGGTACGCCAACTATTTGGTCGAGTACATGCGGTTCGTTTCATTCACACATACATACATACATGCTTTAAACCATACAATTCGATACATTCATTTCACAAGGCATACGTACATTCAATACATGCAAGGAAGACATCGCAAGTCAACCATTCATACTTACCGAATACTCGCCGCAATACGGAGATACTCTTCTCCAATTCATACAAAGGTCTTGTTAGCTTCATTACACACCCGGGTTAATCGGGTGTTCAATAATATTTTACTCAAGGTCAATGACTTACAATAGTCAAGACCCATACTCATACAATACTTTACTTCTTACTTACTTTACTCAAGTCAAGTCGGTACGACCTCCGGGCAGGGATTACTACATCCCACCACCGGGCTTTAGGGTGGCCCACTAATCCAGGATGCTACCCATTCAAGGGATTTGGTCCATGGAAAAGATTACAGCCAGGATTCGGATCCAACCTCTTGTGTTTCCTTATCCTCACGCGTGGCCGAAACTATATCGGGCTTCTACTCATTCCATTTTACTCATTACTCATGTTAGGAGTTAGATGGTTAGGAATTAGTAGAAGTCATTACTTTTATACCATACACCAATACACTACTCAAGTACACAACATTTACACATACTCTTCATTCTCATTCATATATTTCATGAATTATACAAACTAAATGTTCAAGAGGATACAACAAGAACAATATAGTTCAAACACAGTTAAGTGCAATAAAAGTCCGATTCGTGCATTTATCTTATTGGTGATCACATAAGCACACAAATCGGGGTAACCAAGTTAGGATACAGGGCATGAATAAATCATACCGTTCACCGTCGTATTCATACTACCGGTCCTTCGGTGTTCACAAATCGAATCCTATAACATACATGGAGTTGTATGGTTAAAGACTTATTATTTGTTTAGCTCCTACTCCAATACCTTTCCCTAAGCATACTCACTAAGTCTTACATATTACAAGTGGTTACGAATTCATTTCTTACTTTGGGTTTGCTTCCTTACTCATGTACAAGTTCTCTTATTACTCTTAACCACAATGGCATATACTTATATATATATATATATATACAGGTGTGTGCATATATATATGTACATATGATTACTAGGGTTAGCACATATATTTTATTTTATAAGTTTGGGCCGACCGACCCACCGTCCGACCCAACCTCTGGGTCTGTCCATTCCAGTGAGTTTCCCGTTCTTCAGACTTTGCCCGACCGACCCAAGACTGTTCCGACCGACTCATGCACCTCTGGGTCGGTCCGTTACAGAAAGTTCCCGCCCTAGAATCCATCATGACCAACCCACGACCGACTCACGGCTTCTGGGTCGGTCCGTTCCAGGAAGTTTTGGTTGGTTCTGTTACTTATGCCCCGACCGACCCACCGACCGATCCAACCTCTGGGTCGGTCGGTAGCAGAACATGCCTACAGACTTTTTTTTTCATTTCCTTTCTTACCCATTGATAAGTGTCCAATGAGCATGTTTATTAGGTGTATTTCATATATAATATTAGCACTTTTCTTGCTCATTTCTCCACTTCGGTTAGTTTTCCTCTAGTTTATGTTTTATTGTTTATCTCACAATTTATTGGTTAAACATGAGGAAAACCAAGCTGGGAGTAAAGTAGACGAAGAGACGAACGCATAGACGCAAACGGCTCAGGAAATGGAGTCCAAACGAAGAATCTAGAGCCGGTCAAAGTTTGAAGGAAAATAGGTCACGGTCAAGTTGCAACCGCCTATAGCCAGGCGGACACCAGGGCGGTCAAGGCCACCAACCGCCTATAGCCAAGCGGACGTAGATGCGGACACAATCACCAACCGCCTGTTCCAAGGCGGAGTCCAGGGCGGACACTAATGAAACCGCCTAGTATGGGGCTGTTGCTTAGGCGGTCGTGACTAAAAATCAGTCGTGAACAGTTTTCTTCTTCGCGCCGACTCTGCAACGCCTACCTTAATTCCCTCACGCGTTTCGGCTTGTCCCCTGCAATAATGAAGCAATCAATGAAGCAATCAACTGCAATCAATCCTCCACTCCAGACTACCTCTTCCCTTCCTCTATAAATACTCAGTTACTGCAACCTTGAACGGGTGCACGGAGTAAACTAGAAAATCAACCCACGCTCACCTCATTTCATTCTCTTCCAGTAAATCACTCCCGTACATCACACACACCCATTCAGCCCCCAGAACTCAAACTCTCCAATTCACCCATTCCACATACAATAACCTACGTACATGTTCCACTCTTCGTTCTCTTCATTTCTCCATTCACCATTCACGCCTCCGTGTTATTATTACGTCCAACCTCTGTCTGACTTATTACCAGTTAATATGTCAGGCTAAGGAGGATTTGCTCCGGGCAAGGGTTTTAATTATGGTTTGTTTATTATGTAATCAATATTTCTACCGGTTAAAATAAATACAGTTTGTTACGCTTAAAGGTTATCTCTCACCATTTTAATAAATTACATGAATTTATTAAAATGCTTTCCTAAGTCTATTTTGATCAGACCAGGTGATAAATAGACAGGTTAATTAAGCCGTAAATCTGGAGAAAGCTTATTATGATTTAATAAGTTAGTATTTTCAGATGCAATTATAATTCCTCGAATTTAACGTCCGTTTACATAAGTATTGCTCGAACCTTGATTAGACCGAGCATTTTCTGGTAAACGAGTTCTTATGAGTCTATGACTTAGTCCTTAAGATAATAACAGGAATTTTGCCAAATATATTAAACCGGTAGAGATAGCATAATTAATCAGATTATATAAACCTGAACCCGGAGTTCCATTTAATTCATCTGCACTCAGTTATCTTTTCTGCTATTTAATTTCTCTAAAACAAGTCAATTAACTTCCCCCCTTTTGTGACAAGCTTAGGAACTATTTTATCTCGCTATAAGTCCCACAGTTTGACCCCGGCCGCTTCTTCTGTTTTACTATACTACAACGACCGGGTTTTATTTGCAGCCCGACAGATATTTTGAGTATTAATTTCTTTCTTTTATGAATTTCACCAGTGCTAATAACTCACGATATTATCCTTCTGCAAAATGGCGCCGTTGTCGGGGACTTGATTTAATCTAGTCCCTAAGCCCCGGTTAATTCACCTGTTATATTATAATAATCTGTCATATTATCTTGTTAATAATCTAATTTCGGACATCGGACTTCTGATCTGACTTGGACATCTAACTTTGGACTTCGGACTTCTGACATCTTAATATTATTGTCATTTATTTCTGTCATTTCTTTCCATTGTC
Organism: Limonium bicolor; assembly: GCA_023374045.1. Taxonomy (NCBI): domain Eukaryota; kingdom Viridiplantae; phylum Streptophyta; class Magnoliopsida; order Caryophyllales; family Plumbaginaceae; genus Limonium; species Limonium bicolor. The sequence goes on from CM041781.1 coordinate 179,926,524, forward strand.
CTTCAAATTTCCAGTATACTAACTACTAACTTAAAATTTCTTGTCATTTCTTTCCATTGTCATTTCAATTTCCTGTCATTTCTTTCCATTGTCATTTCAATTTCCTGTCATTTCTTTCCATTGTCATTTCTTTCCATTGTCTCTACTACTAACTTAAAATTTCTGTCAACTAATTCCTAACATTTTTATTTTTTCCTAACATATAACCAGTTCTTTTCTCTGTTTTGAGTGGTGAATGCCTTTTACCAGGTCACACAGCTACCCAGAAAATATTAGTAATCACACGGCTGGTTACAATCCAGAATCGAGAGAACCTTTCTGCGCACCCTAAGGCAGAGACGAACTCAACAAAACATTACCACCACAGTGATAGATTCTGACCCGGAAGCTAACATGGCATCTACACCAGCAACGGTTCGAAATATCAACAGGCCGTCTAACCAAGGACAACAGCCTGCTATCATCCTTCCTCACCTTAGCCCATCTGAATACGATGAGTGGCAGAAGCTGAAGCCATATCATCAGATCAGATGTGTGAAAGAATTGGGCATGTTTGATGGCACCAGTCCAGACGAAGCCCTGTTACATGTTACAAAATTCTTGCAACATGCCAACAGTCTTACTGCGACCGACGCAGTACTCCAGTATGCAAGATTGTCATTATTCCCTCACAGCCTGACGGGAAATGCGAGCAAGTGGTGTCATAGCCTAACACCGAGTACCATCGGTACATGGGATGACATGGCCACCAAGTTCTACGACAAATTCCTACCTCCGAGCCGAACATTGGAGATGATTGCTGAAATCTATAATTTCAAGCAACCAGGGTCGGAGAATATTTGTGAAACTTGGGACCGTTTCAAAGGTCTACTACTTACTTGCCCTCACCATGGTCTGACGAAAGAGCAAGTATCACAATTGTTCTACAAGGGCTTGATCGGTCCGTGCAGAACAATGGTGCTATCTTCGTTAGGGGCTGACATTCTGAAAAAGCCGGGAGCACAATTTCTGAACAGCATGGAGTCTCTCTGTGAAGAAATCAGAGACTGGGCCTCCGGTGGATCAAGGAGCGGTACTCCAGGATTATATCATGTTGGGGAAAGTGATAACAAGTTCGACCAATTGATGAAAAGCCATGAGCAACTCATGGAGAGCAATGCTCAGCAGGCAACAAAAGTGAGTACTCTGCAAAAAGTGGTTGAGCAGATGGCTATGAATTCCTACCCCCAGCAGGCTAAGTCAATGATTTCCCAATCATCTGCAACTATTTCTTGTACGCAATGTGGCGGGCCTTATGATTATGAACAATGCCCCCAATTACAGAAATTAAAAGCAGCGGAGGAAGCAAACTATCTCACCAACAGTTCAGGATACAGACAACCTTGGCAACGTAACATGCAATCCGACCTTCGCTACTCAAACACAGAAAATATCCAGAACCCACATACCCTACAAACATCCCAAAATTACAGACCTCAATCCAATTTCCAAGGAGGCCAAAGGCAATATCAACAACAGCCTTATGGCAATGAAGCTTCATCAAGCCGACCAACTCAACCTCCTTCGAATCCTGAGTCTGATATGTCTCAAATGCAGGAGATGTTTAAGGCGATGATGGGTAAATCCCGAGATACGCAAGAAGAGGTTGCAGCCCTGTGCAAAGACCAAACAGCCTTGCAGTCTCATATTCAAAACTCCTAACTCAACAAAGACCTCCTGGCCAACTCCCTCACAAACCAATCCAAATCCAAAAGAGTATGCAAAAGCAATCTACGTAGTGGACCAGCCCATCACATTAGCTCAAAGGGAGCAGCAACCCGAGAGTGAAATGGTCCCTGAAGTGGAGCAGCAGGCCGAGGAAGAGTACCTCGACACGAACCAACTGAAGCTCTATGCCAAATTAGTTGCGATAAACGAAATGATGGAAGGTCCACTAGACCTTACATCACAGCAACCGGAGAGCAAACTGGTTCGTATAGTGGACGACTTACCTGAGGATTTGAGTTACACTTTATCACCACCCCGGTTCGAACCTGAGCAAAAGGTATCAAACCTTCTGCTTGAGCTTGAAGACAAGCCATCAGAGGACAACTTTTACCTCAACTTCATGGAGTCTCCTCCCTCTGAAGTCAATTACCGTTATTTTCCCTCCTTCTCTGTGCTATATCCAGAAAATGAGGATAGTTACATCCTCAAAAATGAAGAGGAGGAATGCTCGCTCCCGTCAGAACATCCAAACAAAACACCAATATCACCTTCAAGGAGCCATCTCCCTCTGAAGTTGAAATCAATCAGGGCTCTTCCTATGAGCTTCTTCAAAAAGATGAGGATATTTACATCCTCAAATTTGAGGAGGAGGAGCCATCCAACTTTGATCCTCACACCAAGGGTCATCCATTGAAAAATCTGGACCTTTCTCCAAAGAAAAATAATGCCCACCCAACCCACCCGTTGAAGCCTACTTCCACCTTCATTTTCATTCCAGGGGAGAAATTTACATCCTGGACTCTGAGCAAGAACCACCACTACCATGTTACATCCATACGGCTAAACAACAGAAGGAGAATGTTTACATTCTCCAGTTTGAGGAAGCACTACCACCATCACCCGTTTTCAATACAATATTAATGGCAGCAAACACCTCCTTCAAAACCAGGTTTTGTGGAGTTTGTCTTTTCCTACTATGATTACTGCCATAATACTTTGTTTTGATCCAGGTGGTTCGGTCCTACATATTGCCAATTTCCTGTTCCCGGTACTACTACCATTTTCAACATTCATTTATGATCCGGGATAATAAAGAACATGCGTCTAGCTAGAGACGTTAAACCCGGGCAGCTTGGTGGGAGGCAACCCACTATCTATCTTTTGTCTTTCCTTTAATTTAATGTTGTTTTCTTTTTTGTACTATATTTCCCTTTTATTTGTTATAATAAAATGCAGGTTTCACTTGAGTTCTTCTCGCTGTGTAGAATATTCTTTACAGGTATATTTCATGATATTCCACAGCTCCACTCAAGTGTGGGGGAGCTCTACACACTCTACGAAATCTGGGGAGTACACTCTTTCCTTTATTAATTGCATGCCCTATTAATTTTATTCCATCTATGCAATGAGGGCATTGCTTCAACTTAAGTGTGGGGGAAGAGCCTTTTGAGGACATTTTGTGCTTAAATTGTTTAAATCTCTCTGCTTATCTTGCATTTGTTCAAAAATTAAAATTATGTACCCTGCTTATGTAGGCTGTTCTCTTTAAAAACAAATACTATTATGAATTGTGGGATAAATGGTACAAATTTTAAAATTTTCATTTGATTACTTTTGAGGAGCATTTCTCTTATGCGGTGTGACCAAATAATCTGCAAATGGTTGGATTTTATTGCTCAGGGTTTCTTTCTGTCTTCTCTCTTAGGGATTGCTAAGGGGTCTTCTCTCTGTGAAAAAAAAATTAAAAAAAAAGAAAGTCCTTATTTTTTTTTTGCATTCTTTTTTTTTCACAGAGAAGAACCCCTTAGCAATCCCTAAGAGAGAAGACAGAAAGAAACCCTGAGCAATAAAATCCAACCATTTGCAGATTATTTGGTCACACCGCATAAGAGAAATGCTCCTCAAAAGTAATCAAATGAAAATTTTAAATTTGTACCATTTATCCCACAATTCATAATAGTATTTGTTAGTATTGAGCATTTCCTACTTGCTTAGGTACATGGTTTTGCTTGAGGACAAGCAAAAAGATAAGTGTAGGGGTGTGATAAGTGTCCAATGAGCATGTTTATTAGGTGTATTTCATATATAATATTAGCACTTTTCTTGCTCATTTCTCTCCACTTCGGTTAGTTTTCCTCTAGTTTATGTTTATTGTTTATCTCACAATTTATTGGTTAAACATGAGGAAACCCAAGCTGGGAGTAAAGTAGACGAAGAGATGAACGCATAGACGCAAACGGCTCGGAAATGGAGTCCAAACGAAGAATCTAGAGCCGGTCAAAGTTTGAAGGAAAATAGGTCACGGTCAAGTTGCAACCGCCTATAGCCAGGCGGACACCAGGGCGGTCAAGGCCACCAACCGCCTATAGCCAAGCGGACGTAAATGCGGACACAATCACCAACCGCCTGTTCCAAGGCGGACTCCAGGGCGGACACTAATGAACCGCCTAGTATGGGGCGGTTGCTTAGGCGGTCGTGACTAAAAATCAGTCGCGAACAGTTTTTTCTTCGCGCCGACTCTGCAACGCCTACCTTAATTCCCTCACGCGTTTCGGCTTGTCCCCTGCAATTAATGAAGCAATCAATGAAGCAATCAACTGCAATCAATCCTCCACTCCAGACTACCTCTTCCCTTCCTCTATAAATACTCAGTTACTGCAACCTTGAACGGGTGCACGCAGTAAACTAGAAAATCAACCCACGCTCACCTCATTTCATTCTCTTCCAGTAAATCACTCCCGTACATCACACACACCATTCAGCCCCCAGAACTCAAACTCTCCATTCACCCATTCCACATACAATAACCTACGTACATGTTCCACTCTTCGTTCTCTTCATTCTCCATTCACCATTCACGCCTCCGTGTTATTATTACGTCCAACCTCTGTCTGACTTATTACCAGTTAATATGTCAGGCTAAGGAGGATTTGCTCCGGGCAAGGGTTTTAATTATGGTTTGTTTAATTATGTAATCAATATTTCTACCGGTTAAAATAAATACAGTTTGTTACGCTTAAAGGTTATCTCTCACCATTTTAATAAATTACATGAATTTATTAAAATGCTTTCCTAAGTCTATTTTGATCAGACCAGGTGATAAATAGACAGGTTAATTAAGCCGTAAATCTGGAGAAAGCTTATTATGATTTAATAAGTTAGTATTTTCAGATGCAATTATAATTCCTCAAATTTAACGTCCGTTTACATAAGTATTGCTCGAACCTTGATTAGACCGAGCATTTTCTGGTAAACGAGTTCTTATGAGTCTATGACTTAGTCCTTAAGATAATAATAGGAATTTTACCAAACTAATATATTAAACCGGTAGAGATAGCATAATTAATCAGATTATATAACTTGAACCCGGAGTTCCATTTAATTCATCTACACTCAGTTATCTTTTCTGCTATTTAATTTCTCTAAAACAAGTCAATTAACTTCCCCCCTTTTGTGACAAGCTTAGGAACTATTTTATCTCGCTATAAGTCCCACGGTTTGACCCCGCCGCTTCTGTTTTACTATACTACAACGACCGGTTTTATTTGCAGCCCGACGGATATTTTGAGTATTAATTTCTTTCTTTTATCAATTTCACCACCGTGCTAATAACTCACGATATTATCCTTCTGCACCCATTCCTCCCCTAATCTTCCGACATACATCCCAACATGTTTTAGTACTAATAAACCCTCTAATTCACCTTAGTTCATCCTCAAAACTCATTAATCAATCTTAGATTCTCTTACACATTCTCCTCATTTCATTTCAACACTTGCAGCAGTTTTCACTTCTCCATTGCTGCAGATTTTTTTAAACTTTCTTCTACTCTCGATGCTTCCTCAACTAATGCCACTCTTAGCATTCTAAATACATTAACTCACATCCTAGTTCCATCCCATTAACAAGCTCCTTTCCAAATCTGTTTTAAGACACCAAATTACTCCCTTATACACTCTCCAAATAAACCTAGCTGCTACCTAGGTATTCCCTCATCATAAACTACTAAGTCCTCTAGTTCCTAGACAAATTTGGACATAGTCTCCCCTATATTTTTAGCTTTGGCCACACATTATCTCAGCTCTCAAATTGTTCTTTCCTACACCTGTTTATCCAATACGTTGTTGTAACACCCCATCCAACAACAACACATTTACTAACAATCTGCAGCGGAAAATATACTTCATCACATTACTTAACTTGTGGTGTTACACGCCGTTAACCACTCACATGGCTAACAAGGCTATTACATATACATTGTACCGGTCTGATGGACTAGAATCCCGAGCGACTACACATTACTAACCCTTCCATTAACAATAGAAACAACATACACCTTCCAACTGTACCGAGTATTCACAACCTAATGCCGATAACAATTTCGGTCTTACTACACCTACTGTATATATACAACTTAAGTGATTACCCATGTACAACGACTACCCCGTCCTACTCTCGAACGGCTTCCAGCTCCTTGTACCTGAAATAGGAAGAAGAAGAGAAAGGGTGGCCCCAAGGGGCTCAGCACCTTTGCTGGTATGGTAATCCCGCAGCCCGCGTGCTACCGGGCCACGCACAACTAATTGTCGTTGGCATGCGGTTGATTACATTTAAAATCATGCATGTAACTAAAACACCACACATAACTTCCTTCCCGCCTCAATGGGCTCAACAAACAGATAACACATCCATACTTGATAGTCACTCATGGTATTCATTACCCCTAGAGTGTTTCTCTCTCTAATGGAGCTACTTCCTTAATAGACGACACTTACCCATTAATCGGGTAATCCTTAACGCCTCTTATGACAAACTGGGATTCATATCCATGATCCACATACTCCACATTTACAACATATAACAACATCACATAACAACACTTTTCACGTTTCAACGTGCACATAATAACATCGCAATAGAAATTGCATTACATCAACAACACATAACATAACAGGAACGGTTCTCTTAGGAACCGACCCAAACATTGTTAATTCACTGGGGAGCCTAGAGAATGATGTCACTCTCATGGTAAGCTCGTTATACAACACTCATTACCGTCCTAATAGTCGGACGAGTAACTTAAGTTAAGATGGCTCGGGTTTTGTGACCCGAACACACCACACCAAACCACATTCCCCCTAAACCGATCATAAGTCAGAATAGCTAAGCTTTGGAGTAAGCTAATGGAGATCATAACCCATGAGGGAAACAACCATAACAGAGAAGGGTAAGGCTAAAAAGGATACCCACTCCCAAACAACGCGCGACCGGCCTAACCGGGTTCCTCACCACTGTTAGTACATACTTACTTTTAGATATTAGTTAGAGCCCCACTATGGAGTCTATCACATCTACACACCATACAGTATTATAACTGGGTTAAACATACGAGGAGGTCCCTACATTCACCCACACATATCACACGCATCACACACAATTAACACACCGCATAGCCGTGTTAGAACGTCCCAAGGTTCGGGTCGTTTAATCCGAATACCGAACTCTCATGTGATCCTAGACTCAGTTAACTAAGGTTAACCTTCCGAGGTTAAATGGTATCGGAGTGAACACACCACATAAATGAATTACTGTAAACTCATTACATGTTTTATCTTACAACGTGGCAAACATACAGAAAAACACATTGGGCATACAAGCCGGTGTAATCCGGTAGGACACAGGTTGCAAAGAAACCATACCTGTCACCGGAGTCCACTCTATCATGTCCACTTATGTTCCTCGAGCAATTCCGCGAACAACTGATAACATTACATGTACTTTTTTAACATCGGGGTAACATGATTGTTTAAAGTCTAATGCTCATAACTTATCCCCGTTAACTTAGTTAAATAACTTCACATTTTAACTTGTTTTACTTTTACATTTTATACAACTTTTGCCCCACTAAATTGTCATTATAACTCACTAGGGTTTACTACTTAACCCTCACTTAGTTTTTTTTTTTACATATTTTGGGCCGTCCGACCCACCGTCCGACCCACAACTGGGTCGGACCGTTCCAGAAACTCTCCGTCCTTTAAATCCTCCCGTCCGACCCATGTCCAACCCAAGACCTCTGGGTCGGACCATTCCAGAAACACCAACGATTGAATTAACTGGGGCTGTCCGACCACCCTGGGTCGGACCACTAGGTCGGACAACATCAGAAATTGTCCAAAACTTGTCAACTTTCTCCAAACTTCTCCTTAAGCCTCCTAATGTGTTCTAACATCATTTGGCACATCAAACACACCTTTAGCCATGTACTAAACGCATTAAATCACACACCAAAACCATCTTATCATTCACAAATTTCTTACAAAATTCCTAGCACTTGGAATGTTTTCTCTCCTTAAGATTTCTAAGTGGTATTTCACCTATAATGACCACTATACCAAGGTGTTTCCTCTACACCTTACATCATCTCTCAAACTTCTTTTCTTAATAACTAAATCTCCTTTTCACATCTACCCTAAACATCATTTCCTCCTTGTACATCAACATTCCTAAACCTTAAACAAACTTCTCCAAGACTTTAATACATTCCTCAAAAACACTCATTGAATTCCTAGAACTCCCAAATATACCTAAATCCTTGTACCACTCTAAATCACCTTAATACATGCTTTCTTCCCTATTCCCTAAAACACTTGTTCACCTTTAACACTTCCTAGTTCACCAAAACTTATTTAAAACACTTAGAACTTCTTATACATTTTCAAATTTTGCCATAGCTTCTCTTGTATATTCTCACATCCAAACACTTAGGTTTTTACCTTATTTCATTCAAGACACCTAAGTCCATCAAGGACTTTCTCATACACAACACTTCACCAAATTCACACTACATCACAATATAGTGCATAAACTTAAATTGCTTGGCACTTAGGCCCTTAAATAACATAGCTCTTAGGCCCTTAAATTGCATAAACCTTAAACACTGAATTTCCCACATAAATAATGTCTTTGACCTGCAATTACATACAACAACACATATGCCTTTAATAGTTTTTCCTTGAGAGCATTTTACTAGGTCATTTACCATTGGCTCCTTAGGTATTTTATCAAGCAAATCAAGCTCATTTTTCCTAAGGCATTTGAACTACATTGAGATAGTTTGTTTACCTCTTTTCCTTTCAAACTTCTTTCTTTATTTACTTGAACCGAAATCAGCAAGGAGTTTGATACTTGTCAACTTTCTATTCATATACATATAAGGGTAATGAGCTTAAGAATTCACACTTAAACTCATATACAAACCCTAGTTTTAACATAAGTGTTTAATACACTAAAATGATGTTTACCTTTAAATTTGAAAGAGAACTTGAATATGTAACAAGAGAGGACTCCTCCTGTCCCTTGAAGATTGAAATGGAGCTATGAAAGAACAAGAGAAGACACCATCAAAGGTGATTCTCGGTTACACACAAAAACAAGAGGGAATGTTGTTTTTCTTTGATTTTCCTTACCTTGAAGCAAAGGAGGATGACAAGGCATGAAAAGGTAAGCTCAAGCTCCTTCAATGGAGAATCTTCATGGCACCAAAATGGAGTTCTTGAAGATTTTAAAAGAGAGAAGTGTAGAGCTTGACCTAACTAAGACAAATATGGTCTTGGAATTTGATTTGGCAAAGGGAGCTAGAAGATACAAGAGTTCAAAGCTTGAAGATGGTGCTTAAGCTGTAGCATCACCGAAGGAAAAGGGAGAAGAGAGGTTGGAGACCGTGTGAAATGAAGAAGGAAGGGAGAAATGAAGTGAGGTGTTGCTTTTACAAGATATTTACCTTATAAAGTAGCTTTCTTCTTTTACTTACTTTTTTCTCCTTTCCTTAATTGATTTCTTTTACATGTTGGTGACTCCCATAATAAAAACCGGCCCCCATCTCTACCTAGGGGTATAATAGTCTTTGTTGACCAATAAACTTACTTATTTGACTTATGTTATAATTAGCATTTTTTGTTACTATTCACAAAAACAAGGCATATAGTTGTGAAATTTTGATTTCCCATTGATTTAGACCTCCAAATGTGATACTAAGTAGTACACATGTTAATTAAAGAGTAATGATGGACATTTAGCCATTCAAACTCATTCAAGACAATTTTTCAAAAACGTGCTTTAAGACTCCTTAAAGCACATTTTGTGTTTTAACTTGTTTTCAAGCTTGGTTTTCTTGGTAATTGATTTAATATGTTCATTAACATATTTATAAGGTATTGATAAGTGCAAACCAAGACTTATTAGGGTTTATCACCACCTTATAAATTGTAGTATTTTTAGTAATGTTTCTCACTTATCTTGGTTTTTCCTATAATTTATGTTGTTATATTAACTGATGTATTGTATGTGTTAAAATGTAGGAAAATACCAAATACACACCATAATTATAAGAGGATTAAACAAGGTCACGCAAGCATGGTTGCAGTGGGGCAACCGCCCCATAAACTGGCGGACGTGAGATACAAACCGCCGGGCGGACGAGAAGAGGCAACCGCCTCTTAATGGCGGTCAAGGAGGCGGACAAGGAACACAAACCGCCTCTAAATGGGCGGACAGCAGAGAGGAGACCGCATGTTATCAGGCGGTCGTGTATAAATGTCGAGCTTATCTTTCTCGACCGACTGTCTGCAACTCGCCGCTGCACTCGTCACTGCTTATCTATCTACTCCGTCCGGCGCTACCTTAATTCCCTCCACGCGTGAGCCTGTCCCCTGCAATCAATGAGCTCAATCATTTCCAGCTTGCTCACGCGTCTGTCTATCTTCCTTTCTTTCTTCTTTTCTTCTATAAAAGCACGAGCTTCTGCTCAAAAAACCATCAATTAATCCACGACCACTTCACCACACGCCATCTCATTTCTCTTCTCCTCCCGCCGCCTCCCATTTTATTTATTTTACAGTCCACCAAATCACCTCTAGCCCTACGTACACAAAATAGCAGAGTGAGACGGAGTGATTACGGATGATTTCTATTACTCTCGTCTCTATCTATCTATTTAATATGTTAGGCTAGTTTACGTTTACTCTGGGAATAGTTATTATGTATCTGTATTAATTATGCAATATTTCTACGGTTTATTTATATACAGTTTGTTACGTTTTAAAAGTCATCTCGCCTTTTTAATAGATCTCGCGAATTTATTAAATTGCTCTACTAAGTCTATTTTGATCAGACCAGGTGATAAATAGACAGGTTAATTAAGGCAATAACTGGAGGAAACTTGTTATGATTAATAAGTTAGTATTCAGTTGCAAATGTAATTCCTCAATACTCCTCTGCCGTTCGCAGGCTTTTGCTTGAACCTTGATTAGAACCTTGCATTAGGTGAACGAGTTCTTATGAGGCTATGACTTAGTCCTTAAGATAATTACAGGAACCTTGCCAAATTATTAAACCAGTAGAGATAGCTTAATTATGCAGATTATATTAACCTGACCCAGTTTCCATTTTATTTATCTGTCAACTTAGTTTATTTTATCTTTTCTTTTTTTTTATTTTACAAGTCATTAATCCACCCCCCTCTTGTGACACGCTTAGGTACTTTATATGTACATTAGTCCCACGGTTCGACATCCGGTTGCTTACATTTTCACTATACTACTGCGACCGGGATTTATTTGCAGCCCGACGTTATTTTTGGGTTTTAATTTCTTTCTTTTATGTTAATTGCACCTGTTCTAACCACTCATTTATAACGTCTGCAGGTATAGGTATGACCTTTAGGTCTTATACAAATTTATCCCAAGCTTAGAGCACATTTTTGCCCATATGACTTTAAGGCATTTATTTGTGTTTTGTTGGTTTAATTGTCTACCAAGGTTTCCTAAGGACTTAATTAGCCTTATTAATCATAATTGAATATTATTAGTCTTGGTAGGCTCTTTGGTCCTAACCGAGTTCACTCCAAGCTTAGAGCATGTTTTTTGCTCAAACTGTATCTTAGTGCTTTATTCCATTTTACTATGGTTTAAATTGTTCACTGATGTTTCTAAGGCACTTTTTAGCCTTTAAATACCATGTTTTAACATTTATACAACATATCAAGGTTTGGGGTATTTCAACGTTGTACACACATTTCAACTTCACACCACAACACAATAAATTCCTACACATACACATTCCATACCCAATGTTTTCCCAAGCTTTTAAACATCATTTAAAACTTCAAAACTGTTACATAACCTCTCCTATTAAACTACAACATACTCATTACTCATATTATTTACATTACTCATTTTAATACTCAAAAACTGTTACAATGCTACACATAAAACTAGCTCAAGGTAAGAGTAATTACCTGTGTTTCTAGTTTTTCTTTTCTTTCTTGCCTTCTTCTCTTCCTTTCCTCTTTCTTTCTTCTCTTGTTCTCGGTTTTTTGTTCAAAAATGGCAATGCTACAGCCACCATACCGATACACACAAACACTTAGCATCCATGTTAACTAACCCTAGAATTTAGATGTTTTTAGGGTTTAGAAAAGAGTATTACCTTCCAACTAATGAATGAGGTCCTTATCTAGCAAGAGAGTGAATTTTCTGGCCCAATGGAGAAAGCCAAATCGGCTGGAAATTTTTATAATGTTAATGAGAGCTAGAAATAAAGGATTTTTGAATTTCTTTTTACCTCAAAGTAACAAGGAGGTGAAGGTGCTTCTAATTGTGGACTCAAACCTTCAAATGGCTTCCACCCATGAAAACGAAATTGGAGCTTTTGGATTTTTGAAAGGAGAAGATGTTCTCCTTTGCAAGGGGATTCCAATGGCACTAATTTGTAATTTTTGGAGAAGGATTAAGAGGTTAACAAGAGGAGAGAAGGTGGAAGTTGAGTGAGCTCTTTCATTTCTCCATGGCTGTCGCCCAAGGAAGAAGAAAATGCAGAGAGGAGGGGGGGTGAGTACGTGAGTGAGGGGGTGTGGTAGGAGAGAAGAGAGAGAGTTTTTCTTTCTTTTCTTTACTTTATTTGTCTTTTAGCAAATAAGAAGACAATAAAGAAGGTGAGAGTGAGAGAGGGAAATCGGCCCCCTATACACCCCTCTATAGATTTTTGATTTTTATTTGCAAAAGTGACACACTAGTGTTTTCTTATTTGCATTCTCACCCCACAACTTCCTGGTTGTTACAGTTTTTACTAACCGGAACCCGTTTTCTGGAATTTCTCGTTTAATTAATTTTCTTGTTCCCAACCTTTATTACTGTTTATTAATGGCTATTTGGTTGACCAAAATTGTTACGAGTCTATTTGACCCGCTTAAAGTCTCGTTTTTCCGGTTTCCTCGAAAAACGCGCTTTAAGGTTTGTTTATGCTTTTAACCCATTTTAAAGGTCCGTATTCTTCGGGATTTGTTCCCTCATGTTTATTTAGTGTAATTAAGCTTTTAAAAATATAATTAGCCTAATTAATCACTGTTTTTAATTACGGGTATTTCATTTAAACTTATAACCTATAGTTTTTATACAAAACTATATTTAATATTGCCGCATGGGCACTATATCAAACCTTATTCTTTTTCCATAACCCATAGTTTCTTTATTTACAAATTCACCCCATAACTTATACCATGTGATATATACCATATAATATAACATTTTTAACTTATAAAAAAGGTATAACCTATGGTTATTTTTTTTAAATAACCGAACAGACTTATATTCTGTTCTAATTAATTTTCAACCCCCTTAACTTTCCAGTTTACAAAATGACCACATATATAATGTTATGTCATATATATCATATATTATAACATTTTAAACCTTAATTTAATAACCCATAGTTATATACTATTTAAAATTGCGAACAGACCCTATTCTGTTCTAAATTATTTTTCAACCCTTCTACTTTCTATAATTGCCATTTGGCCTAATTTATAACATATAGTTTATAATATCATTAAAACTATATATTATACATATATCTTATTAAATACTCTTATATTATTCCAAAAATCACCAAATTCCACCAAGGGTTATAATTACCCTTACTAACCATATACTTTCGGTATTTGCTATTTCCACCACATTTTTATCCTAAGTGTCACAATGACATAATAACTATATTATACATATATAGTTTATTTTAATTCCAAAATCACCAATAAATTCCTAAAAATTCCTAATAGCCCATGGTGTTTATAATACCATTTTACACCCTTAACTTTCAGTAATAACATATTTACCCCATATATTATAAAAATGTTACATTTAAATACATAACTTATTATAAAACCTTAAATAAGTTATTTAACTTATCTAATTTGGTCAAAGCCTACCATATGGTCAAGGTTGACCTCCTTAATATTTCCTTGACCATTAATTTCCATATATCACGGTTTGTACCCCATATTTTTCAAAAATTACCATTTACCCCAAAACTATATACAATCTTATAATTTTTATTTTAAATGCCTTTAACCTCAAACTTTCGGCTTTATTATTATATATGCCCCCAATTTAATTTAATTATACTTTAAAACCTTATAATATGCGATAATACATATATATTACCTAAACTTAATTAAAACCTTATAAATACATAAATAAAATGGCCTAAAGTACATGGCCTTATTACAAACATTAGCTTATAAATAAATTACACATAAATGCCCAAAAATGCATTAAACTCTCGGCCTCTCCCATAAGTTTTCCATATTTACCAATTTTCCACATAATGTCTTAAATTTGACAATTATGAAATACCCAAACTAATAAAATATGGATTAAATATTTAATCACATTGATTAAGGCCTAAACATGCCTTAAAAGTCAACTGAGAACAACAGTGGTCAACACAAAGTAAGATGTTGCACCCTTTGACCGTTTAGGGTAAATAAATACCCAAATGAACTTCTTAGGACCTAAGATTTTGTCCTAAGCTTATTAACACATTACTAACATGTTACAAGTGTTGGACAACACTCCACCACAAAAACAGGCATTTGCCATGCTTCAAGGTCAAGTAGGGCAAAAATGTGCTCTAAGAATACCTTAAAGGTCTAATGACCTCTAAATGATATAAAATTGGATACCGGATCAAATATCATGTAAGGAACACAACAAAAAACTGTTCTCAAAGAAACAGAGCTCAGAAACACCCTGCGACTCAAAATGTGCACTAAAATTCCTTAAAGCACGTTTTTTGTGTATGAGCTCTAAGATAATGACTTTTTGTCACTGTAAAGACTATATTAAGTTCTTTATAACATTAATGTGACATGATAGACTATATAAAAGTCTAAATCAAAGTTTGAAAATAAAATCAAAATGGGCAATTTAGTATGAATAGTACAAAAAAAAATAACATTTAATACTTACCTTTGACCATGGTCAAAGTCACCCTTGGTATTGACCAAAGGCTGCCGCCCCATATGTGCTGTCATGCCCACTCAATCAGCATCCTCAATTAGACAGCTAATGCAATTAGTCACCTTTTACTATTACAAAAAGTAACCAATAATGTCATTAAAAGACAAAACTCACTTATTTTCTTCACTTGCCTTCTATCCCAGCCGACACCCAGCTCCTTCAACCTCTCATTTGCTTCTCCAAACCGTGGCTAACAAGCCATACTCAGAGATGAACACCAATTAATCTTGGTAAGCTAATTAAGCCTTTAAATGTTCATTTTCTTCACAATTTCTTCCTCTTTCAATGGAGCAAAGCATCAACCAATTCCATCAATGTTCTTAGGTTGTTTTGGAGGTTAAATGGAGGTTGTATCTCGGCATTAACAATGGAAGAAGGTGGAGGAAGCTAATCTTGTTCTTAAGGTATAAAAATGTGCTTTAAGCACATATCTTTTGATTCCCTTCAAATTCGGCTGTGAAACTTTGTTTCTAAGCTTATAATCTTCATCTTAACATACTTATCCAGTTGGTACATCAATAGCTTCGAAGTATAACCAGATCCAAGCCAAAAACCATTTTAGGCATTTTAAACAAGGTAAAGATTAGCTATCTTCTAATCTGAGTTATTCCAGTTTAAAGCTTGGTATTAGTAGATCTTTTAACACTCTTTGCCTACTGTAAAAACAGGCCGAGACCAACCTTGTTTACCTTGGTATTTCAAGGTAAATTTTGCCTTGAAAATGGACATTAAACACTTCTTATGGTTAGATCTTGCTTGGAGACTAACCATATCATTATGTTGCTGTTAGAACTCATCTAAGAAGCTGTGGAAATTTTCCTTGAAATTGTGCAGACGTTATAAAGTGAGTGGTTAAATTGGTGTAAATTAAAAGAAAGAAAATTAAAAACTCAAAATAAACGTCGGGCTACAAACAAATCCCGGTCGCAGTAGTATAGTGAAAATGTAAGCGACCGGATATCGAACCGCGGGACTAATATACATATTATAGTACCTAAGCGTGTCACAAAGAGGGGGGATTAATTGACTTGTTTTTATAATAAAGGAAAGATAAAAGAAACTAAATTAACAGATAAACTAAACGGGACTCTAGGTCAGATTAATATTATCTTCTCTTTCATGCTAGGTCTACTGGTTTATTATAATTGTTTGGCAAGATTCCTGATATTTTCTTAAGGTCCGATGAAAACTCATAAGAACTCGTTCACCTATAAAGCAAGGTCCGATGAAAACTCAAGCAAAAGCCTGCGAACGGCAGAGGAGTGTTGAGGGATTACATTTGCAACTGAGTACTAACTTAAACGATGAAAATAAGTTTCCCCCAGTTTTACGGCTTAATCAACCCATCTGTTTCCAACCGATGAAATCAAAAACAGACTTAGTAAAGCATTTTAATAAATTCATGAGGTTTATTAAAAAGATGGCGAGAAAACCTTTAACCGAAACAAACTTTATTAAAATTAAAACCAGTAAATATTGCATAATTAATACAGAAACATAATAATTATTCCCAGAGTATAGGTAAACTAATGAAATGAAAAGAAAACAAATGGAGAAGCGGAAGATTAGAAATGGAATGAATGAGTGAGTGAAGGTGAAGTGGTTCGAAGATGGAATAATGGTGTGAATTGGAACTCCAGGAGGAACCACAGACGGAACCTCTGGAAGGACACCGAGTAAGGAGGAATGAAGCTCGTATTTATAGAGGAAAAAGAAGCAGAGCAGCAGCTTCATTGATTGAGCTCGATGATTGCAGCTCCCCATTGATTGCAGCTCATTGATTGCGCAGGGACAGGGCTGCAACGCGTGCGTGATTTCTGGTAGGCGCCGACTGCTTAAACGATAAGGCAGTCAAGTTGCAGAGCGAGTCGGCGAAGAAGATAACCCGTTGATTTCCTACACATTTACACGTGTCCCCTAGATAAGTGGCGGTCTCCTCTGTTTCAACCGCATGTTAATAGGCGGTCTCTGTCTCTTGTCCGCCTCATATGTAGGCGGTCGCCTCTTGTTTCGTCCGCCCCTTATTGGGCGGTACTCTCTATTCCCGTCCTCACAATATGAGGCGGTTGCCTCCATTCAGAGTGGTCCGCCCCTTATTGGGCGGTTGCATGCAATTCATGCATGCACGTTCTTCCTCAAGTGACCATCTTTTAATCCCTTATAAACATATGTATGTTTTTAGGTATTTTTCCTACATTTAACACATAAAATACATCAGTAAATATAACAACATATTTATAGGAAAAACCCTAGATAAGTGAGAAACATTACTAAAAATGCTACAATTAATAAGGTGATTAAACCCTAAAAAGTCTATATGTTTTGCACTTATCAAATTGCCGTGGCAAACAAGGCTTAAACTTGGCAAAAATAAGGTATAAATCACTTAAACCTACACTTGGTATATTAATATGTGTTTATACTATATATATATATATTGTGCCGTGAGTAAATGGTTAATTAAGGTCTTATTTTGACCTTAGGTGATTAAGGAATGGTTTAATAAATTTTATAACTAATTAATTAGCATAATTGTCAAATTTAAGACATTATGTGGAAAATTGGTAATTAATGAAAATATATGGTAAGGGCCGAGAGTTTACAGCATTTTTGGGCATTTATGTGTAATTTATTTTATAAGCCAATGTTTGTAATAAGGCCATGTACTTTAGGCCATTTTATTTATGCATTTATAAGCTTTTATTTAAGTTTAGGTGATATATAATTATTACCGCAAGGAATTGGGGTCTTAGGTGAAATTAAATTAAAATTGGGGGCTATAAAAGGATATAGCCGAAATTTGGAGGTTTAAATGAGCTTATATAAAAATTATAAGATTATATAAAGTTTTGGGGTTAAATTGTAATTTCTGGAAAAATTGGGGTACAGTCGTAATATATGGAGTTTAATGGTCAAGGAAATATTAAGGTGGTCAACCTTGACCATATTGTAGGTTTTGACCAAATTAAATATGAAATACCCCTAAATTAATTTAAATTAATTTAGGGGATTTCTTTGTTAAAATTAAATTATTATATGGATAATGAATATTAAATTATTATATGGAGTTGTGAAATTTATTTAGGGGTTTTCTCCTATTTAACCCTAATTATTATACATTATTATATAGTATTATGAATTTAATAATAAGATTTATAAGTCAATAAATCTTGGGAAAATTTCTAAACACTCCAAATATATTATAAAGATTTTAGGAAGTGTTGGAACATTGTTTTGAAACATAAAAGTCAATATAAAATTCTAGAAACCTTAAAGCTTATTAAGCCTTGCTAGAGTTGACTTTTTGAGAATGGTCAAACCAGGCCATGAAACCTATACCAATAAATAGGTTATGAAAAACCATGAAGATCGATAAAAAGAACGTCAAAAACGGATCATCCTAGCCAAAGTTATGATAGATTGAAGTTTAGAGCCAAAATTTTGAGGATGCTGACGTGTCCAGGGAGGACACGTGTCGCGCCCAGTCAGCACCCAGGATTACTCAATCGATTGATTTCCTTCAGTTTTGGCATGTCGGGGTCGATCTTTAGACACCTATATCTTTTTCCCTACTCCACCATTTGGTATGCCGTTTGTTTCATTCGATTCTCCTATCTTTCCTCTTTCCAACCATTACTCACACACCATCTAACTCCTTCTACAATGACCGGAAATTGATCCAAAGTTGGCTCCTCGCGAGTGTAACCCAGAATTCCATTTTCCTGAAATCGGGTAAACTTCGTCACGCCATAACTTCTTCATTTTCTCATCCAAATTTCGTGTTCTTTAGCTTGTTTTGAAGATCTCTAATCCTCTATAACTTTCATGTTGATGGCCAAGGCTGATTCGCACTAGTTTGGGAGTTAAACTGTCTAAAGATGCCTACTCGATCACGTCGGTAATTTTGCCCAGTTCATCCCGAAACAACTAGGTAAACACCGATCTTGTGAGATCTGTAACTTTCTCCCTAGTTCATCAAATTCAATGATTCTTCTACTGACATCTAGAGTTACATGTCTAGTTTGGATTGTGATAGGTTCCAAGAATCAAATCTCTCTCAGTTGGTGCGAGTTGATTCGAGAAGTGGCATACCTGAACCGCACATGAAATAACGATTCCAGATTTTCCGAGTTGGATTCTTCCCGTTAATGCTATTCCGGTGAGTTTCTGATCAAATTGCTCCGTTGTTGCCATCTTAACTTCATTTCGACCAAACCCACAACAATTTATTCAATTATGCATTATATCGAGAGGAATTGGCGAAATCGGATTCGTAAAACCGAAACTCAACCTAACTTGAACCCAGATTCAATCTTGCGTAATACTGCATGAAATTTGGGGAAATCGGTGTCAATAGATGCGTCTTGGAATTTCGAATTCAATGGAACAAGAACCACTCGATTTCGTTCTGTGGATTAGAGAAAACGGGATTAGTACTCGAATGGGAGTGAGTTCATGATGAACTCGACGTTCAGGAGCCGTCCGATCTCAGTTAAAAGAAACGGACGGCCACGATTAAAACGTTTTAAAATATAAGTATAAGTTTTATTTATATTCAGAAATAAACCCTAACTTGCTAGATTTATTTAATGGCCTTCCCGAATGTTTTGACTTGAAATTTTAACCATAGATTCCTTATTTAATGTAGTTTATTTTGATGTAAATTAATAGGGTTTTGAGTTTTTAAACATAAGTTATGATTTTTGCAAGTTACGGGTATTATGGAATTATTTGGGTGATTTAAAAGATATTTTTATGAAATAAAAATTTTATAATATGTCTAAAATGTTATAGTTATTATATATTAAATTTGGGAATTTTTGGACAAGGGTAAATAGGTTTAAAAATTATGTTTATGGAATTTTCATAAGAATAACCTATAATATAAGGTTTTAATGTAAAAAAATTAAAGTATGGCTGTAATTAACTTTTAGGTTGGGGAAAATAAAGGAAACTAAATTAATATTTTATAACAGTATGTTTATAAATATTTTGGGTATTATCTTTTAGGTGAAGTAAAAGTTGTTTACACATAAATATACTTATATGAGAAAAATAAAATGGGAACTTATATTAAATCGAGGTATTAAACTAAACTACATATTATTATTTGGAGGTTAATATGCTGAATTAAACTAGGGCAAACACTTTATTTTATAAACCATATATCAGTGTGGATATGTCTAAAAGGTATTAAATATAATTAAATACAATAAGAATTTCTTAAAGAATTTTGGATAAATTCTAAGGAAAATATAAGTGTATAAAATACATTAGAAGTAAATAAAAGTAGTAACATACCTTATGGGAAACGTATTAAGAGGAAAATTGGGATAAAATTATTCTACGTGACAATTAAAAATATCAAAGTTAATGTGCATCTAGGTGGACTATTAGGGGGAAATACATATCTTAAACCTTAATAGGTGATAAAGTAAGTTAGCCAAGCGTAACCAAAGGGTTTAATAAACTAAACCTATAATCAGGAGGGTAAATGGAATAAGTTAAGTATGCACTAAAGATTTAATTACGAGATCTAGCAGATCCTTAGGAGGGAGTAACTGTAAAACAAAACTATAGACTAATAAAATGGGGATGTGTAGCATTATAGTGCTTAACTAATAATGCTTGGAATACTTTAATTATAGGTGATTAGTGGAAGTAGTTCGCATTTTCAAGTTTGGTTACTGCTTCTACATATACCAGGTACGATTTCTCGTACTCAGATGCTTTTGGTGACGAATTTTATGGAACGTTTTGAGAAACGCTAAATGAGTTGAATGTATCTTGAAAGGAAATTGTTTGTGTGACTAACTCAGCCTGTTGTGACTAACTGAGCCTTGGATGTACAACTCACATGATCATTGGTTCCTTTATCTGGTTCTCATTAGATATTGACTGTTGAGGGTTTACGCCTCTGCACTCTGTAGGACTGAGTGTTTTGGTATTGCACTTGTACAGTTAATAGTCTAGTGGGAATATGGGAAATGTCAATCTTGGTATTGGGTATGGATTTTCTATAAGTGGTGCACTCACTTTTCACCGATGACTGAGAACGGGTCGGTGGCAGCGGAGGTCTGCTATACCTCGCCCTTTGTGGCAACTGACAGCGGAGGTCTGTTTACCTCGCCCTTGTGGCAACTGACTGGCGGTGGGGGCCATCTCTCCCAATTGGTTTATTCCACTCTTGAGTTAGGTTCTTGGATATCTTCTTCATTCCAGTCCTTGTGACTACTTGGGTCTTTCTAATCCTAATTGGAACTGAATCTAACTTAAGCAATGGATGTTCACTAACTTCTGGCGTGGTTTCTTTTATGTTGCTCACTTTACTTCATGTTATTTATCTCTATCCTTGACTTGTTATCTTTGACTTGGTGTTTTGGTGTGCCTTGTTCTTCTGCTTTTGTTCTAAGTGTTTGGCTTCATCTTATTGTTTATTTTTAAGAGTTATGCTTTTAAACTGTTGTTTTGGAGAGTTGTACCAGTTCCATTCCAGGGAACTGACTCACCCCTCCTGGGGTGGGCTGCTTGGTTTCATCTTGCAGGTACGAATTGCTATACAGGTAGCCACGAAGAGTATGAGTGTATGGGATGGGAATTAGGAACTTTGGAGAGCTATTGTATTTTGTTATTATTCTTTTATGTTATGTTTTCTCGAGTTCAGACCGTAGCTTTGTAATGTCATAAGTTGTAATTGGTGAGGTTTGGTGCCGGGTGTTTGGAACCCGATGATCTGTAATCGCCTTAGTATTTTATTTCCGCTGCATTTATGATAAGTAGGGGCGTTACAGAAAGTGGTATCAGAGCGTAGTTACGCTCTGAGCCCGAGAAAACAAGAGTGAAATACTTAGAATATAGGTGCCCTTAAAACTGGGGAAGTGGGGTAGAATTGGGAAGTGAGGATTCCAGAAAGGCACGTTACCCTTACCCCATACTTGACCTTATTTACATCACTCATGAACACTCTAACTACACACCGTCCCTGGGTAGTTATGAAACACTTCGCACGTTACTACATAGATGTCTAGATTTAACATACAACTTCTGAACAACAAATACCATCCTCAGCAGCTAAATGTCTCAAAGAGGAGGAAGAGGAGGACGCGGAAGAGGAGGACGAGGAGCGGGACCCCCAGGTGGTTACGGACCCGATGCTGTTACCCCTGAGGTCATAGCTCAGATTGTAACCGCTGCATTAGCTCAGCAGCAGGCTCAGATCCCTCAACCACCGCCACCACCACCCCACGGTCCGCGAGAGTTCAACTGGTTGAAAGCGGTCAACGATCTTCGTCCCCCAGTCTATGAAGGCCAGCCAGTACCGAAAGCCCTGGAGAAATACATCGCTGAGATTCAAAAGGCTTTTACCTCTCTACATGTCCCAGCAGATCGCCAAGTGGACATAGCGGCACTTCTCCAAGGGCCAGCTCATCGATGGTGGCAGACAGCCAGAGCCGAGCTGACCGCTCAGGCGAACTTTGATTTCCAAGCTTTTCTGGTGGCCTTGAGAGCTAAGTTCTACCCATCCTACCTACAGAAGAGGATGAGAAGTGAATTTGAGCAGCTGAAGCAAGGGACTTCTGTTGCTGAGTACTATGACAAGTTTGTGGAGTTGCTTGCTGTCATTGGAGAGGGAGCTTACGCTCCGAGGTACCTGGTGGATAAATTTCATACTGGCTTGAACTTCAGGATCATGAACATGATCGGTTCCACCAGGGAAAGACTTTACAGGTATGGAATATGACTTTGGAATTTCTGGTTGATAAGATTTTCCCACTAACACATATTGTAACGACAGGAACTAGCTGATGATGCAAACGACTGCGAAACCACCATTGCCTATCAGGATTCTGTGCTAGGCAAGAGGAAGGGAGATGCTGGAGGAGGTAGTGGAGGAAACTCTTCCCAGAACTATGAAAGGAAGGGCAAGTTCTACAAGGGGAAGAATGAAAAGGCCATGGTCCCTTCACATTGATGCTGAGCCAATCCGCTCCCAGCCACCTAGTGGTAAGATAATACAGAATCTACAATGTGGTTACATATTGCTATCACGCTACTGACCTTGACTTGGAACAGGAAACCAACCCGTAAGAAGGTACTTCTGCAGGAAGTGTGAGAAGGACCATCCAGGAAAGGAGTGTGACGGACTCTGGTGACGTGTCACCACTGTGGCAGGAAGGGGCATAGATCCTTTGAGTGCTTCTCGAACCCGGATTCCAGGAACTACAAGCCACGCACCGGGTCAGCGACTAAAGCCCCAGCTACTAATACAATGGAGGAGGAGGTAGAGGTGGCACCGGAGGTGCTGGACCATCTACCCATCGTCCTGCCCAGAACTACCCTCAGAGGCCAGGCAAAGCACCAGTTCTCAACCTGGTGGACCGTGTCGAATCGGCGAGTGATGACCCGAGTTCACCTGGTGAGGACTACTTTCCTACTGAAGAAGCTTAGACCTTCGTTTTGCTTCATTTCTTCAAATAATTTTCCTCTGCATTGTAAAGGGATGAACTATAAATCCCTCTTTCTTTACACTTTGTGCTAAGACCAGTTTGAACATTGACTTGTTACTTAATGGCAACTGTTGTTTTCGTTCAGCTTTCGATATTTGCTTTCCTGTATTGCCTATTTCCACACCCACCATTTCCTTTGAGCCAAACCACACCCGCCAGAGAAGTGTGAGATATTGAGACCTGGGATGGTCTTATTACGAGAATTTTTGACCCCCGACCAATATGCATTGATCCTCAAGATCAGAGAATTAGGTGTGAAAGGAGGAAACTTTTACACCCCTACCTTCAAGAACGGTGCAACCATGAAGGTGAAGATCATGTGCCTAGGTAAGAAGTGGGACCACACCACTAGAACCTACGAAGAGGTGGAGGTGCCACCAATTCCAGGAGAGTTGCAGACCATCATTGGAGCTGCAGTTAAAGCAGCCCAGGAATTGGAGGATGAGCCCGTCCCAGACCTAACCTCAGACGTGTGCATCATCAACTTCTATGAGAAAGAAGGTAAGCTAGGAATGCATCAGGATAGGGACGAGTCTCTAGAGTCCATCACCAGAGGAGTTCCAGTGGTGTCCATATCACTTGGAGACGACGCGGAATTCCTATTTGGAGATCAGAAGAGAATGGATCTTGCTACAAAGATCCTCCTGAAGTGGTGATGTGCTGATATTCGGGGGAGCAGCCAGACTTATCTACCATGGGGTGAAGAGAATTAAGCCCCACACAGCCCCCACATCCATCATCAACCAGACCACATGAAACCTGGCCGTTTAAACCTGACCTTTAGACAGATCTAGCTTGTAATTTATGCAATTTCAGCATTGTAGTCATTAAAATGCTCATGAAGACCTTAATAAGAATGGAAATCTTATAAGTTTGTTTCGTCGTTGTAGGGGTTGGGAACTCAGAGATCAGGTTAACTGTGTTGAACCAGGCTCAAGCGAAGAGCAATGGGATGGTCATCACAGGTATAACTACTAGCCTGATTTATTACCTTGGGAATAATGCCTGAGAATCTTAGAATTTACTCTGTGATTTCAGGCACGTTCTTAATTAATGAGGTGGAAGCCACTGTTCTGTTTGATTCTGGAGCCTCCCATTCATTCATATCCCAGGCATTCCATGCTAAGATAGATGCCCCTACAGAAGATATCCATGACTGCTCAGTCTTATTGCCATCCAGAGAATTAATCAAGTGCAGTAAGCAATGTAAGGCTTGAACATACGCATCAAGGGAGCAGATTTCCTTTTGATGCCATTGTCTTCCCTGGCATGGGGTTCGACATAATTGTGGGCATGGACACACTACAGAGATACAGAGGTAGGCTACACTGCAGAGCATCGCCTCCTCTTGAAGTCAGCTACAGGGATCACAGTTCATACCGAATGCAGCCCAACAGCCGACTGTGAAGGTTGTATCGGCACTATCCCTGATGAAGGAAGTGTCCAAGGGAGCGACCGCCTACTACTGTTATGCCCAGGATCTGAGGACAGATCCAAAGTTCAAGATGACGTACCTGTTGTGTCGGAGTACCCCGACGTCTTTCCGGAGGAGTTACCTGGACTACCACCATTGAGGGAGGTTGAGTTCAACATCGACCTCATACCGGTACAGGACCAATTGCCAAGGCTCCTTACCGGATGGGCCCTACAGAGATGGTGGAATTGAAGAAAACAACTGAGAACTGCTAGATAAGGGTTTCATCAGACCCAGTGTCTCACCTTGGGGTGCTCCAGTGCTTTCGTCAAGAAGAAGGACGGAAGCCTGAGACTCTGTATCGACTACAGAGAGCTGAACAATGTCACAATCAAGAACAAGTACCCACTGCCCAGGATCGATGACTTGTTCGACCAGCTGAGGGGAGCTAAGGTGTTCTCTAAAATTGATCTGCGTTCCGGGTATCATCAGATAGCTGTAGCTGAGTCAGATATAGAGAAGACAGCCTTCCGGACCAGATACGGCCACTATGAGTTCACAGTGATGCCGTTTGGACTGACCAATGCACCGGCGAGATTTATGGATTTGATGCAGAGAGTCTTCCAAGCCCAGCTAGATAAGTCAGTGGTCGTATTCATAGACGACATTCTGATCTTCTCCAAGAGCAAAGAGGAACATGAGCAGCATTTGAGGACAGTCTTGGAGACTCTGAGAGAGAGGCAACTCTATGCCAAGTTCAGCAAGTGCGAATTCTGGCTGGACAAGGTATCATTTCTTGGTCATGTGATCTCAGCTGAGGGAGTTTCAGTGGACCCAGCTAAAATTGAGGCGGTAAAGAGCTGGCACAGACCTCGCTCAGTGACTGAGATTCGGAGCTTCCTTGGGTTGGCTGGCTATTATAGACGCTTTGTGAAGGATTTCTAGGCTAGCCAAGCCCTTAACCTCTCTGATGAAGAAGGATAGCCCGTTTGTATGGACAGAGGCATGTGAGGTCTCCTTTCAGGCACTGAAGGATGCTCTGACCACAGCTCCAGTATTAGTGATCCCCGAGGGAAATGAGGGATTCGAGGTTTACTGTGATGCTTCAGGCAAGGGGATCGGTGGAGTATTGATGCAAAATGGCAGAGTCGTGGCTTACGCTTCTCGACAGCTGAAGAAGCACGAAGAAAATTATCCCACACATGACCTTGAGCTCCTCGCCATAGTCTTTGCCTTGAAGATCTGGCGACACTACCTGTACGGAGCCACGGTCCGAATTATGACAGATCATAAAAGTTTGAAATACATCTGGACCCAGAAGGAGCTGAACTTGAGACAGCGACGGTGGATCGAGCTACTAGCTGATTATGATATCGACCTCCAGTACACTGAGGGTAAAGGTAATGTCGTGGCAGACGCTCTGAGCAGAAGAGCACATTCACTTCTTGCTCTCATAGAGACGACCACGATAGCTGAGGAGGTATATGCAGCTCAGGACAGTGATGTGTATCTACAGGGTATCAGGCAGAAATTAGCAGATGGGTTGACTGATGGTCTGAAGTATGACTACGAGCTAGACAGCGAGGGACACCTTCGAGTCAGAGGCAGACTCTGCGTTCCTCAGGATGCGACGAACTTCAGACCAGGATTCTCTCTGAAGCTCATTCCTCTACATTGTCAGTACATCCTGGAGCCACCAAGATGTACAAGGATCTAAAGAAGTTATTCTGGTGGAGCGGGATGAAGAGGGATGTAGCAGATTTCGTCTCGCGATGTCTCACCTGTCAGAAGGTGAAGTTCGAGCATCGGCGACCAGGAGGCCAGATTCAGTCATTACCAGTACCGTGCTGGAAGTTTGACGATATTAGTATGGATTTTGTGGTCGGTCTCCCTCCAGCCAGAGGTGGATTGAACACAATTTGGGTGATAGTCGATAGGTTAACTAAGACGGCTAAGTTTATACCTATCAAGGACACATGGAAGGTGCCCAAACTAGCTGAGGTGTTCACCACAGAGCACATCCGGTACCATGGGGTACCGAAGACGATCGTCTCCGATCGTGATGCGCGTTTCTTAGTAGATTTTGGCGTCAGGTGCAGGAGGCATTTGGTACTCAGTTGCGACTTAGCACAGCCTTCCACCCTCAAACAGATGGGCAGACCGAGAGGACGATTCAGACACTGGAAGATATGTTGAGAGCGGTCGCCTTAGACTATCAGGGGAGTTGGATAGAGCGTCTACACTTGGTAGAGTTCTCCTACAACAATTCCTATCACTCGTCTATCGGCATGGCCCCATTTCAGGCTCTGTATGGCAGACCGTGCCGGACACCTTTATCATGGAGTGACCCTGCTGAGACAGTTTTGATTGGCCCAGAGTATATTCAGAGACTGCAGGATGACATCAGAGTTATTCAGCAGCACATGAGGGCAGCGCAGTCTAGGCAGAAATCTTACGGGGATCAGCGTACCAGAGAGCTTGAATTTCAGATCAGTGATATGGTTTTCCTACGAGTGTCTCCGATGAGAGGTATCTTCAGATTTGGGATGAGAGGAAAGCTAAGCCCTAAGTATGTTGGTCCGTACAGGATTACGGAGCGCGTGGGCCCAGCAGCGTATCGACTAGACCTACCAGCGGAGTTGGGGAAGGTACATGACGTGTTTCATGTATCGCAGCTGAAGAAGTATGTACCTGACCCTTCTCACGTGCTACAGCCAGAGAGATTGGAGATTGAACCTACACTGAGATATGAGGAGACTCCCATTCAGATCCTGGACACGAAGGTCCGGGAAACGAGAGGCAGATCAGTCAAGCTAGTGAAGGTTCTTTGGGAGCATCATGGGGTTGAAGAAGCTACTTGGGAGACTGAGGACTCTATGAGAGTGAAGTACCCACACCTATTTCCATGATATTTCCTTGTATTCTTGCCTCTACTGGGTTCTTGTTCATAGCGGTACGAGGGCGTACCTTGGCTCTTTTCGGGGGGGGGGGGGTAGTGCATACTCTTCCTTCGTCACCTCATCCAGATTATGCCCTGTTTTTTGTAGTAGAATGATGGAGAGGTGTATGCATGTACTTGATTTATACATTGTGTGAATCTTGATTTCTATTTATGAAAATCTTGGTTTGGTTTGACGCTGAATAATTTTGCGTGGAATTTGGAAATGGAAATGAGTGGAATGGATTGGTATGGAATTTTGGTTGGGATTGTTATTGGATGAACATTCTGGTAATTTTTGACAGCACACCTGATGTGGTGTGAGTAGCTATAGTTGGTGTTAAACTTCGGGACGAAGTTTCTTTTAAGGGGGATATACTGAAATACCCCTAAATTAATTTAGGGGATTTCTTTTGTTAAAATTAAATTATTATATGGAATAATGAATACTAAATTATTATATGGAGTTGTGAAATTTATTTAGGGGTTTTCTCCTATTTAACCCTAATTATTATACATTATTATATAGTATTATGAATTTAATAATAAGATTTATAAGTCAATAAATCTTGGGAAAATTTCTAAACACTCCAAATATATTATAAAGATTTTAGGAAGTGTTGGAACATTGTTTTGAAACATAAAAGTCAATATAAAATTCTAGAAACCTTAAAGCTTATTAAGCCTTGCTAGAGTTGACTTTTTGAGAATGGTCAAACCAGGCCATGAAACCTATACCAATAAATAGGTTATGAAAAACCATGAAGATCGATAAAAAGAACGTCAAAAAACGGATCATCCTAGCCAAAGTTATGATAGATTGAAGTTTAGAGCCAAAATTTTGGAGGATGCTGACGTGTCCAGGGTTAAGGACACGTGTCGCGCCCAGTCAGCACCCAGGATTACTCAATCGATTGAATTTCCTTCAGTTTTGGCATGTCGGGGTCGATCTTTAGACACCTATATCTTTTTCCCTACTCCACCATTTGGTATGCCATTTGTTTCATTCGATTCTCCTATCTTTCCTCTTTCCAACCATTACTCACACACCATCTAACTCCTTCTACAATGACCGGAAAATTGATCCAAAGTTGGCTCCTCGCGATTGTGTAACCCAGAATTCCAGTTTCTCCTGAAATCGGGTAAACTTCGTCACGCCATAACTTCTTCATTTCTCATCCAAATTTCTTGTTCTTTAGCTTGTTTTGAAGATCTCTAATCCCTCTATAACTTTCATGTTGATGGCCAAGGCTGATTCGCACTATTTTGGGAGTTAGAACTGTCTAAAGATGCCTACTCGATCACGTCGGTAATTTTGCCCAGTTCATCCCGAGACAAACTAGGTAAACACCGATCTTGTGAGATCTGTAACTTTCTCCCTAGTTCATCAAATTCAATGATTCTTCTACTGACATCTAGAGTTACATGTCTAGTTTGGATTGTGATAGGTTCCAAGAATCGAATCTCTCTCAGTTGGTGCGAGTTGATTCGTGAAGTGGCATACCTGAACCGCACATGAAATAACGATTCCCAGATTTTCCGAGTTGGATTCTTCCCGTTAATGCTATTCCGGTGAGTTTCTGATCAAATTGCTCCGTTGTTGCCAATCTTAACTTCATTTTCGACCAAACCCACAAAACAATTTATTCAATTATGCATTATATCGAGAGGAATTGGTGAAATCGGATTCGTAAAACCGAAACTCGACCTAACTTGAACCCAGATTCAATCTTGCGTAATACTGCATGAAATTTGGGGAAATCGGTGTCAATAGATGCGTCTTGGAATTTCGAATTCAATGGAACAAGAACCACTCGATTTCGTTCTGTGGATTAGGAGAAAATCGGGATTTAGTACTCGAATGGGTTAGTGAGTTCGAAGATGAACTCGACGTTCAGGAGCCGTCCGATCTCAGTTAAAAGAAACGGACGGCCACGATTAAAACGTTTTAAAATATAAGTATAAGTTTTTATATTATATTCAGAAATAAACCCTAACTTGCTAGATTTATTTAATGGCCTTCCCGAATGTGTTTTGACTTGAAATTTTAACCATAGATTCCTTATTTAATGTAGTTTATTTTGATGTAAATTAATAAGGGTTTTGAGTTTTTAAACATAAGTTATGATTTTTGCAAGTTACGGGTATTATGGAATTATTTGGGTGATTTAAAAAGATATTTTTATGAAATAAAAATTTTATAATATGTCTAAAATGTTATAGTTATTGTATATTAAATTTGGGAATTTTTGGACAAGGGTAAATAGGTTTAAAAATTATGTTTATGGAATTTTCATAAGAATAACCTATAATATAAGGTTTTAAGTGTAACAAAAAAATTAAAGTATGGCTAGATAATTAACTTTTAGGTTGGGGAAAATAAAGGAAACTAAATTAATATTTTATAACAGTATGTTTATAAATATTTTGGGTATTATCTTTTAGGTGAAGTAAAAGTTGTTTACACATAAATATACTTATATGAGAAAAATAAAATGGGAACTTATATTAAATCGAGGTATTAAACTAAACTACATATTATTATTTTGGAGGTTAATATGCTGAATTAAACTAGGGCAAACACTTTATTTTATAAACCATATATCAGTTGTGGATATGTCTAAAAGGTATTAAATATAATTAAATACAATAAGAATTTCTTAAAGAATATTTTGGATAAATTCTAAGGAAAATATAAGTGTATAAGTAAATACATTAGAAGTAAATAAAAGTAGTAACATACCTTATGGGAAACGTATTAAGAAGGAGAAATTGGGATAAATCTTATTCTTACATGACAATTAAAAATATCAAAAGTTAATGTGGCATCTAGGTGGACTATTAGGGGGAAATACATATCTTAAACCTTTAATGGGTGATAAAGTGAGTTAGCCAAGCGTAACCGAAGGGTTTAAATAAACTAAACCTATAATCAGGAGAGGGTAGATGGAATAAGTTAAGTATGCACTAAAGATTTAATTACGAGGTCTAGCTAGATCCTTAGGAGGGAGTAACTGTAAAACAAAACTATAGACTAATTAAAATGGGGGATGTGTAGCGTTATAGTGCTTTAACTAATTAATGCTTGGAATACTTTAATTATAGGTAATTAGTGGAAGTAGTTCGCATTTTCGAGTTTGGTTACTGCTTCTACATATACCAGGTACGATTTCTCGTACTCAGATGCTTTTGGTGATGAATTTTATGGAACGTTTTGAGAAACGCTAAATGAGTTTGGATGTATCTTGAAAGGAAATTGTTTGTGTGACTAACTCAGCCTGTTGTGACTAACTGAGCCTTGGGTGTACAACTTACATGATCATTGGTTCCTCTTATCTGGTTGCCTCATTAGATATTGACTGTTGAGGGTTTACGCCTCTGCACTCTGTAGGACTGAGTGTTTTGGTATTGCACTTGTACAGTTAATAATCTAGTGGGAATATGGGAAAATGTCAATCTTGGTATTGGGTATGGATTCTTTCTATTAAGTGGTGCACTCACTTTTCACCGATGACTGAGAACGGGTCGGTGGCAGCGGAGGTCTGCTATACCTCGCCCTTTGTGGCAACTGACAGCGGAGGTCTGTTTACCTCGCCCTTGTGGCAACTGACTGGCGGTGGGGGCCATCACTCCCAATTGGTTTTATTCCACTCTTGAGTTAAGGTTCTTGGATATCTTCTTACATTTCCAGTCCTTGTGACTACTTGGGTCTATCTAATCCTAATTGGAACTGAATCTAACTTAAGCGATGGATGTTCACTAACTTCCGGCGTGGTTTCTTTTATGTTGGCTCACTTTACCTTCATGTTATTTATCTCTATCCTTGACTTGTTATCTTTGACTTGGTGTTTTGGTGTGCCTTGTTCTTCTGTTTTTGTCCTAGGTGTTTGGCTTCATCTTATTGTTTATTTTAAGAGTTATGCTTTAAACTGTTGTTTTGGAGAGTTGTACCAGTTCCATTCCAGGGAACTGACTCACCCCTCCTGGGGTGGGCTGCTTGGTTTCATCTTGCAGGTACGAATTGCTATACAGGTAGCCACGAAGAGTATGAGTGTATGGGATGGGAATTAGGAACTTTGGAGAGCCATTGTATTTTGCTATTATTCTTTTATGTTATGTTTTCTCGAGTTCAGACCGTAGCTTTTGTAATGTCATAAGTTGTAATTGGTGAGGTTTGGTGCCGGGTGTTTGGAACCCGATGATCTGTAATCGCCTTAGTATTTTATTTCCGCTGCATTTATGATAAGTAGGGGCGTTACAGGTTGCCTCCCACCAAGCCACCCGGGTTTAACGTCTCTAGCTAGACGCATGTTCTTCATTATCCCGGATCAAAAATGAAAGTGGACAATGGTGTTAACGGGAATATGAATTGGCCAACAAGTAGGATCGAACCACCTGGATCAAAACAAAGTATAACTGCAGTAATTAAATTAGGAAAATATAAACTCCACAAAACCTTGTTTTGAAGGCGGTGTTTGCTGCAAGAAATCTTTAACAGAAAACCGGGTGATGGTTGTTTTTCTTCCTTAAACTGGAGAATGTAAACATTCTCCTCCTGTTGTTGAGCCGGATGGAGGCAAGGTGGTAGTGGTGTTCCTCGCTCAGAATCGAGGATGTAAATTTCCTTCTCTTTGGTGCGAGGATCATCTAGTTGTGGATATGCCTCTTCAATTCTAAGGATGAAAACTTCCTTAACTGCGTTGAACGGTGCAAGGAGAATTTCAGGGCGAATTGTATCTTCAAATTCTGATCCTGGATCAAATGGGAAGGTGGCCTTCTCACTTAGCGATTTGACTTCCAGTTTCCACCCTACTTCTTTGGTGCATATGAGGGGAAGGCCGTGATCCTCCAGATGAAGACCAAAGTTGGATGGCTCCTCCGCCTCAAATTTGAGGATGTATATATCCTCATCTTCTTGGAGAGGCTTATAGGAGGAGCCCAGATTGAATTCAACGTCAAAGGGAGGTGGTTCCTTGAAGGTGATATTGGTGTTTTGTTTGGATGTCTCGACGGGAGCGACCATTTCCTCCTCTTCATTTTTGAGGATGTAACTATCCTCATTTTCTGGGTACAACATAGAGAAGGAGGGAAAATAACGGTAGTTGACTTCAGATGGAGGAGACTCCAAGAAGTTGAGGTAGAAGCTGTCCTCTAATGGCTTGTCTTCAAGCTCAAGAAGAAGGTTTGATGTCGTTTGCTCAGGTTCGAACGGGGATGGTGATAGAGAGTAACTCGAATCCTCATTAAAGTTGTCCATTATATGAACGATTTCACTCTCTGGTTGATGCTCCTTTCGAGCTAGTGGGATGGGCTGGTCCACTATATAAATTGTGTTAGCATATTCTCTTGGATTTGGATTGGTTTGTGAGGGGAGTTAGCCAGTAGGTCTTTGTTGGATGAGAAGTTGATGGATTTGGGATTGCAAGGCTTTTTGGTCTTTACGAAGGGCTGTGACTTCATCTTGTGTGTCTCGGGTCTTACTCATCATTGCTTTAAATATCTCCTGTATTTGGGACATTCTAGAGTCGGGACTTGAAGGAGGTTGATTCAGTCAGCTTGAAGAAGCATCATTGCCATAAGGCGGTTACTGATACTGCCTTTGGCCTCCTTGAAAATTGGGGTGCATGTTGTGCTGCCATGGTTGTCTGCACCCTAAATTGTTGCCAACAAAGTTTGCTTCCTCTACTACTTTAAATTCTTGTAATTGGGGGCATTGTTCATAATTGTGTGGCTCACCACATTGTGTAGAAGAAACATCGGGAGATGATAGGGATAGAGGAGCATTGCCTGGAGGGGTTGTAGATGATCGAGAAGTTGTCGACTTTGCTTGTTGGGGGTAGGAGTTCATGGCCATCTGCTCAACTACTTTCTGCAGGGTGCTTACCTTCGTCGCCTGCTGCGCATTGCTCTCCATGAGTTGCTTGTGGCTTCTCATCAGCTGGTCGAACTTATTGTCATTTTCTCCTACGTGGTATAAGCCTAGAGTGCCGCTTCTTGATCAACCTGTGGCCCAGGCTCTGATTTCTTCACAAAGGGACTCTATCCCATTCAGAAACTGTTCTCCTGGCTTTTTCAAAATATCAACACCTAAAGAGGAGAGTACCATTGTTTTGCATTGATTGATTAAGCCTTTGTAGAACAATTGAGACAAATGTTCTTTTGTGAGACCATGGTGAGGACTCGTCAGCAGCAGTCCTTTGAAACGGTCCCAAGTTTCACAGATGTTTTCCGACCCTAGCTGCTTGAAATTGTAGATCTCAACAATCATCTCTAACATTCGGCTCGGGGGCAGGAACTTGTCGTAGAACTTGGTGGCCATTTCATCCCAAGTACCAATGGTACTTGGTGTAAGGCTGTGGTACCATTTACTCGCATTTCCCGTCAGGATGTGAGGGAACAAGGACAGTCTTGTGTATTGGAGAAGTGCTTTTGTTGTGGTTAGACTGTTGGCATGCTGCAGAAACTTGGTGACATGTAACAGAGCTTTGTGAGGACTAGAGCCATCAAACATGCCTAACTCCTTTACGCATCGGATCTGATGATATGGCTTCAGCTTTTGCCACTCATCGTATTCGGATTGGGTAAGGGGGGGAAGGATGATGGCGGGCTGTTGTCCTTGATTAGATGGCCTGTTGATGTTACGAATTGTAGCTGGTGAAGATGCCATATCTGCTTCCTGGTTAGATTCTATCACCGTGGTGGTTATGTTTTGTTGGGATCATTTCTGCCTTAAAGTGCGCAAAAAGGTTCTCTCGATCTCAGGAATGTAGCTAACCGTATGATTGTTAATACTGTCCGGAAGGCTATGTGACCTAGTAATAGGCATTCACCACTCAAAACAACAAAAGAAACTTGTGATGTGATAAAATAAATAGAAAGAGAAAGAAATATGGAGGGGGTATTTAAACAGCTAAAAAGAAACAATTCAATAAAATAAAATAAAGAACTACTTTTTTTTAACAAGAGTAAATAAACCAAAAATAAATAAACATAAAAGAAATAATAATAAACGCAGTTTAAGTAAATGAAAATAATAAAATAAAGAAAAAGGGCAGAATTTAAATTGCTGGAATTTAAATGACAAGGGAATTTAAATGACAGTAATTTATATGACTAGAAAATAAAGAACTGGAATTAAATTGTCTGGAATTTAAATGACAGAAATTAAATTACTAAAATTTAAAGGACAATGGTAACTTAAATAACTGGAAAATTTTAATGACAGGAATTTTAAATGTCTGGAAAAAAAATAACTGTAATTAATACGATATTTAAATTGTTGAATAATTAAATGACAAAAATTAGTAGAAATAAAATAAACAACAAACAAAATACCATAAACAAAATATTATAATATAGCAAGTGAATTATCGTGGCATAGGGACTAGAATAAATCAAGTCCCCGACAACGACGCCATTTTGCAGACGAAAATGTGAGTGGTTGGAACAGATGTATTTAAAACAAATGAAAAAGAAATTAAAAACTCAAAATATCTAACGGGCTGCAAACAAATCCCGGTCCCAGTAGTATAGTAAAGTGGAGGCGACCGAATATCGAATGTGGGACTAAAGGGAATTATCTAATTCTTAAGCTGTGTCACAAAAGGGGGGGGGTTAATTGACTTGTTTTCCTAAATAAAAAGGAAAGATAAAATAAACTGAGTTAAAGGTAAATTAAACAGGACTCTGGGTTCAGGTTTATATAGTCTGCTCTTTTATGCTATGTCTACCGGTTTTATATATTAGTTATAATAGTTCTGTCAAAATTCATGTTTATTTCTTGAGGACTAAATCGTAGACTCAAAGAACTCGTTTACCAGAACATGCTCGGTCTAATCCAGATTCGAGCAAAACACATGTAAACGGATTAAGTATGAGAAATTATATTTGCGTCTGAAAATACTAACTTATTAAATCATAATAAGCTTTCTACAGATTTACGGCTTTATTAACTTGTCTATTTATCATGGATGTGATCAAAATAGATTTAGTAAAACATTTTAATAAATTCATGAAATTTATTAAAAAGGCGAGAGATAAGCTTTAATCGTAACAAACAGTATTTAATTAAACCGGTAAAAACATAATTACATAATTAAACAGACTATAAATTAACCTTCACCCAGAGTATATCCTCTTAGCCTGACATATTAACTAGTAATATGTTGGTCAGAGGTTGGACAGAATAACATTGTAGTGGTTTTTGTGGATGAAAATGGAGTGAGATGGATATTTAATTCTAAGTGAATGGAGAGGAGATGGTGATTTTGTGGAGGAAAAATGACATAAGTTTGGGGTTGGAATGAGATAGATATTAATGGAGGGTTATAGGTATATTTATAGTGATAATGGGGTAAAAAGCAAGGGTAAGTCAGTGGAGGAGGCGTGTGAAAAGATAATTTTGATTATCTTTTCACCTATGTCGACGCGGGCTTAAAATTGCAGAAATCGACCTGTCCGAACCAGCGTCCAAATCTGCTGGTTCGGACAGGTACTATTACACCGCGTAAGGAATTCTCGTAAAGTGTCCGAACTTGCATGTTCGGATGCAAGTTCGGACACATCTTATTTTGCATCTAAAATCTTCGTCCGAACTCCGATTTGATCCCCGTTTGTTGTGTTGCGAAGCTTGTGAAGTTTACTATGTGATTCTAAGACCTTTTTCTGCATTTCATACATAAAATATATCAGTTCCTATCAAAACCTAAATCTAAGAAAATTCACATAGCAAGTGGGAAATATTGCCTAAAGTGTTGCAAGTTATAAGGTATTTAAACCCTAAAAGTCTATATGTTTCGCACTTATCAACACGTATAACCTTAAAGACTCCACAAGTCAGTCTCATTTCACACTACACATACCACACACATATCATAGCATGTACAACAACCAAAATACTCTTTTGTATTCTCCCATGGAATCGGTCCGAAGACAAGAAGGCACTATAGTCCTTGAATCCATATTGAGTAATACACTACTGATCCCTTAGGTACCGGTCACGTTGAGCACTAACGCTTTCTGGTTCACGACCGTTCATGACAATTGGGCACTTACTCTCTCTGGCCCACGGTCCCTTGGTTCTGATCAAAACATTACACATATACATATCCTCAGGCACTCTGGTTGACTCTCTCAACACAGGACATTCTCAGGGTACTCTCCCCGTCCCGCTACCTTTAGAAAAATCACACACTGTCCCCGCCCCAACCGGTCACTTAGGACCCGCACGTACGGTGCAATGGTTTCAAAACATTTTTCACCTCCATGCTCGAAGGAAGATCCTTTTTCAAATTCTGTTTAAGAATTCTTTTTAAAACATCACACAACTCCAAATCCGGTTTATGGTAGCTGTATTTTTTCTTAGCGTGATTACTTGTGACCACTTATAGGGAGCTTCAAGAATCATCTAACCCTGATGTGATCGCATCAGTGTTGAACTATCCTTCCACCCCAATTTGTGTTCAGTTTCCCTTGATCGCTAGCAGATCAAGTTCCACCTCGCACGTCAGTTTCAAACAATCAGGTAGTCAAACATTTTCGTTTTCTATCTTTTACTCTTTCTAGTCATATTCATAAAGCAATCCGTTTTAACTTATCTCAAAAACCTAGAACTTAGGTCATCCGTCATTGTCAATTTACTTTGTTTACTTTACCTAAGCAACTCATGGGCTCATTTTCTCAAATTGTTACTCAATTTAAAACATACAACATGTAACTCCAAAGGATGGAACTCACTTCATCAATCGTTCTCAAATAAAATCACCTAGGGAAACTCACTTTCTACCAGGTTACACATCGGTTTCATACCGATTCATACTCATCATGCTCATGTCTAATCTCAATAGACATATACTATAGGGATTCTCACTCCCTTGGAGTTTCTCTACTCCTCTTTTCATAAATATTATGTACATGTCGCTCGCATCTCACATGCGCAATAACCAATATTACACAATGAATGGGTACATATGTTTACATAACATAAGTTCCAATCATCAAAACAATTTCTTTTGTGCTATACACATAGTAGTTTACGCACCTATACGTTAAACATACTCTAAGCGGTTTCTCGCCCTACCCCCTTAAAAGGGGTTACGCCCGCGTAATCGACCATATGTTATCACTGAACATTGGTTCACTAATTCGGGTCTCATGAAGTGTTTTAACTTCAATGCGGTTAATTAACTCATAATCGGGTTCAGTTCTAGCCTCTAAAGCTTCTAGGAGTTTAGGATTAGCTATTTACTCGCATTTTCCAGGTATACTTAACCTTAAATTACGGCCCACAAGCTTCTGCTGCGTGACCTGACAACCGAAGTTTAATTTGTCCTTTTTAGTATTCTCAGTGTTATCACTCCCTTTTTATCCCTTTTTGTCTTCAGAATAAAGGTTTCTCAATCGTCATGTGTATTTCTCACTGTATGCGAATTCCATGAGTTATAGATTTTCTCTCCAGTTCTCTGGAAATCTATTTCGTATAGTACTGTATACCTTCGTGATTATTCACTTACTTTTTCCGACTTGTTGTCGGTTGAGGTCAAGCTACTACTTAGTATGTAGTGCTGTAACACCCCTTTCGTTAATCCTATGCTTACCGTCTAATCATCCTGATAATCCTACTACATCGCAGCGGAATTACTGCTACTACTACGGCGGGTGATACAACGCCGCTAACCGCCCATAGGCTAGCAAGGCTTACACTACCTACAGTCACGGTCTGATGCCCTAAGTATACCGAGCTACTACATTCCATACCGAATTCAAAAGATAATATACTTACATTGCTGGATTACCGAGTAATTAAAGTATTTAATTACATCCCTTTCCAATCTTCCCAAAAGAATGAGTTTCTACAAACTACTCATCTACACCATCTCCGTATTCCTTACATTATCCCAAAAAGGGTGTACCCTATGGTACACCGGCTAACAAACCTACAACCGTGTACAACATAGTACACCATTCACAATTCACCCCTTTACAGACAAAAGAAATCAAAATAAATCTCTTCATGGTCTTCACCCGTCTCGAGGACCTGCGTGTACTAAAAACATCGCCCCAAGGGGCTCAGCAAAAGCTGCGCATAAACTCCGCATATACCGCGTGCTAACTAGGGTACGCCGACTATTTAAGGTCGACTGTACATGCGGTTCATTAATTTCATGCATACATGCTTTACATACATCATACAAACAGGCTCAATACAATACGCATTCCGAAACAACAATACAAAAGCACACACAATACTTACCTTTAAAGGGTTAGCCAAATTACGCATCCGGGTTAATTGGAATGCAATTTACTCTTTTATTCATTACACATTACTTACTCTTACTTTACTTACTTACTTTACCATACTTGTTTACTCATTCTTACTTACTTACTTACTTTTACTCATGTTAAGTCGGTATAACCTCCGGCCCTGGGATTACACCGTCCCACCACCGGGATTTACTTAACTCACCAATCCAGGATGCTACCCATTTAAGGGGTTTGGGCCGTGGACTAGTTTAAGAGTCAGGAATTGAAGCCAACCTCTTGTGACTCCGCATCCTCACGCGTGGCCGAAACTATATCGGACTTCTACTCATTCCAATTTAATTACCAATTTAAGTTAGATTGGTTATCTTGTTAGGAATCAGTTAGAAGTCCAATCGCAATCACATTCGGTCACAATACAATATATCATACATACACACACTCATATTCATCCATACATTTCATGAATTATACAAACTATGACTTAAAGAAAATATGCAACAAGGAACACTCTCATGATATTCACAAGTAAGCATAATATATCTGATTCGTGCGTTTATCTTATTTGGTGATCAATTAGCACACAACACACAAATCAGAGTAGCCAAGGTAGCATACGGGGCATGAGGAATTCATACCGTTCATCGTTGTACTTGTATCCCAACTTTCCTCCGGTGTTCACAATCCAAGTCCTATGACATATATACAATCGAGTGATTAATTTAACTACCATTAACTAAACTCGATTACTCTTACGTTTCCTAACTCATACTTACTATGCCTTAATAATTCTTATACTTACACATGGTTTACTTACTCTTTATTATTTTTAGAACTTGTTTATACTCTTAATGACCTTTAAACATCCTTAATTAAGTCTTACTTATCTTATACTATCATTACCATTCACTTCCTTACCTTAATACCCATTTAATACACTTAATTTTACAATTTTTGGTTGGTCCGGGACCTTGTCCGGGTCTTAAGTCCCGGACCAACACATGGTCATAACTCTCGGCTATTTTAATTGCATGGTCCGGGTCCTCTTACTGGACTTGAGTCCCGGACCAGAGGCAATTAAAACTCTCGGTGACTTTTATTACTATGGTCCGGGTCTTCTTACCTAGGGTAAGTCCCGGA
Source organism: Limonium bicolor (assembly GCA_023374045.1). Classification (NCBI taxonomy): domain Eukaryota; kingdom Viridiplantae; phylum Streptophyta; class Magnoliopsida; order Caryophyllales; family Plumbaginaceae; genus Limonium; species Limonium bicolor. The sequence continues at coordinate 179,966,847 of CM041781.1, forward strand.
CCCTTAATTCTCAAAACTCTCGGATGGTTTATTAAGGGTGGTCCGGGTTGCACTGGACTTAAGTCCCGGAGCACTCCTTTCTCTAACTCTCGGATACAAATCGCAACATGGTCCGGGTCTTTGTTCGGGGACTAAGTCCCGGACCTGCTACAAAATTTTACAAATTTGACATTATCTTAATCTGTTACAAACCAAGCTTTGCCTAATTAATTCCCCATTGTTCCTACACTTAATCCCACACATTTAAGCACCTAATTAGTCTCCTAAACATTTTAAATCCATCTCTAACCTATTACACCTTTTATGCTAATTCACTCACTTATTTTCTTAAGCTCTCATTTTAGCACTTGCATTTTCATCCTTTAGTTGCATTATACTACAGGTTTCAACTCTCATCTCCTTGCTCTATAGCTCCATCATCTAGTGTCATTTCTAAATCTTACAATGCATTAACTACCTCTCCTAAACTACCCACTAAACAACTCCAATTAAAATCTGTTACAAGGACATAATTTTACCTAGTTTTCTAGTTGTTAAGTGTTCTAGTTCTAGGTAAATTTTGATATAACCTCCCCTAAATCTCTTCATTCTCACCACATCATTTACCCACATTTTGCTACACAATTCACCTGTTTTCAATAGCATCAATATACAAAGCCCTCATACACAAATAGCAAACACTAAACACTCCTAAAAATTCCTCCACACCACCTATTTCCCAACTAAGTTTTGACAGTTTTTAAATATCTTTCAAGCTTCAAAATAGTTTAGTTCTTCCTACACATTACACTTCTACTAATTATCATTTTTCAATGTACAATTTAACTTCTCAAACTTGTTACATAAGTATTTACAAAACTACACAAGAGAGCATAATTTACCTTGTTCTTCATCTAGTTTTCTTTTCTTCTTCTTTCTTCTTCCTTCTTCCTTCTTTTCCTCTTTTCCCAACAGCTATGAAGATTCAAAGCTCTACACTACAGCCATTACACACCACCATTCAATTCTAACTAGCCCTTAGATTATATTAATGCTTTAAGGTAAATTTCTAGGGTTCAGGAATTCATTACCTCGCAAAGGAGTAGATAAAACTTGGAACAGCACTAGAGCAATATTTCTACTCCTGCAACAATGCAAAAATCGGCTGGAACAAGAAGGATAGGAGCTCACCACTTAGAAATTCTATTTTGAGAATAAGAGCAAGAAAAGGTAATGTTTTTGGATTTCTTTTTACCTTAAGCCAAAGAGGTGAAGAAGGGGCTTCTAATGGTGGTCTTGAAGCTCCAAATCAAGAACACCCATGGAGATGAAAATTCTTGTTTCCGAACTTTGAAAGGAGGAATATGTTCTCCTTGGTGAGAGGATTCCAATGGTATAGTTTTTGTGATTTTTGGTGAAGGTTTGATGGGTTAACAAGAGGAGAGAATGTGGGGGCTGCTTTGGCTTCTCAAAATCACCATTAGAGGTTCCAAGGAAGGAGAATAAAAATCAGAGAGGAGAGGGGGAGTGCTGTACGAGAGGGTTGTGAGGAAATGAGAGAGTAGGAGAGAGAATGTGAGATAGGTGAGTTACTTTTTGCTTTTTAATTGTGTTTGTCTTTTGCAAATGAAAAGAGAGTTAAGAGAGTGTGTGAGAGAGGGGCATAAATAGGCTGCACCCAGCACCCATTATGGGTTTTAAAATTCGTTTTACAATAGTGGACACACTAGTTTGAGTTATTTATGCTTTTACCCCACAACTTCCCGTTTTTGACAATTTTTACTATTTTCTCGTTTTATTGATTTTATTGGTTCTAGACCTTCACTAATATTCATTAATGACCGTAAAGTTGACCAAAATTGTTACGAGTCTATTTGACCCGTTTAAAGTCACATTTTCCCGGTTTCCTTGAAAAACGTGCTTTAAGGTTCGTTAGCGTTTTTAATTCGTTTTAAGGATTCGTTTTCTTCGAGATTTGTTCCCTTGTGATTATTTAGACTTAATTAAGCTTCTAAATTTCTTATTAGCCTAATTAATCACTATTTTTAATTACGGGGTATTTCAATCTACCCCCCTCAAGGAACTTTGCCCTCAAAGTTGCTCAAGGGTTAATAGTTTAATTATTCTACTCATTAGGCAATCCAATTGCCATAATGTGTATTTCTACACCTATGAGGTGTTTACTTCTTCCACATTGCAAACATACACAATACAAGCATCATACGAATTCACATACACAATGCACCATTCCCATACACATTACATCCACATTACACAATACACCACTGCAATTCACAATACACATTACACCAATACACCATACATTGCACCTACACATCCATACACTACACATTACACATACATACATTCATATACCAAACACATTCCACACTACATGTGCCATTAAAATATGCTACAATACACACACACACTATGCAATGCTCACCCCAAAGCAATGCAAAAGCAAAAAGGCTCTACCCCCCTTAAAAAGGGTACGCCCCGTACCCATATGTGCTACATACTAGACTATCTAGTCTATGAATAACTGTGGGTACTTCGCCTTCATGGCATCTTCCAACTCCCATGTCGCTTCTTCGACATCGTGGTTTGACCATAGGACCTTCACCATTCGTATAGACTTATGGTGAGTGTCTCTGGTCTTCCTATCAAGGATTCTCACCGGGGTTTCGACATATCTCATAGTCGGCTCAATGGATAGTCTCTCGGGCTCTAGGACATGTGAAGGATCAGAAACGTACTTCTTGAGTTGTGACACATGAAAGACATCAAGGACACGCCCCAAGTCCTCAGGTAGTGCTAACCTATAGGCTAAGGATCCAACTCTTTCGGTGATAGTGTATGGCCCTACAAACTTTGGGCTTAGCTTGCCCTTCTGACCAAAACGGAATACGCCCTTCATAGGTGTGACTCGCAAGAACACGTGGTCGCCCACGGTGATCTCAAGGTCGCGTCGTCTCACATCCGCATAGGATTTCTATCTATCTTTGGCTGCCTTCATATTGGCTCGGATTTGTTGCACTTTCGCTTGGACTTGTTCTAAATACTCTGGTCCTATGATGACCGCTTCACTTGACTAATCCCAACACAAAGGTGTATGGCAAGGTCTACCGTATAGGGCTTGGAAAGGCGACATCTTAATCGAAGCATGATAGCTATTATTGTATGAAAACTCGATAAGATGAAGCTTATCTAACCAACTCCCCTGAAAGTCTAAGGCATATGCCCGAAGCATGTCCTCCAGTGTCTGGATGGTCCTTTCCGTCTGACCGTCGGTCTGAGGATAGAAGGCGGTACTCAGCTTCAATTCTGTACCCAACGCTTCTCGTGTAGCTCTCCAGTATCTCGAAAGAAATCTGATGTCGGGGTCAGATACTATGGTTTTTGGGACTCTGTGATGTTTGATAATCTCCTTGTCGAATAGCTCTGCGAGCTTCACTACCTTCCAGGTGTCCTTCATCGGTATGAATCTGGCAACCTTGGTAAGGCGATCGACTACAACCCAGATCATGTTGAGTCCTCCCCTAGCAGGTGGGAGTCCTACAACAAGATCCATGGAGATATCGTGAAATTTCAACTCCGGAACTGGCATTGATTGTACCATTCCGCCCGGTCTACGATGTTCAAACTTCACCTTCTAGCATGTCAAGCATCTCAATACATATTCTGTCACATCTGACTTCATCCCAGACCACCAGAAGTACCTCTTCATGTCTTTGTACATCTTGGAGGCTCCTGGATGGACTGACAATGCAGAACTATGTGACTCTCGCAGGATGCGATCCCTTAGCTCAGCAGTGCTTCGGGGGACGCATAGTCTGCCATTCAGCCGAATCAAACCATCTTCATGCAGCTTAAAATCATATTTCTTCTTTTCAAATGTACCTTCTGTGATCTTCTGTCTGATTTCGGTTAGGTAAGGGTCGCTGAACTGAGCTTCTCGCACCTCGTCAACCAAGCTAGAAGAAGCGAGTAGCAAATGGAGCGAGTGTGCTCGACGGCTCAGAGTGTCGGCTACCACGTTTGCCTTCCCTTCCTTATATTGCAGGTTGATGTCGTAGTCTGAAAGAAACTCCATCCACCTTCTCTGTCTCAAGTTCAATTCTTTCTGTGTATATACATACTCTAAGCTCTTGTGGTCGGAGTAGATGGTGATGCTTACCCCATAGAGATAGTGTCACCATATCTTCAAGGCGAAGACAATGGCTCCTAGCTCTAAGTCGCGAGTCGGGTAATTATTCTCATGTTTTTTCAGCTCGTGGGAGGCATATGCTACAACCTTACCATGCTACATGAGTACGCATCCCATTCCCTTTCCTGATGCATCACAATATACCTTAAATCCTTCTGTGCCATCTAGAAGTGTGAGAATCGGCGCTGAGGTCAATGAGTCTTTCAGGCTCTGAAATGATACTTCACACTCGTCTGTCCATACAAACGGTGCATCTTTCTTCATCAGTGTAGTCATGGGCTTAGTGACTTTCGAGAAGTCCTTTACAAATCTTCGGTAGTAACCGGCTAGACCAAGAAAGCTCCTAATGTCGGTAACAGTCTTGGGTCTAGGCCATGACTGTACAGCTTCTATCTTAGAAGGTTCAACTGAAATACCTGCGCTCGAGATGACATGACCAAGGAATGATACTTGATCTAGCCAGAACTCGCATTTGGAGAACTTCGCATACAGCTGGTTCTCGCGCAGTGTCTCAAGCACTTTCCTCAAATGAAATTCATGCTCTTCCGCTGATTTTGAGTATACAAGGATGTCATCGATAAATACTACAACTGAGGTATCCAACTGCTCACTGAAGAGTTGGTTCATTAGATCCATGAACTTTGCTGGTGCATTTGACAGACCGAATGGCATGACTGTAAATTCGTAGTGGCCATATCTGGTACGGAATGCCGTTTTCTCGATGTCTTGCTCTCTGATAGCAATCTGATGATACCCAGAACGGAGGTCGATCTTGGAGAAGATTGAGGCTCCTTTCAGCTGGTCCAATAGGTCGTCGATGCGTGGCAATGGTTATTTATTCTTGACTGTGACCGCATTCAATTCGCGGTAGTCAATACAAAGTCAGAGACTACCGTCCATTTTCTCACAAAGAGGACTGGTGCTCCCCAGGGTGATACGCTCGGGCGTATGAACCCCTTGTCGAGAAGGTCTCACAGTTGTTCTTTCAGTTCTGTCATTTCAGCAGGTGCCATGCGGTACGGTGCCTTAGTAATGGGACCAGTACCAGGCAAAAGGTCAATCTCAAACTCTACTGCTCGTCGAGGTGGCATGCCAGGTAGCTCCTTAAGGAATACATCAGGAAATTCAGATACAATTGGTGCTTCGGGGTTGAACTCTGAGTCTCTCTCCAGGTCTTGTACATAACACAAATACACTTCATGGCCCTTTCTGAGCTCCCAGTACATAGCCATAGCGGAGATGACTGTGGTCGAAGGCTCTCTCGGTCTCTGGCAGTAAGATACTGTAACCCTAGAAGGACTCTTGAGCAGCAATCGATGCTCGGCGTAGAGGATTCTACCCTTGTGCCGCTCCAACCAATTCATTCCGACTATTACATCGATTCCCAGTCCATTAAACTCGATAAAGAAGATGGGAAACGATTCGCCTTTGATTCCAATGGTGGCTGACTTGTAATACTTGGTGCACTTTACCCGCTCCTTCGAAGGGAGAGTAACCAGGAAATTAGGTAGCTCATCCGTATCTAGCTTCAACCTCTTCACAAAAGATGGTGATACGAAGGTGTGAGAGGCGGCGTAGTCGAATAACACATTGGCTTCAATGTCGTTCACTGGGAAGGTTCCCGTTAAAATGGTGCCGCTTTTACCGGCTTGTGCTTCGGTGAGGATACTCAGGTTACCTTCGGTACCGAGTCCACAACCTATTGAAGTCACAATTTCATAAGTATTGATGGTGGACACAAGCGGAATTGAAATCAACACTCCTCTTTATTGATAAACCAACCATTATACATACCGTGTCTCTAATACACGTTACTAATACATTACATGATACTATGAATTTAATACTTCCTAAAGGTAAGGTTCAGGCGTCCTAGTTTCATGTGTGTGGCATTGATTATTGTCGGTCGTGCTGTATTCAACTTGATCTTGTTGATCCCGTGATACAGCATCCTAGATCTTCCACCCATGATTAGGACATCTCCCGATCTCAATACCAATTTCTGTGCGAGGTCCACACGCTTCTGCTCGCTATACATAAATACGGCGTCATCACCAATGGACCAAGACACTACAGGCACTCCTTGTTCGAGAGATTCCGCTGTCTCATCCTTGTCTTGGTGTAACCCAAGTCGTCCTTCTTTCTCATAGAAGTTGACAATACAGAGGTCCGCTTCAATTGCGGGGATCGGATCACATTCGCATTGTCGTGCAAGTTCTACTGATTGTGTGACAAGTGTCTGAAATTCAGGAGGTATTGTCGGTGGCGTCGCTCCGTCTTGTATTCGTGTCTCTTGGTATGTCTTGGTATAAGGATTCCATTCCTTTCCCAAGCACATCATCTTCAGCTTCATCTTCGCTCCACCGGAGAATTCGGGTGTATAAAATTGATAAGTGCAAAACATATAGACTTATTAGGGTTTAATCACCCTATAATTTGTAGCATTTTTAGTAATGTTTCTCACTTACTAGGGTTTTTTCCTATAATTATCTTGTTATATTAACTGATGTATTTTATGTGTTAAATTGTAGGAAAAATACCTAAAACATATATATATGTTTATAAGGGATTAAAGAAGGTCACGTGGAGGAGGACATGCATGCGTGATTTGCATGCAACCGCCTCATTAGGGGGCGGACAACACTAGAAATGGAGAAGATAGAGGCAACCGCCCCATAAACAAGAGGACGTGGAGGCGGACAAGAGAGGGATACGAAAATTGCATGGGTTAGGCGGACACAATTCATACCGCCCATGCAACCGCCTCATTTGAGGAGGCGGACGTGACTAAAAATGCCTATGCAACCGCCTATTATTTCATGCGGACATCTAGCGGACGTGTGTAAAAATACAGATCTGAAACGGGTTATCTTCCTCACCGACTCGCTCTGCAACTTGATTCAGACGGCGCCTACCAGAAAATACTCACGCGTTGTTCCTGTCCCCTGCAATCAGTGAAGCTTCAATCAACGAGCTCAATCAATGAGCTGCTCCTCTGCTGATTCTTCTTCCTCTATAAATACAACGCTCAAAACACCTTCTCCATTGTCCTTCCAGAGGTTCTGTCCGTGGTTCCTCTGGAGTTCCAATTCACACCATCATTCCATCTTCGTACCACTACACTTTCACTCACTCGTTCATCTTCATCTCTAATCTCCCGCTTCTCCATTTGTTTTCTTTTCATCTCATTAGTTTCACCTCTAGTCTCACGTATTTAATTAGCAGATCACTATTAAATATGTTAGGCTAGTTTACGTATATTCTGGGAATAATTATTATGTATCTGTATTAATTATGCAATATGTTTTACTGGTTTTAATTTTAATAAAGTTGTTACGCTTAATGGTTACACGTATCTTTTTAATAAACCTCATGAATTTATTAAAATGCTTTACCAGTCCATTTTGATCAGACAGGTGATAAATAGACAGGTTAATTAAGCTGTAAAACTGGAGAGAACTTGTTATGATTTAATAAGTTAATATTTTCAGTTGCAAAAATAGTTCCTCGTATCTAAACCGTCCGTTTACATATGATTTGCTTGAACCTTGATTAGAACCTTGCATTTTCTGGTAAACGAGTTCTTTTGAGTTTATGATTTAAACCTTAAGATAATAAGAGGAATTTTGCCAAATAATTAAAATTAAACCAGTAGACCTAGCATGAAAGAGCATATATTATATTAATGTGAACCAGAGTCCCGTTTAGTTTATTTGCTTACTTAGTTAATTTTATTTACTGTTTTTATTTATATGTAACAAGTCAATTAATCCCCCCTTTTAGTGACACGCTTAGGTACTATAATATGTACATTAGTCCCACGGTTCGATATCCGGTCGCTTTCATTTTACTATACTACCACGACCGGGATTTTGTTTGCAGCCCGACGTTTATTTTGAGTTTTAATTTCTTTTTTTTCTTTTATTTTATGTTAATTATACCCAATATAACCACTCAGATTATAACGTCTGCAAAATGGCGCCATTGCCGGGGACTAGATTTATTCTAGTTCCTAAGCCCCGGATTATTCACCTGTTTAATTATAAATATTTTGTTCTCTTATTTCTGTTAATATTATGTCTATAATATTTTGTTTATTGTTAATATTAATTATCTACTATATTATGTTAATATTAATTAATTGGACACCTGACTCTGGACATATGACTACGAACATCTGACTTCTAACATCTAACTTCTAACTCTTACTAACATTTAATTTCCATTGTCTCTAACATTAATTTAATTTCCATTGTCTTTAACATTTAATTTCCATTGTCCCTAACATTTAATTTTATGTAAATTAACTACTAACTTATAATTTTTGTCATTTTTATTACTAACCCATTATTTTATTTCTTCGTTATTTTTGTGTTGTATAAGCAGGATAAAATCAAAAAAAAAACGAAACAGGGGGCTATCCGCGTGGACAACCGCCCCATTCTCATGCGGACGCCACTGAGTCGCTAACGCCTCTTTGTCCGCCTAATCTCCACGCGGACGGCACATAAACGCCTACCGCCTGCTGTCCGCCTCTCCCCTAAGCGGACGTCCAAGCAGACGTCCCTTACCTCTTAAAAAAAACGACGCGTTTTATGTAATCTGTTCTTCCCCAATTCTATTTTGCTCGAGCCCGATACAGAGAAGAACACAGTCGCGAATCACCCTCCCCCTCAAATCAACATAACTTCCTCGTTTCTTCACCAAATCTTACAAGGTTAGTACCGAAATCTTCGTTTTTTAATTCTCTACGTTTCTATAGCTTCAAATCTGTAAATGATGAACTACATTAGGAGAAATTAGGAGCTGAAGTTTCGAATCCCTAATTCACAAATTCGAAAATTTCGAACTTAATTTGCTAGATTTCCCTCGAATTTGTCCTCTATTAATCATAATATACATATACAAGGTTAAATCTTCACTTATTACACTTAGATTGGGTGTTTTTGATGAATTCTAAAATTGGTGAATGTTAGTTACGAAAATTCCTTGTTGAAACTAGCATTTTTCAGTTTTATTTTGCCTTGATTATTAAACGAATGAATATTATGATTATAGGATGTTATTTATAAGATTTGATTGGTGACGGTATTAAAATACCTTGAATCTGACTGAATTTTTTGTGGAGAAATGAAGAATTTTAGGGGAGGTTCTGTCGAATTTTTGATAGAATTCTTGTTTATATTATTTTTATTTTTGTTTATATTACATATTACTTGTTCTACATATTTTCTGTTTTTTGTTAATTTACTTAGTTGTTTATGTAAAATATTAATGCTCTGTTTGATATTAATTTTTATGTTATTATTATTCTGTTTAATATTAAATATTAATTGTTATACTGTTAATATTTGTTTACCTTTAATTCCATATATTAGTATGTCTCCTCGCTCAGACAGGCCAGGGACCAGCACAGCCTCCACCACCACCGTAGTGATTTTATTTTATTTTATTGTTATTTTTATTTTATTGTATTTTATTTTGCTCTGTTGTTTACTAACATTTTGTAGACTCTTACTGTTTGAACCTTGTGCTAACTTTTGTTATATTCAGGAAGGTAACAGTGTGGTTTACTTTATGTTTCTTTTTATGAATTATTATTTAGTTTTTCATATTATTATTTTCTTTTGGTGCCATTTGAGTTCTGCTGGCTATATATGATTTTCTTTTCAGAATAAATTCTATATCCAACATATAGCTGAACTCGCCTATGGGAGCAACCTCAGTTGCTCTAGGAAATTCGATACCTTTGGTTGAATTTAGGCAGTTTAGAGTAGCAAAATGTGAGTGTGGCATTATCGAACTACTGTCATAATTTCAGGGAAAGGTCTCTCCTTCCTCACACTTAAGAGGAGCAATGTCCTCATTGTTCAGAATTAAAATCAAGAAAATGACCTTTCAAATTATGACAGACTCATAAAGGATTAGATATAGGTTGAACATTAATAAAATAAAGGAAGAACTGAAACTCCCCTTGTATCATAGATTGAGGAAGGTATCCTTCCTCACACTTAAGCTTTGGTAGGGGTGAGACGTTCCTCACACTTAAGTTTTCAAAAAAATTAAATATAAAAATAATATGTGCTTTGTTTATGCAATTTGCACATTCAAAAAAAAATGTAAATAATAAATTGCAATTTATATTTTTAAACATGAGTACGTGGTGTTGAAAGGTATTGCGGAATAAGACATTACTTCACACCCCTTGTCATCCCGGGTTAGAGAATTGTAATTGGTTGAAAATCCCAGGTTAATCTAACTTGTTTTCTACAGTCTAGTTTCTCTATGCTTTTATTAAACTGTTCTTCTTCACTGTTTATAAAAACCTACTTCCAAGAGCAGAATTATTCTTTTTAATTGTCACTTTGTCTAAATTCCCTTCTACACTTATTTAATCTTGTTTTATTATTTTGGCTTAGAGATAATTATATTCCTTATTTGCTTGAGGACAAGCAAAAGTCAAGTGTGAGGAAGTTTGATAAGTGCAAAACATATAGACTTATTAGGGTTTAATCACCCTATAATTTGTAGCATTTTTAGTAATGTTTCTCACTTATCTAGGGTTTTTCCTATAATTATCTTGTTATATTAACTGATGTATTTTATGTGTTAAATTGTAGGAAAAATACCTAAAACTATATATATGTTATAAGGGATTAAAGAAGGTCACGTGGAGGACATGCATGCGTGATTTGCATGCAAACCGCCTCATTAGGGGCGGTCAACACTAGAAATGGAGAAGATAGAGGCAACCGCCCCATAAACAAGAGGACGTGGAGGCGGACAAGAGAGGGATACGAAAATTGCATGGGTTAGGCGGACACAATTCATACCGCCCATGCAACCGCCTCATTTGAGGAGGCGGACGTGCCTAAAAATGCCTATGCAAACCGCCTATTATTTCATGCGGACATCTAGCGGACGTGTGTAAAATACAGATCTGAAACGGGTTATCTTCCTCACCGACTCGCTCTGCAACTTGATTCAGACGGCCCTACCAGAAAATACTCACGCGTGTTCCTGTCCCCTGCAATCAGTGAAGCTTCAATCAACGAGCTCAATCAATGAGCTGCTCCCTGCTGATTCTTCTTCCTCTATAAATACAACGCTCAAAACACCTTCTCCATTGTCCTTCCAGAGGTTCTGTCCGTGGTTCCTCTGGAGTTCCAATTCACACCATCATTCCATCTTTGTACCACTACACTTTCACTCACTCGTCATCTTCATCTCTAATCTCCCGCTTCTCCATTGTTTTTCTTTTCATCTCATTAGTTTCACCTCTAGTCTCACTATTTAATTAGCAGATCACTATTAAATATGTTAGGCTAGTTTACGTATATTCTGGGAATAATATTATGTATCTGCTTAAATGCAATATGTACTACTGGTTATTTTAATAAAGTTGTTACGCTTAATGGTTACACGTATCTTTTTAAACCTCATGATTTATTAAAGCTTTACCAGTCCATTTGATCAGACTGGTGATAAATAGACAGGTTAATTAAGCTGTAAAACTAGAGAGAACTGTTATGATTAAAGTTAATTTTTCAGTTGCAAAAATAGTTCCTCGTATCTAAACCGTCCGTTTACATATGATTTGCTTGAACCTTGATTAGAACCTTGCATTTTCTGGTAAACGAGTTCTTTTGAGTTTATGATTTAAACCTTAAGATAATAAGAGGAATTTTGCCAAATAATAAAAATTAAACCAGTAGACCTAGCATGAAAGAGCAGATATTATATTAATGTGAACCAGAGTCCCGTTTAGTTTATTTGCTTACTTAGTTTTTTTATTTACTGTTTTATTTATATGTAACAAGTCAATTAATCCCCCCTTTTAGTGACACGCTTAGGTACTATAATATGTACATTAGTCCCTTCGATATCCGGTCGCTTTCATTTTACTATACTACCACGACCGGATTTTGTTTGCAGCCCGACGTTTATTTTGAGTTTTAATTTCTTTTCTTTTCTTTTATTTTGTTAATTATACCCAATATAACCACTCAGATTATAACGTCTGCAAAATGGCGCCATTGCCGGGGACTAGATTTATTCTAGTTCCTAAGCCCCGGATTATTCACCTGTTTAATTAAATATTTTGTTCTCTTATTTCAGTTAATATTATTCTATAATATTTTGTTTATTGTTAATATTAATTATCTACTATATTATGTTAATATTAATTATCTAATAATCTGTTAATATTAATTAATTGGACACCTGACTCTGGACATATGACTACGGACATCTGACTTCTGACATCTAACTTCTAACTCTTACTAACATTTAATTTCCATTGTCTCTAACATTTAATTTCCATTGTCTTTAACATTTAATTTCCATTGTCCCTAACATTTAATTTTATGTAAATTAACTACTAACTTATAATTTTTGTCATTTTTATTACTAACCCATTATTTTATTTCTTCGTTATTTTTGTTGTTGTATAAGCAGGGATAAAATCAAAAAAAAAATGAAACAGGGGGCTGTCCGCGTGGACAACCGCCCCATTCTCATGCGGACGCTACTGAGTCGCTAACGCCTCTTTGTCCGCCTAATCTCCACGCGGACGCCACATAAACGCCTACCGCCTCCTGTCCGCCTCTCCCCTAAGCGGACGTCCAAGCAGACGTCCCTTACCTCTTAAAAAAAACGACGCGTTTTATGTAATCTGTTCTTCCCCAATTCTATTTTGCTCGAGCCCGATACAGAGAAGAACACAGTCGCGAATCACCCTCCCCCTCAAATCAACATAACTTCCTCGTTTCTTCACCAAATCTTACAAGGTTAGTACCGAAATCTTCGTTTTTTAATTCTCTACGTTTCTATAGCTTCAAATCTGTAAATGATGAACTACATTAGGAGAAATTAGGAGCTGAAGTTTCGAATCCCTAATTCACAAATTCGAAAATTTCGAACTTAATTTGCTAGATTTCCCTTGAATTTGTCCTCTATTAATCATAATATACATATACAAGGTTAAATCTTCACTTATTACACTTAGATTGGGTGTTTTTGATGAATTCTAAAATTGGTGAATGTTAGTTACGAAAATTCCTTGTTGAAACTAGCATTTTTCAGTTTTATTTTGCCTTGATTATTAAACGAATGAATATTATGATTATAGGTTGTTATTTATAAGATTTGATTGGTGACGGTATTAAAATACCTTGAATCTGACTGAATTTTTTGTGGAGAAACGAAGAATTTTAGGGGAGGTTCTGTCGAATTTTCGATAGAATTCTTGTTTATATTATTTTTATTTTTGTTTATATTACATATTACTTGTTCTACTACATTTTCTGTTTTTTGTTAATTTACTTAGTTGTTTATGTAAATATTAATGCTCTGTTTGATATTAATTTTTATGTTATTATTATTCTGTTTAATATTAAATATTAATTGTTATACTGTTAATATTTGTTTACCTTTAATTCCATATATTAGTATGTCTCCTCGCTCAGACAGGCCAGGGACCAGCACAGCCTCCACCACCACCGCAGTGATTTTATTTTATTTTATTGTTATTTTTATTTTATTGTATTTTATTTTGCTCTGTTGTTTACTAACATTTTGTAGACTCTTACTGTTTGAACCTTGTGCTAACTTTTGTTATATTCAGGAAGGTAACAGTGTGGTTTACTTTATGTTTCTTTTTATGAATTATTATTTATGTTTTTCATATTATTATTTTCTTTTGGTGCCATTTGAGTTCTGCTGGCTATATATGATTTTCTTTTCAGAATAAATTCTATATCCAACATATAGCTGAACTCGCCTATGGGAGCAACCTCAGTTGCTCTAGGAAATTCGATACCTTTGGTTGAACACTTGCGCAAACTTAAGTGTGAGGAACGTCTCACCCTACCAAAGCTTAAGTGTGAGGAAGGATACCTTCCTCAATCTATGATACAAGGGAGTTTCAGTTCTTCCTTTATTTTATTAATGTTCAACCTATATCTAATCCTTTATGAGTCTGTCATAATTTGAAAGGTCATTTTCTTGATTTTAATTCTGAACAATGAGGACATTGCTCCTTTTAAGTGTGAGGAAGGAGAGACCTTTCCCTGAAATTATGACAGTAGTTCGATAATGCCACACTCACTTTTTGCTACTCTAAACTGCCTAAATTTTAAAAAAAATTGATAAAAATGAGATAAAATAATTGTAGAAGTGTCTGAAATTATGTCAAGTGACAACTGAAAGATGGTTTTATTTAAAGAAGTTTGTATAAAATTATTTTCCATCAAAATACTCTATTTCCACTCAAAATATGATAGATCTGCTAGTTGTAAAAACCAATTTAGTTTAGTTTGGGATTATGGAAATATGTGGAAAGTCAAGGAAAGAAAAGGATAAAGACAAGGTACTCCACTGTTTATGAATTTTTCTAAACCAAAAACAGGCCTCGTCTATCTGGTTATTAAGTTCTTTGGGGTGCTTTAACACCTATCTACCTAAGGTCTCGTGACCTGGGATAGAAGACCCAACACCGCTAGAAGGATAGAGAGAAAAGTCTAGGGTACAGAAAAAATAATGCAATTCAAAAAAATTATTATAAAAATAATATGTGCTTTGTTTATGCAATTTGCACATTCAAAAAAAAATGTAAATAATAAATTGAAATTTATATTTTTAAACATGAGTACGTGGTGTTGAAAGGTATTGCGGAATAAGACATTACTTCACACCCCTTGTCATCCCGGGTTAGAGAATTGTAATTGGTTGAAAATCCCAGGTTAATCTAACTTGTTTTCTGCAGTCTAGTTTATCTATGCTTTTATTAAACTGTTCTTCTTCACTGTTTATAAAAACCTACTTCCAAGAGCAGAATTATTCTTTTTAATTGTCACTTTGTCTAAATTCCCTTCTACACTTATTTAATCTTGTTTTATTATTTTGGCTTAGAGATAATTATATTCCTTATTTGCTTGAGGACAAGCAAAACTCAAGTGTGAGGAAGTTTGATAAGTGCAAAACATATAGACTTATTAGGGTTTAATCACCCTATAATTTGTAGCATTTTTAGTAATGTTTCTCACTTATCTAGGGTTTTTCCTATAATTATCTTGTTATATTAACTGATGTATTTTATGTGTTAAATTGTAGGAAAAATACCTAAAACATATATATATATGTTTATAAGGGATTACAGAAGGTCACGTGGAGGAGGACATGCATGCGTGATTTGCATGCAACCGCCTCATTAGGGGGCGGACAACACTAGAAATGGAGAAGATAGAGGCAACCACCCCATAAACAAGAGGACGTGCAGGCGGACAAGAGAGGGATACGAAAATTGCATGGGTTAGGCGGACACAATTCATACCGCCCATGCAACCGCCTCATTTGAGGAGGCGGACGTGCCTAAAAATGCCTATGCAACCGCCTATTATTTCATGCGGACATCTAGCGGATGTGTGTAAAAATACAAATCTGAAACGGGTTATCTTCCTCACCGACTCGCTCTGCTCTCTGCATTGATTCAGACGGCGCCTACCAGAAAATACTCACGCGTTGTTCCTGTCCCCTGCAATCAGTGAAGCTTCAATCAACGAGCTCAATCAATGAGCTGCTCCTCTGCTGATTCTTCTTCCTCTATAAATACAACGCTCAAAACACCTTCTCCATTGTCCTTCCAGAGGTTCTGTCCGTGGTTCCTCTGGAGTTCCAATTCACACCATCATTCCATCTTCGTACCACTACACTTTCACTCACTCGTTCATCTTCATCTCTAATCTCCCGCTTCTCTCATTTGTTTTCTTTCATCTCATTAGTTCACCTCTAGTCTCACGTATTTAATTAGCAGATCACTATTAAATATGTTAGGCTAGTTTACGTATATTCTGGGAATAATTATTATGTATCTGTATTAATTATGCAATATGTTTTACTGGTTTTAATTTTAATAAAGTTGTTACGCTTAATGGTTACATGTATCTTTTTAATAAACCTCATGAATTTATTAAAATGCTTTACCAGTCCATTTTGATCAGACCGGTGATAAATAGACAGGTTAATTAAGCTGTAAAACTGGAGAGAACTTGTTATGATTTAATAAGTTAATATTTTCAGTTGCAAAAATAGTTCCTCGTATCTAAACCGTCCGTTTACATATGATTTGCTTGAACCTTGATTAGAACCTTGCATTTTCTGGTAAACGAGTTCTTTTGAGTTTATGATTTAAACCTTAAGATAATAAGAGGAATTTTGCCAAATAATTAAAATTAAACCAGTAGACCTAGCATGAAAGAGCAGATATTATATTAATGTGAACCAGAGTCCTGTTTAGTTTATTTGCTTACTTAGTTAATTTTATTTACTGTTTTTATTTATATGTAACAAGTCAATTAATCCCCCCTTTTAGTGACACGCTTAGGTACTATAATAGTACATTAGTCCCACGGTTCGATATCCGGTCGCTTTCATTTTACTATACTACCACGACCGGGATTTTGTTTGCAGCCCGACGTTTATTTTGAGTTTTAATTTCTTTTCTTTTCTTTTATTTTATGTTAATTATACCCAATATAACCACTCAGATTATAACGTCTGCAAAAATCCTCCTTGACCTGTTCCTAGTTCGTTGCATCATCGAATCATTGAAATTTGGGCTTCGGGTGTCAGGTATTCCTTTAAATAGATCATACTTGGTCGGATGACCTGACACTGCTCGTTGGTGTAGTAGTGATTGGTGATGTCGGTCTATTCTTGATTCGGTTTCGAAGGTATCGGATAGCAGATACTAAAGCTTCCTATGGTTGTAAATTTCATCTACGGTGAGTACTAGTTTCAACTACTTCATTTCATACTCAGTACATACTTCAATTCATTTACATATGCATTCATTCAAACATTTACTCCAATTCTAGTCATGCTTCTCAAGGATTAAAGGTTGAGTTAGTTACCTTGGCCGGACTTAGAACCGGTCCCATCTCTGTCGATAATGTGCAAGGCAGGATGCGTCTGGGGTGCGCCCTTCTGAGGACCACAGGATCCCTGTCCCTGTGGCGCCTGCTGCGCTGGTGCATCGCCATATGCAACCTCCTTGCCTTCCCTCTGCTTGTAGCTTTGGAAGTTTCCTCTGGTTTAGCATTCTCTGGGCAAAAGTTGGCTCGGTGTCCGGGCTTCTGACAGTTGTAGCACCGGATTTCTCTCCCATTACAATCTAGGCCGGGATGATCTTGGTTGCACTTCCTACACACATACGCGCGGTTGTCGGAGTAGTTCTTGGTGAAACCGGAGCCAGAACCTAAGGTGTAGAGTGTTAGCACATTTGTGCGGGAATACTAGATGTGATACTTATACAATTACGAATTCAATTTAGAAGTTTACCCTAAGGTGGGTGTGATCTCAGTGGCTTCGCAGTCACCGGTGCAGAAGAACCAAGTTAAAGAAGCTCAACTGGTTTGCCCTTCTCCTGGGCACTGCTCTCACTTGGGAAGTTCTTTGGGGTTTGCTGAAAGAATTTCCCTTTCTTCTTTTTCCAACTCTTCCCATGGTTCTGCTCCTCGGCACTTGTGTTTTTTTTGTTGGCCTTGCGCTTAAGCGAGGTTTCTTCATCCCTCAATTGGCAAGTGATCTCAACGCGAGATGCCATGTGATAACACTCCTGAAGTTTCAGGTATTAGCCGGGATTCTTAGTTAAAAGATAGAGGTAGAAATTTAAGGAATGACAATGGTACTAAGGGTTAAACCGATATTTACCTGAAGAGAGGTAAATCTGGTGTAGCCCATACCATACTGAAGGCGATGACTCAGACCGCCATAGAAGTGATCGACCAACACCTGGCCGTGTACCCAAGGTCGGGTATAAGTCGTAGAAGAGAGGTGAAGGTGCGGTAGTATTCATTGACAGACATCTTCTCTATCATTCTCAAAGCATCAAGCTCTAACCGTTTTCTGGTTTTGACATGCTCGGGGTAGTATTTAGATCGGAGGAGGGCTGTAAAGGATTCCCAGTCGAAGGTGGGATCAGCAGCATGATCGTTCTTGATTAGTTTCCACCAATCAATGGCTGCATCCTTAAGGTAGTAGGCGGCTAATCTCACTCGAACTCCAGCAGGACATTCGAGAGTCTCAAATGCAGTCTCCATTTCGGAGATGTAAGCTTCCAGCTTAGCCGGGTTGCTCTCGCCTCTAGTCGGAGATCTACAATAGCTCTTACCCAGTTAACTTCTCTGGGTGGAGGGGGCGGGATTGGTCCCATTTGGTTCTGTTGATTTTGTTGGGTTTGCTGCATAGCAGTGATTACTTGCGGTAGCATCTGCGCAACCGTGGCAGCGACGATCTCAGCTATCGTCTACGTGCCAGGTCCATCTGAGGCTTCGCCTCTAGCTCGGCCTCGGCCTCGTCCTGACATCTGAACATTTAGCATTCACATTAGGCTTGCAAGATATGACCTAAGGGTCTTGGAATTTAAGCAAGGTATCGTTCATAAGAACATCAAGGGTATCCGTTGTTAACAACGGTAGTTCCTAGTTAGGTTTCTAAGTATCCATCTTAAGACGGTTGAAATCCTAACTCAGTAATCCCTATGCTCGGTAATTCTAGGTCATCAGAGCGCAACTACGCTCTGATACCACTTTTTGTAACACCCCTACCGCTAATCCTATACTTACCGTCTAATCGTCCTAATAATCCTACTACATCGCAGCGGAATTACTGCTACTACTACAGCGGGTGATACAACGCCGCTAACCGTCCATACGGCTAGCAAGGCTTACACTACCTACAGTCACGGTCTGATGCCCTAAGTATACCGAGCTACTACATTCCATACCGAATTCAAAAGATAATATACTTACATTGCTGGATTACCGAGTAATTAAAGTATTTAATTACATCCCTTTCCAATCTTCCCAAAAGAATGAGTTTCTACAAACTACTCATCTACACCATCTTCGTATTCCTTACATTATCCCAAAAAGGGTGTACCCTATGGTACACCGACTAACAAACCTACAACCGTGTACAACATAGTACACCATTCACAATTCACCCCTTTACAGACAAAAGAAATCAAAATAAATCTCTTCATGGTCTTCACCCGTCTCGAGGACCTGCGTGTACTAAAAACATCGCCCCAAGGGGCTCAGCAAAAGCTGCGCATAAAATCCGCATATACCGCGTGCTAACTAGGGTACGCCGACTATTTATGGTCGACTGTACATGCGGTTCATTAATTCTATACATACATGCTTTACATACATCATACAAACAGGCTCAATACAATACGCATTCTGAAACAACAATACAAAAGCACACACAATACTTACCTTCACAAGGGTTAGCCAAATTACGCATCTGGGTTAATCGGAATGCAATTTACTCTTTTACTCATTACACATTACTTACTCTTACTTTACTTACTTACTTTACCATACTTGTTTACTCATTCTTACTTACTTACTTACTTTTACTCATGTTAAGTCTGTATAACCTCCGGCCCAGGGACTACATCGTCCCACCACCGGGATTTACTTGACTCACCAATCCAGGATGCTACCCATTTAAGGGGTTTGGGCCGTGGACCAGTTTAAGAGTCAGGAATTGGAGCCAACCTCTTGTGACTCCGCATCCTCACGCGTGGCCGAAACTATATCGGACTTCTACTCATTCCAATTTTATTACCAATTTAAGTTAGATTGGTTAGCTTGTTAGGAATCAGTTAGAAGTCCAATCACAATCACATTCGGTCACAATACAATATATCATACATACATACACTCATATTCATCCATACATTTCATGAATTATACAAACTATGACTTAAAGAAATTATGCAACAAGGAACACTCTCATGATATTCACAAGTAAGCATAATTTATTCGATTCATGCGTTTATCTTATTTGGTGATCAATTAGCACACAACACACAAATCATAGTAGCCAAGGTAGCATACGGGGCATGAGGAATTCATTCCGTTCACCGTTGTACTTGTATCCCAACTTTCCTCTGGTGTTCACAATCCAAGTCGTATGACATATATACAATCGAGTGATTAATTTAACTACCATTAACTAAACTCGATTACTCTTACGTTTCCTAACTCATACTTACGATGCCTTAATAATTCTTATACTTACACATGGTTTACTTACTCTTTATTATTTTTAGAACTTGTTTATACTCTTAATGACCTTTAAACATCCTTAATTAAGGCTTACTTATCTTATACTATAATTACCATTCACTTCCTTACCTTAATACCCATTTAATACACTTAATTTTACAATTTTTGGTTGGTCCGGGACCTTGTCCGGGTCTTAAGTCCCGGACCAACACATGGTCATAACTCTCGGCTATTTTAATTGCATGGTCCGGGTCCTCTTACTGGACTTGAGTCCCGGACCAGAGGCAATTAAAACTCTCGGTGACTTTTATTACTATGGTCCGGGTCTTCTTACCTAGGGTAAGTCCCGGACCCTTAATTCTCAAAACTCTCGGATGGTTTATTAGGGGTGGTCCGGGTCCTTGCACTGGACTTAAGTCCCGGACCACTCCTTTCTCTAACTCTCGGATACAAATCGCAGCATGGTCCGGGTCTTTGTTCGGGGACTAAGTCCCGGACCTGCTACAAAATTTTGCAAATTTGACATTTTCTTAATCTGTTACAAACCAAGCTTTGCCTAATTAATTCCCCATTGTTCCTACACTTAATCCCACACATTTAAGCACCTAATTAGTCTCCTAAACATGTTTAAATCCATCTCTAACCTATTACACCTTTTATGCTAATTCACTCACTTATTTTCTTAAGCTCTCATTTCAGCACTTGCATTTTCTTCCTTTAGTTGCATTATGCTACAGGTTTCAACTCTCATCTCCTTCCTCTATAGCTCCATCATCTAGTGTCATTTCTAAATCTTACAATGCATTAACTACCTCTCCTAAACTACCCACTAAACAACTCCAATTAAAATCTGTTACAAGGACATACTTTTACCTAGTTTTCTAGTTGTTAAGTGTTCTAGTTCTAGGTAAATTTTGATATAACCTCCCCTAAATCTCTACATTCTCACCACATCATTTACCCACATTTTGCTACCCAATTCACCTGTTTTCAATAGCATCAATATACAAAGCCCTCATACACAAATAGCAAACACTAAACACTCCTAAAAATTCCTGCACACTACACCAATTTCCCAACTAAGTTTTGACAGTTTTTAAATATCTTTCAAGCTTCAAAATAGTTTAGTTCTTCCTACACATTACACTTCTACTCATTATCATTTTTCAATGTACAATTTAACTTCTAAAACCTGTTACATAAGTATTTACAAAACTACACAAGAGAGCATAATTTACCTTGTTCTTCATCTAGTTTTCTTTTCTTCTTCTTTCTTCTTCCTTCTTCCTTTCTTTTCCTCTTTTCCCAACAGCTATGAAGATTCAAAGCTCTACACTACAGCCATTACACACCACCATTCAATTCTAACTAGCCCTTAGTTTATATTAATGCTTTAAGGTAAATTTCTAGGGTTCAGGAATTCATTACCTCGCAAAAGAGTAGATGAAACTGGGAACAACACTAGAGCAATATTTCTACTCCTCCAACAATTCCAAAATCGGCTGGAACAAGAAGGATAGGAGCTCGCCACTTAGAAATTTATATTTCGAGAATAAGAGCAAGAAAATGTAATGTTTTTGGATTTCTTTTTACCTTAAGCCAATGAGGTGAAGAAGGGGCTTCTAATGGTGGTCTTTAAGCTCCAAAGCAAGAACACCCATGGGGATGAAAATGCTTGTTTCCGAATTTTGAAAGGAGGAATATGTTCTCCTTGGTGAGAGGATTCCAATGGTATAGTTTTTGTGATTTTTGGTGAAGGTTTGATGGGTTAACAAGAGGAGAGAATGTGGGGGCTGATTTGGCTTCTCAAAGTCGCCATTAGAGGTTCCAAGGAAGGAGAAGAAAAATCAGAGAGGAGAGGGGGAGTGCTGTACGAGAGGGTTGTGAGGAAATGAGAGAGTAGGAGAGAGAATGTGAGATAGGTGAGTTACTTTTTGCTTTTTAATTGTGTTTGTCTTTTGCAAATGAAAAGAGAGTTAAGAGAGTGTGTGAGAGAGGGGCATAAATCGGCTGCACCCAGCACCCATTATGGGTTTTAAAATTCTTTTTACAATAGTAGACACACTAGTTTGAGTTATTTATGCTTTTACCCCACAACTTCCCGTTTTTGACAGTTTTTACTATTTTCTCGTTTTATTGATTTTATTGGTTCTAGACCTTCACTAATATTTATTAATGACTGTTCAGTTGACCAAAATTGTTACGAGTCTATTTGACCCGCTTAAAGTCACGTTTTCCCGGTTTCCTCGAAAAACGTGCTTTAAGGTTCGTTAGCGTTTTTAATTCGTTTTAAGGATCCGTTTTCTTCGGGATGTGTTCCCTTGTGATTATTTAGACTGAATTAAGATTCTAAATTACTTATTAGCCTAATTAATCACTATTTTTAATTACGGGGTATTTCAAGTGCTTCCTAGATTAATAGTGGCTTCTGAATTATGTTAATTCATTTGTTTCTGTACAAGTATGCTTTCATTTGTACTGTCTTGCATTTAATATGCATCGGTCCTGGGACCTGTGGGTTATGGCCCACATTCTTTGTGCATCTTTGGCCAATGGCCGCAAGGTTATTTCTCTAGGTTTTTGCTCAACAGGCTTGTGCTATGTTCGTTGGCGAAAAGAAGGATTTACCACAATTTACCTTTCTTAATTTCCTAGCTATCCCTCTAGATCATTATTGCATAAGTGCAATACCAAAACACTCAGTCCTACAGAGTGCAGAGGCGTAAACCCTTGGCAGTAAATCTCTTATGTGATCGCAATAGGAATGAACAATGTCTCCTTGTTGTCCCGTCTGTCTACCACCCTTATTCTTCAACTCCATATCCTTATTTGATAGAACTCTTACAATGGTCGCTCACTGCGTACCATATTCTCACTCGTTAAACAGCACTTGTTTACATGGCATCCGTTACTACTTTAGCTTCCGCCCATGTATTGTCGTCATTTATACTATGGCTTGCCATTCACTTGGCTCAATAGAATATACTACTCTTTTAAATCTCTTTGTGCTTCCTGCACATCTTTCATTCTATGGTTCTCATTATACACAGCTGTGTTTGCTTCTCAACCGATTACTCTTTCGGTTTACAACTGCTGCTATCAAAGCCTTTCTAACTACTATTTCCATTCAAATACTCCTTGGCAATAAACACATGCTCAAGTTTCACTACACTGCTCTAGCGGTTTCATATTACATCCATAGGTGGTAGCCTTTCTCTGGAGGATTCACGCGATTGCCGCTCCTTAGGCCCCACAATAACGCGGGGTATCCCCACTGTAAGGTAGTGGTTTATTCCCCACAATTCCTTTTATGCTTTTATGCATAGGTTTTAGAATGCTTAAATCTACGAATGGTAGTTGGTTTCCGGCTTACAAGCCACATTGCCTCAACATGCTCTATGTGGGCTATTTATACAGGTTTCTTCTTCTCCGTATGCCATTAAATGGTTTGGAGGTATTTCTGGGCTCTTTGTTATGGTTGTCTCACCACACTTCTGTACAGGGAAGGCCCTTTTTCATTATCTTGATATTAATTTTCGCCCTTTGGCAATTTAGGGTGTTCCCTTGTTAAGTGGAATCCCTTCGGGGTTCTACCCGAATGTTCGCTTTACACTTATGTTCTCGACACGATGTTTCGTTCAACTACTGTTGCCTCCGGCACCCTTCACGGATTGCTCGTGGGTGTTTTTGAGTTGCGCCAATACATCTGGCTTGAACTCATGGGTCTTTTCAGTTCTTTACCCCGCCTTGCGGTTATATACTTTGATTATCCTGTTTAGGGTAGTACGTCTCCCGTTATTGGGTAGATACTTGGTACTTTTCCTTTACCTTCTTGGTCAGGTCGTTATTCTCTTCTGTGAGGTATACTGTGGGAATTGTATCCCGTTTCTCGAACATTAATACGTTCATTTTAGGCATTCACCGTATTTCTTACGCCGGTATTCATTTCAGTTATTATGTATCTCCTGAGACATATCCAATGTCTGTACTTAATACTTCGTGATTCCAGCACTTCTTAGCACTACCTATTTAGGTTTGTCATCCTACTAGGTTCTTCTCCTTGATCATTATGGTAGTTTGTTGTTCTAATCTAAATTGGCTCTTTCGTCCGCAGTATGGAGTGGGCTACCTTTCGTGTTCCGTACTCTACTTGTATACATACATGGAGTATCTTATTGATATGTTACCACTTACCCGACTAACTCATGACTGGTCTGTGGGGCCCGTAGGCTCCTTCGGAGTGCGGTCGTTCCATGTCTCATTTGTGTACACGTGTAGTGTCGGTCACACGCCTAGGTGAAGTATTCTGGTGCCAACTCCTCTTATATCGTCCTATGATAAATTACCGGGGTTCTTTGGTTTGGTTTTAAATTTTGGGGGTTTTTGGAAAATTTTGCGTTTTGAAAGAAAAATTTGAGTTTAAAAAAATAAAAATCTTCACGGCATTTCAATGCCGGTTGCTTCTTACCAGATCTAGCTTCTCACCGACTGGTATGCTCTTCAATACAGTGGTCAGGCCGTTAGGCCTTTCCAAATTTTCATTTCAAAATTCTTAGGGATGCCTTGCCATATTGGCTTCTCTTGCCGTATTGGTACTTGCTAAGTACTGGTCGCTTGTCAATGTAACACCCCTAATCCTAACTTGTTAAAAATGGCGTAAGTCGTGGAAAAATAAATAACGTCGTAGTGGGAAATAAAAACTATCTAACCCTGGTGTTACACGCCGTTACCCACCCTTGTGAGTAACAAGGCATTCTTGCTTCATCCAACAACCTTACCTCCTCATGCTGTGATGAACAGATACTGAGCACTCTAATTATTACAGACCAAATCCAAACTAAATGAGCATCTAACAGAATACAACAAACTTTTTATTACAATATAAAATAAGACTTAAGAGTGTTTAAAAAAAAAACAGCAGCTACCCTGTTCCCCGCACTCCGGCTTGAGTCTTCTTCAGTAACCTGAAATGTTTTGCCCATTGAAGGGCTCAGCAATCGAAATGCTGGTATGCTAAATGTAGTCCTAAGTCATCTAGATTCCTTAAGTCGTTTTAGCCATCTTGTTATTAGATTCTTTACAAGATATACCGGTTTACAATAATAACAGAGATAACTGTAATATTTAAACAATCACACAATAGTCCTCCTGCAGACATCAGTGCATAATAATAATCACAACCAGTATTCAAATACCAACAATCCATAACAGAAGTCAACAAGATACGCGTATTAAACTGCACTTGTTAGTTGGCCACCTGGCCCTTGTCCTTTAACCAACCACTTAAACTTTTCCAATCAATTTCCACCTCAGGCATCATGTCAAGACAACCCTTAAAAACTTATTAGTGGACAGTAGTCCCCTGGATTCCAATGGAACCGTTACCAGCTGACCTTATGGCCCTGGATAATATATTGACCGATCCGGTCGAACCTGTGCACCAACGGCAGTGCCCTCCGCCATCGTCGAGTGTGGACAATGGATTCCCTTGAGTGACTCCCCATTGAAACAGACTGGATTCCTCTCTTTATCTCTCGTAGTGATCACGATGCGCAACCAGAAAGTCGAAACAGACTGGATTCCTCTCTTTATCAGTTAGCCCTTTAGTCAATGATACAATATCCAATCCTTGAGTTAAGACTATAACAGTTTGACCATCAGTTAGGATCTCAAAATTCCTAAGGGTCAGTTAGTTTTTTTTCCGTTTAGATGTATAAACTTCCGGTCATAAGACGTTCGCGTAAAATAAAACGCAACAGTGTATGAGCGATACAGTATACAAAATAATATACATAAAATCACGGATATCGTACCTTAACAATTAAGCATACGCGTCTGGACCTTAGGAAAATCCTTAGGACATTCAGACCACACAATTAACATACCGTTCACCGTAGTAATAGCTAGCTTGACAATTCACGCTCTAGTAATTCCTTCCCGTACGCTGTTATATATACATGCAATACCGGGTAATATTAATACGACTGTTCACTAAATATTATAGTACTATCACTGTAGAACTAATACTTGTAATATACTAATCCCGTATGTTCTTTATTTCCCCCTGTTATTTTACAGTGACTCAAAGTAGTTCAACAGTTCAACATAATTGTTTCCACTTATTCCTTATATTATATGATTTGGTTATTTTTATTATAACCACATTTATTTTGTAAACTTTATATTATACTCCATAATGTACCATAATTCGTAGTTTTAATTCCTTCCTTTATTAAATTACAACACCACCCTTATTAATTCGGTATTTATATTTTATACCCCATAACTTTTATAAATTACCAAATAACCATATAACTTTATTATTTGCTAATTAACCACTTTAACATTTCGGTAATTACCAAAATAAATATTCTAATTCTTATAAATTACCAATTGACCACAAGTACTTTCGGTTTTAATATACACTTTCACATAATTACATTTTAACCCTTAAGACTTTACATATGTTACATATTAACTTATAAACTATAGTTTTTAACATTTAAATATTCTAAAATACCGAAAAGACCCATATATTTTTGCAAATTACATTTCCACCCCTATTCAATTCTGTTTTTACATAAATACTTTTATAAATTACTTTTTCACCCCAAAACTTTATAAACTTATTATTTTATGTCATAAATCATTTTAACCCTAAGTTTTTGGTCAACACTTTGACCAAGACTTAATTTCATAGTTAATAATTTAATATACCCATAGAATCATGTATATTCTCGGTTAAACTCAAAACTTTCCAATAATTACAAAATAGCCCCAAAACTTTATAAAATGTCATTTAAATACTTAAACACTTATTTAAATTCACCAAAATTCATAATATTAATTCCTACCTTATATTATATCATAATTATGCCAAATAACCCCTTATGTTCTCGGCAATTATTATTTGTACACTAAACTTTTCAAAATTTACATTTTAGCCACATAACTTATTAAACTAGCCATTTAAATACTTGTAGCTATTTTTAATGTTCCCAAAACTTATAATATAAGTTAATACACTTAGATATATGTCAAAATTCACCAAATATCACATATTGCTCTCGGCTTTAATTATGTTTTACCATATGGTTTTAAAACTTGATTTAAACCTTATAATAAAGACATATAAATGTATATAAGCCATATAACACTTCTAAAAATTATGCTAATGCCTTAGAATGATTATAAACTCAAAATTGAACATTTTATCCCTAGAGTATTCGGTTTGAACTCACATGTACCTTAATAAATTTTTGTGACATAAGTATATTCCTTAAGGTAATAATCTTACCTTATATGTTATAAATTATTTTCCTGACAATATAACCCATAGTTTTCGGCCTTGATTTATCTAAGGGTTATACATAATTTTTATACCAAAGTTTGAAGCTTAAATCAACCTTAAACTTAATAAACTTTAATTATATAACTTACTCCTTAAATCAAGACAATCCTTGTACTTGATTTCTCCTTGAATTCCAAGCTCTTCAAATGCTATTTTGATGAAGGTATTTCGGCCTCCTTGTACATATGCAGGAGATCCATTTGTTAGACTTCTAACAAGAATTTATAAATAATATTTTTAGTAATTTTGCAAGGGTTTACCTTAGGAATTTAACAAGGTATTTTTGGTACACCTTGGGATGACTGTAGATCCAAGTTTCCTTCATGAAATAATGAAGAGAATAGGGATTTAGAAGCTCTTAATTTTCGAAAATTGCTTAAGGTAATTTACTAGGAATTTCAACACAAAACTATACCTTAACTTGATCTTGTTGTTCCTTGTGTTGTTGTTAAATATATGAACCTCCTTGGAAAATTTATGCTTGGCAAAAATTGTAGAAGTTGCTAGGATGATTTCTTGCTTCAAGACTTAGGAGGTTTAACTAGGAAATTACATTAAAATGGTGTTAGAACTTAAAACACCATTAATGGAGCTTAAAGCTCTATGGAATTTAATTAGCAAAGGAAGAAGGAATGAGAGGAGGGAAGAGTGCTTACCATACGGTTGATGTGGGCAAGGAAAAGGATGGAGCCTTACGTATGATATTAAGGCAAGGATGAAAGGAATCAAGTTTGGAAATTATTGGTATGTCACATGTCATTATTTTATGTCTTTGTTTTTTATTATTTGATTTCATAATTGACTACAAAAGTCTCTCATTTAGACTAGCCTTACGGCTGATTGGCAAGAAGATAATGGTGGTTTGATTGATAATTTGAAGGAAGAAGACAAGACAAGGTAGGTATATGTCTCCCTTTTGATTTTTCTACATTGATTTGTCTTTGTTTTTCCATGTCTCTTACGGTAGTATTAGAGTAGTTTAGCTCCTGATTTCTTTGATAATTGCAACATGATTACATGGCTAGGTTGATAGGTGATTTAGCTTGATTTTAATATGGCATATACACCTTCTTTTCCTTATAGAAATCGGCCACCATGTGCCTTAGGAGACAAGTTGATTTTGTCTATTTTTGACTTAGGAACTAGCTTAATTATGTAGTTGTTTTATTTGACTAGATAGGCAATCAAACTCCCCTTTGTCTTGGTCCAATTCGGAAGCCCCATGTGCTGGTAATGAATTAATTTGTTGGCATGTAATATACTAGTCTAAAGTAGATCTAGTTAGATTCTTTTGGTATTTTAATTCCTATGGTTTAACAAAGGCTAATTGATTCTTGTTTTATTGCAGGCAATCGGTAATGGAGGCTTCAATTTACTGAATTATTTGACATATTATCACATGGTACATGCTAAGGTGAGTCACCATTCCATAAGGCAATTTTTGAAGCAAAATCTAGCCAAAATAGACCCTAAATGGCGCCCCATATAGAGGCCAAATGGGATTGATTTTTAATTTGATTTTTGTTACACTATATTTTACTAAGATCATACTAATATGTGTAATAGGTTCCAGCATTTATTTGGTGCATTTAAATCATGGTAAAAGATGAAAGTTTTAAGGTAAAAATGCTGATTTTAGGTACCTTTTGAGCCAAAAATCGCCCCCTCTTGTACTATGAATTTAGAACTGGAATTAATTGATTTAGAGGGTCAATTTATCCCCTTTTAAGGTTATCAACTCGTGGCTCCTCAAAAATTTCAAGGCAATTGCGTAGAACGCGTTTTTGTGACACCCGAAGGTGCGTTTTTGTGCTTTAAGAACTTTCTGGAAAATAATTAGTCGCTATGAGTTCCAAGTGTTTATTGACATTGTTTATAGTCAATAATAATATGTTAAGGTGTTACATTGAGTTATATGGGGTTATATAAACTCGTAACTCAATTTTCGGGCTAACGGGACACTCCCGGGGCAAAAAGGAACGTTAAGAAATTCGTCCGAGCACTTTGTTTATTTTTGTAACACCCCTACCGTTAATACTGTCATTACCGTCTAATCTCCTCGTACTTCCAGATTCACGCAGCGGTACATACTTACATACGGTGGGTGATACAATGCCGTTAGTCACCCACGTGACTAACAAAGCTACTACTACTACATACAGCAGTGGTCTGATGGACCGGAATTCCGAGTACTACACATCTACAATACATACTCCATTTACCAAGGAAATACTACAATGCTTCATTCAACACTTTCCTCCTTTATATTACCATACAATACAATATACATAACCGAGTTTACTAAGTTCTTCATACTAATACAATACCTCTTTCAAATCCATTCATACTCATTCAGAGTCTACATCTACCCATTCCTCACGTCTACATACTTACAATGCACAAGGTGTACCCCCTTGGTACACTACTGCTTCAAGACTACAAGTTCGATACTATTCTCTTCAATCTACATTGTCACCGGTCTCTCATTGCGACCATGTCTGCTTCGGTACCTGCATACTAAAAACGTTCCCCCTAGGGGGTCAGCTTTCGCTGCATATGATAACCGCATACCCCGCGTACTAGTGAGGGTACGCCGGCCACTTGGTCAAATACATGCGATTCATTTTATTCATACATACATGCATACATGCTTTCATACATAATACTACAATACTTTACGCAAGGAATACATACATACATTTCAATACATACAATTAGTCCATACAAGCCAATTGATACTTACTTACCTTTCCTGAAATGCGCATACACAGTACATACACCATACATACACAATACATGTTAGCTCCTTTTTGTCCCCCCGGGTTAATCGGGTGGAGATTACTCTTTTACTCGTTACACAATACTTACGCATACATACTCATACTTTACTTACTTACTTACTCAAGTCAAGTCATCGGGACCTCCGGCCCGGGGACTACTCTGTCCCACCACCGGGATTTACTTTGTTCACCAATCCAGGATGCTACCCATTTAAGGGGTTTGGGCCGTGGACCAGTTTAAGAACCAGGAATCAGATCCAACCTCTTGTGTCTCCTCATCCTCACGCGTGGCCGAAACTATATCGGACTTCTACTCATTCTAATTTATCCAATACTTACGTTAGGAGTTAGGTAGTTAAGAATTAGTAGAAGTCATTCATTCAAGCCACATACACAAATGCATTACTCATATACGCATCCATACAAAAATACAATACAATATGCAAGTACACTACGAGATACAATTACACCTCATCATTATTCATACATTTCATGAATTATACAAACTAGTGTTCAAGACAAATATCAGGAACAATGTGAACAAGCACAAGTAAGTGCAATATAGTCCGATTCATGCATTTATCTTATTAGGTGATCAAATATGCACACAAATTGGGGTAACCAGATTAGGATACAGGGCATGAAGAAATCATACCTTTCACCGTTGATTTACTCTATCGGGCATTCCCTTGTTCTTTTGGTTCACTCTCGTTCCTCGAGTCTTATTCTCGAACCTCCGGCTACATGCCAAATGGTTCCATTAATACTAAACATTACACTACAGACATAGTTACTATTCCCATACTTACCCTGTTATCCCGTTAAGTTGGTTGAACTTAATATTCCTAGATTCACAATTTTCTCAAACTTGTTTTCTTACTCTTGTGCATACTTTCTTACAATTTCTATCCTATTAATGATGTACTACTATATATACATATACATATGGGTATAGATATATATACTTGTACCTATGATTGCTATAATCATTTTTTTTACTCGACCGACCTTACCCAGGGTCGGACCCAAGGTCGGTCGAAGTTAGTAAGTTTTGTTAAGGCAAAATTCCAGGCTCGACCGAACTTGAAAGTCTGGTCCCAAGGTTGGTCCGTTCCAGTGAGTTACTTACGTGAAAATTTCAGGCCCGACCGATCTTGCAAGTCCGGTCCCAAGGTCGGTCCGTTCCAGTATGTTCTGGGTTCGAGTTTTCTATACTCGACCGACCTTGCCCAAGTTCGGTCCCAAGGTCGGTCCTTTCCAGTAGACCTCTGGCCTTCACAATTTACGACTCGACCGACCTTGTAAGTTCGGTCCCCAAGGTCGGTCGAAGTTAGAAGACTTCCCATCAGTGTATTTTAAGGCACGACCGACCTTGCGGGTTCGGTCCCAAGGTCGGTCCGGCCCAGTACTTCAGTTTTAGAATATGTTTTCAGTTCTATAATTTGCCCATTGTTCCTACATTTATTCCCACATGTTTTAACATTAATTAAGCCTCCTAATACACCTTAGTTCATCCATTAATCCCTTACCCATTCCTATACTAATTTACACAATTTTTCCTCATTTCCATTCCAGCACCCATAGCAGTTTTGGTTCCTTCTTGCTACAGATTTTTGCTCTAACTTTTACCATTCAATACTCCCTCTACCAATGCTACTCCGAGCATCCTCAATGCATTACTTTAACACTCTAGTTCTTCCCATTACCTAAATCCTCTTCAATCTGTTTCCAACATGATTAATTACTCACAACAACTACCAGAACACACCTAGTTATTGTCTAGGTTATTCCCTCTTCTTCCACATCTAAGTCCTATAATTTCCATATAAATTTGGGCAGAGGTTCCCCTAAAATTCTCACTTTGCTCACATACCATTTCAACTCACAATTCAATCCCAATCTCCATATCCATTCACACATCATTACTCACACTACAACACACAAATTTCCTACACACATACATACATTACCCATGGTTTTCCCTAGCTTTTAAGCAACATTTACAAGCTTCAAAACAGCTACATTACCTTACTCATCATACTTCAACATACTTACTACTCATAACCTAATTCATTACTCATTTTAAGCATTTAAAATCTGTTACAACACTATACACAAAACTAGCTAAAGGTAAGAACATTTACCTGGTTATTTCTAGTTTTTCCTTTCTTTCTCCCTTTCTCTTTCCTTCTTCTTACTTCTCCTTTCTTTCCTTATTGTTCTCAATTTCAAATGGAGTCCACACTCCAATGCTACAGCCCATATCAATACACACCACTACTTAGAAAACCATATTTACTAACCTAGGGTTTGTACATGTTTAAGGTTTTAAAAGAGTATTACCTTCCAATTAGTAGATGGAGTTCTTGGTTAGCAAGAGAGCAAGATTCCAGCACCAATGGGGAGCCAAAATCGGCTGGACAACAAAGCACAAGGCAAGGCTAAGTTTTTAATTTTCGTTTTGACAAAAGGGGCTAGAAGAAGGTGGAGTTTCAAGACAATTTTTACCTCAAAATGATAAGGAGATGAAGGTGCTTCCAATGGTGGTCTCAAACCTTCAAATGGAGAATACCCATAGAGATGAAAGTAGTGGTTTTCACTTTTTGAAAAGAGGGGAATACTCTCCTTGACAAGAGGAATCCAATGGTGTAATTTTTTTAGTGTTTGGAGTTGATTTGGCCCTTCAAAAATATGGGAGAAGGAGGTTGTTGGTGGTGGCTTCACAAATCGCCATTAATGGCTGAGAGAGGAGGAAAGAAAATCAGAAGAGAGGAGGGGGGGGTGCATTACGGTGGGGATAAGGGAAATAGAGGAGAGAGAGAGTCAAGGTAGCTTATTTGCTTTTTGACTTAATCTTTTAGCATAATAGGAAAGGGATATAGAGAGTGAGAGAGGGAGCTGGCCGGCCCACTCACACACACCCAATCAGCTTTTGCTTTTTATTTGCAAAAGTGGACACATTTATTTTACTTATTTACATTCTCACCCCACACCTTCCCGATTGTTACAGTTTTTACTAACCGAAACCCGTTTTCTGAATTTTCTCGTTCAATTAATTTTATTGGTCCTAAACCTTCATTAATGTTTATTAATGGCTATTTGGTTGACCAAAATTATTACGAGTCTATTTGACCCGCTTTAAGTCACGTTTTCCCGGTTTCCTCGACAAACGCGCTTTAAGGTTCGTTTATGCTTTTAATCCATTTTATGGATCCGTTTTTCTTCGGGAATCATTCCCATTTATTATTTGGGTCTTATTAAGCCTTTAGAATTCATATAATTCACTAACCGAGGTCTCATACCTCCTATGGTTATTTAACGCTTATTTAGCGTTTTTCGCTTTTTAAGTGTTTCTTTAATTCTTTTGGATTTATTTTTCCTTACCAATATTAATTAGGCACTGTTAGGCCCTTAAATATGGATTAGACTAATCTTAATCACTATATTTAAGTTCGGGGTATTTCAATCTACCCCCCTTAAGAACTTTGTCCTCAAAGTTGCTCAAGGTTATGTGATTACTACATTTACTCATTCATACACTTCTAATGCCAAAGTCTTATATTCCTCCTCCTTACAATTCCCATTCCAATACTCAAGGTTTCTACATACCGTACCATACCGATGTACCCCCATTACTCCAATCCGTATACACTCAATCATCCGGTTTCCATTACAAGGGTTATACCTACACACAGCACAAAGCTATCCCCAAAGCAATGCAATGCACATTACAATTCCACAGGCACTCAGGTCCTCTAGACACAGGACTCCTCTATGTCCCGCTGCCCTTGGAATAATACAATTTAATATACTACTACCGTTTTCCGGTATAAGCTTCTAACCATTCCTTATCCTCTAGTCTAGGGGAAATTCTTTCCAACAGCTAATTAGAAATCTTTCTAAAGCATATAACTCCAAGTTCCAATTTATATTCATTACTTCTATCCTAAGCGTGATTCTTGCGACCACTTAAGGGGAGCTTCAAGAATCATTCGACCCTGATGTGATCAGCATCAGTGTTGAACTATCTTTCCATCCCAATTGGTGTTCGGTTTCCCTTGATCTAATCAGGATCAAGTTTGACTTCCCACATCAGTTTCAAACAATCAAATAGTTTGATTATGTCCATTTTCTATCTTTTTACTTTTCATAGTCATAATTACAAATTCATACAACTCTAGAGGATGGAATTCAGTCCATCAATCATTCTCAATCTACTTCCCAGATACTTTCCTCGGAATTCAATGACTAAGTGCTCATTTCATCAATCTTCTATACTTCCATCCATTACTCTCTATTATATCTAATATTCTAACTAGGGAATACAATACTTATGAAATTCAGCTGTCCTCAATTTACTTCCAATAACATACTTATGAATACACCACTCATGGTTACATTCCTCTGCTACTCATAATCAATTCGTACTACTTCTTTAAGGGCTACAATACTTGTGGAACTCCGTCCACTACTCATTCTCAATTCCTCACTACAATCACCTAGGGAACTCAATTTCCTCCAGGTTCTACATCGGTTTTGTACCGACTCATGTTATGGTATTTGCATCTCTCATGCCTAATTACCACAATTACAATATGAATGGATACTTATGTTTATTTAGCATAGTGCCAGTCATGAAATCAATTCTCATTTGTGCTATGCACATTATAGTTTATGTGTTTTATTCATAAAATTCACATTATGCGGTTTTCGCTCTACCCCCCTTAAAATGGATTATGCCCACGTAATCTACCATATGTTTATTAGTGAACATAGGTTTACTCAATTTGGGCAATCTGAAGCGTTTAGCTTCACTACGGTATACTATATAATATGCTATGGTCAAAGGGTCTTAACCATACCAATGGTTTAGTCTTTGCACTAGGAATTCCTATATGAGCTTATTTAACTCATAATTAATTCGGTTATAGCCTATTAGGCTTCAAGGCATTAATAGCCATTCTATTATACTCACCATGTATATTATCTCCTAGCTAGAGCCCACTAGCTTCTGCTACGCGACCCTGATAACTTGGGTTACTTACCTTATGTGTTATCCTTAATGTGCTACACATCACCTTTTATCCGTCTATTATGCGAATAAGGTTTACTAAACAAATGTGGTATCCTTTTACCGTGTTTGAAGTCAATTAGTTTTAGATTGTAACCAGCTCTCTGGTAGTCTAATGCACATGCTACTCGTGCTTCCCCGATTATTCATTAAGTTCCTCCGACTTACTGTCGGGCGAAGTTGAGTCACTACTTAGTTGTAGTGCTTCCTCTGTTGTCACTAGCTTCTGAATTATACTAGTTCTCTGGTTCAGTACAAGTGTCCTTTACTTGTATGACCTTGCATTTTCCATGCATCAGTCTTAGTGACTTCCTTATGTCTCCTTTCACCTTTTATTCCAATGGAATTCACATCTTGTGATTGCTAGTGTGTTTTACTCTCTTCGTGCTTCTTTGGCCCTAGGCCACACGGTTTGTTG
This sequence comes from Limonium bicolor, assembly GCA_023374045.1. NCBI lineage: Eukaryota > Viridiplantae > Streptophyta > Magnoliopsida > Caryophyllales > Plumbaginaceae > Limonium > Limonium bicolor. The sequence continues at coordinate 180,002,735 of CM041781.1, forward strand.
CTAAGCTTGCTTAACTGGCTTATGCCATGTTTGTGGGTGAAAAGGAAGATTTACTACGGTTTACATTCTCCATATCCCTAGCTATCCCATTAGATCATTAGCTGCAGAAGTGCAATACCAAAACACTCAGTCATACAGAGTGCAGAGGCGTAAACACTTGATAGTAAGTCACTTATGTGATAGGAATGAATATTTCTGTCTGTATTCTCATACTTATACTCCGTGTCATTATCTAACTACTTCCTCATAACGGTCGCTTGTTGCGCACTGTATTCTTACTCATTATACAATATCGTTCTCACTGACTGTGTTACTGTGGTAGCTCGTCTTTACTCATTACTATTGTCGTTGGCACCATTTCCTTATGGTGTAATTACACTAGGGGGTTCCTAGTTCATATGTATGATGATTGTCGTAGCATACCGCAATGGTATTATCTTCCCCATATGGAGATGTTTCATTCCAGTTTAGGTCTCATGTGTAGGTTGGTTTACCTCACATTATTTCCATCATTTACGATACCATTTACCAATTATCTTGGTTGACCAAGGATGAGATAGTTCATCGGGTTATAAGCTCTCTTGAGCGTTGGTCATTTGTGGTGTTCAATGTGTATTCACATTGATTGTCTTTGACAATTACTGTCTCCCAGTGCTGGGCATTGGTTATGGCTCTAGCTGTGTGGTTTTACTTTTGTATATACATCACCAGGACATCCTCAGAAACTTCAAGGGTTTTCTGGTCCCTTTCTATTATTGATAGACGAAGTTCTTGTTGAGAGGCTTGTTCCCACTCATAGGTCTCATGAGAAGGTTTACCATGTTGGTGTTTATACAATGGTTCACCACATGCTTGGGTGCATATGGAGTATGCTTACTCCTTTAAGTCGTAATGGTTTGGAAATCTCTTTCCCTTGTCCAATCGCTTCTTGGAAAAGCTTTGTTGTTATAGTTGATGGAAGCCTTTTCTAAGGGTTCACATCTTCACCACATTGGTGGTCTTTGGTTAACGAGAGGTTCCTTTCCTCGAGTTTCCCGTAGTGTCAGGGTGTGAACTAGGCCAATGTTGGCATTATCACGATTCTTATGCTCTAGTGACAGTGACACTGAGGTAACCATTACTTCAGGCCGCTCATTATGTTGAGCTTTTAATTGAGTTGTTCAGTTGACGGTCTGTTTGTCGAATGAAGCAATATCTTTGCAAGTTTTGTTGTTAAATGGTGTGGTTTGCAACCGTTAAAGTCTACATGACGTATTTGGTTTATGGCTTTTAAGCCTTATTGCTGCAAGCTATGTTCTTTGCAAGCTGCTTATATATCCTTCCACTCCTTGTATACCACTATGGGGTTGGAGGTATTACTGGCTCCATGACAAATCGTGACATCACGCTTCCGTTCATAGGAGGTCCTTTAGGCATTCTGATGTTAATCAGTGCCTTTTAGTAATTTAGGGCATTTCCTGTTAAGTGAAATCCCTTCGGTGTCTTAACCGAGTGTTCGTTCTAGCTTCTGTGCTTTTATTATGTCGATGTTGTTCAACTATTGTTAACTCACATACCCTTCCCGGATCGCTCCTGGGTGTTGGTAGTTATGCCGTTACATCCGGCTAATGTTTATGATACGTTGTGTCCACCATACCGTCTTGTGCTATCGTAGTTTGAGTTATCCCTTTTTGGGTTATAACATCTCCCGTTCCTGGGTAGACTATTTATACTTCCTTCTAGTGCTTGAGACTAGGTTTAAACTCCTCTCCAATGATGGATTATACTTGTGGTAATTCTGTCTTGGGAGCTCTGTCCCCTTTGTTGTGCATCATTGTGTTCACACTAGGCGTTTGCCTTACTATGTTCAGGCTAGGTATACTTCCCAGCTGTCATGCATCTGCTTGATGTCATTGAGACATGTCCAATGTCTATACTGACTAGTCTGTGCTCCTTGCACTTTCTAGTTCTTATTCCTTACTTTCAGATGAATTCTTTGAGTTCCTTTGCACTTGATCGTCTGAGGTGTCCGGCTGTTCTGGTTTGAACTTACTAATGGTCCGTAGAACAGAGTTGACTACTTCCCGTGTTTCGTACACCACATGTATACATACGTGGGGTACCTTATTGATATGTTACCACTTACCCGACTATCTGTCAGGCCCACAAGCTCCTTCGGAGTGCGGTTGTCCCATATCCTGTAATTGGGTACACTCGTAGTGTTCGTCACACGCCTAGGTGAAGTATTCTATTGTCAACTCCTCTTGTATCATTCTATGATACTTACCGTAATTATGTTGGTTTGGTTTTAGAATCCAAGGTTTAAAATAAAGGTTGTGGTTTTGAAAGAAAATTTTTGGGTTTGAAATAATAGTCCGGTGTCAAAAGATGTTCTTCACTGCATAGCCATGTTTGAGGTCCTGACCAAGTCCAGCTTCTCGCTGACTGGTATGTCCTTAATACGATGGTCAGGCCGTTAGGCCTTTCCAAGGTTCCATTCTTCCTGTTCTTAGGATACGTGGTCCGGTAGTCACTTCTTTGCAGTCTTGGTACATTACTATGTACTTGTGGTGTGTTAGTGTTCCTCTACATGTTCCCGTTCTTATTGCACTTGTCGTGGCAAGTGCATGGTACTGGTGGTTTTTGGGTAACCCTATATCAGTCACGGTTTGGGTTCCACTCGTATTTGGGTAGTCTTGTTGACTCTTCCCTTGTTCTTATTGATCTATGTTTTGGGTACATGATCTTTTAAGTAGTTCCTCTATGACCTTGACATGACTGTCAATTATCGGGGTACTTCTCCAATCCCTGGAGATCCCCATTTATTTAGCGTGTGTTTCCCTTGTTGCTCGTTCCCCCTGGTTTACCGTGGCGATTGAGCCTTAACTAGTTTAGGCACTACCCTTGTAGTCCTATCGGTTCATATCTCGTGGATATCCTTGTAGTTGTGTAAGTTATGTCGGCCAAGTATTGTAACCTCTTGGCGTTGTATTTTCGGAGTTAACCACTCCTGACTATGTCTTTAGTCAGTTGGTATACCATTGATGGTATTATTAAGCTACTGCTGTCCCACAGTCTTGTGTCTCGGGTTCCATTGCTGTTTCTTTTCCATTTCGTTGCACGGTTAGAGCTTCTTTTCCTGTTGTTGGTTGTCTAGCCAGGTTTTGCGACTGCTAAGCACGTTGCCCCATGCTGTTGTATGTTGTAGCCTCCTTATGGTTGGAGTGCTCATTCAACCGCTATTGAGTGCGGGTATTGTCGTTTAACCGGGATCCATCTCCGGGTCTTCCAATCCTTGGACTCCACCATATGTCGATCCTTGTTTACTGTGTGATTGTTTCACAACTGCCAGATCGGGTTTCCCCGAGTATGAGAGGACTTTCCTTCCCTCTGGCGTTCTTTCCAAGTTATACAATGGGTTTGCGGAGGGCGGGTCTGGTATTGTAGGTATCCGGTACTCACCGGGAGTTCCTATCTAGCTTGTCTCTAATGCTAACACTCAGCCCTTAGCCCTAAACTTCTAATCCCTAACTCGGTATTTCCTAGACTCGGTATTTCTAGTCATCAGAGCGATACTTCGCTCTGATACCACTTTTTGTAACACCCCTACCGTTAATACTGTCATTACCGTCTAATCTCCTCGTACTTCCAGATTCACGCAGCGGTACATACTTACACACGGTGGGTGATACAATGCCGTTAGTCACCCACGTGACTAACAAAGCTACTACTACTACATACAACATCGGTTTGATGGACCGGAATTCCGAGTACTACACATCTACAATACATACTCCATTTACCAAGGAAATACTACAATGCTTCATTCAACACTTTACTCCTTTACATTACCATACAATACAATATACATAACCGAGTTTACTAAGTTCTTCATACTAATACAATACCTCTTTCAGATCCATTCATACTCATTCAGAGTCTACATCTACCCATTCCTCACGTCTATATACTTACAATGCACAAGGTGTACCCCCTTGGTACACTACTGCTTCAAGACTACAAGTTCGATACTATTCTCTACAATCTACATTGTCACCGGTCTCTCACTGCGACCATGTCTGCTTCGGTACCTGCACACTGAAAACGTTCCCCCTAGGGGGTCAGCTTTCGCTGCATATGATAACCGCATACCCCGCGTACTAGTGAGGGTACGCCGACCACTTGGTCGAATACATGCGATTCATTTTATTGAGACATACATGCATACATGATTTCATACATAATACTACAATACTTTACGCAAGGAATACATACATACATTTCAATACATACAAGTAGTCCATACAAGCCAATTGATACTTACTTACCTTTCCTGAAATGCGCATACACAATACATACTCAATACATACACCATACATATTCCATACATACACAATACATGTTAGCTCCTTTTTGTCCACCCGGGTTAATCGGGTGAAGATTACTCTTTTACTCGTTACACAATACTTACGCATACATACTCATACTTTACTTACTTACTTACTCAAGTCAAGTCGTCGGGACCTCCGGCCCAGGGACTACTCTGTCCCACCACCGGGATTTACTTGGTTCACCAATCCAGGATGCTACCCATTTAAGGGGTTTGGGCCGTGGACCAGTTTAAGAACTAGGAATCGGATCCAACCTCTTGTGTCTCCTCATCCTCACGCGTGGCCGAGACTATATCAGACTTCTACTCATTCCAATTTATCCAATACTTACGTTAGGAGTTAGGTAGTTAAGAATTAGTAGAAGTCATTCATTCAAGCCACATACACAAATGCATTACTCATATACACATCCATACAAAAATACAATACAATATGCAAGTACACTATGAACAAGACAAATATGAGGAACAATGTGAATAAGCACAAGTAAGTGCAATATAGTCCGATTCATGCATTTATCTTATTAGGTGATCAAATAAGCACACAAATCGGGGTAACCAGATTAGGATACAGGGCATGAAGAAATCATACCTTTCACCGTTGATTTACTCTATCGGGCGTTCCCTTGTTCCTTTAGTTCACTCTCGTTCCTCGAGTCTTATTCTCGAACCTCCGGCTACATGCCAAATGGTTCCATTAATACTAAGCATTACACTACACACATAGTTACTATTCCCATACTTACCCTATTATCCCGTTAATTCAGGTCAACTTAATATTCCAAGATTCACAATTTTCTCAAACTTGTTTTCTTACTCTTGTGAATACTTTCTTACAATTTCTATCCTATTAATGATGTACTACTATATATACATATACATATGGGTATAGATATATATACTTATACCTATGATTGCTATAATCATTTTTTTTTACTCGACCGACCTTACCCAGGGTCGGACCCAAGGTGGGTCGAAGTCAGTAAGTTTCGTTAAGGCAAAATTCCAGGCTCGACCGACCTTGCAAGTCCGGTCCCAAGGTCGGTCCGTTCCAGTGAGTTACTTACGTGAAAATTTCAGGCCCGACTGACCTTGCAAGTCCGAACCCAAGGTCGGTCCGTTCCAGTACGTTCTGGGTTCGAGTTTTCTGGACTCGATCGACCTTGCCCAAGTTCGTTCCCAAGGTCGGTCCATTCCAGTAGACCTCTGGCCTTCACAATTTACGACTCGACCGACCTTGTAAGTTCGGTCGAAGTCAGAAGACTTCCCGTCAGTGTATTTTAAGGCGCGACCGACCTTGCGGGTTCGGTCCCAAGGTCGGTCCGGCCCAGTACTTTAGTTTTAGAATCTGTTTTCAGTTCTATAATTTGCCCACTATTTCCCCATTGTTCATACATTTACTCCCACATGTTTTAACATTAATTAAGCCTCCTAATACACCTTAGTTCTTCCATTAATCCCTTACCTATTCCTATACTAATTTACACAATTTTTCCTCCTTTCCATTCCAGCACCCATAGCAGTTTTGGTTCCTTCTTGCTACAGATTTTTGCTCTAACTTTTACCATTCAATACTCCCTCTACCAATGCTACTCCGAGCATCCTCAATGCATTACTTTACCACTCTAGTTCTTCCCTTTACCTAAATCCTCTTCAATCTGTTTCCAACATGATTAATTACTCACAACAACTACCATAACACACCTAGTTATTGTCTAGGTTATTCCCTCTTCTTCCACATCTAAGTCCTATAATTTCCATATAAATTTGGGCAGAGGTTCCCCTAAAATTCTCACTTTGCTCACATACCATTTCAACTCACAATTCAATCCCAATCTCCATATCCATTCACACATCATTACTCACACTACAACACACAAATTTCCTGCACACATACATACATTACCCATGGTTTTCCCAAGCTTTTAAGAAACATTTACAAGCTTCAAAACAGCTACATTACCTTACTCATCATACTTCAACATACTTAATACTCATAACCTCATTCGTTACTCATTTTAAGCATTTAAAATCTGTTACAATACCATACACAAAACTAGCTAAAGGTAAGAACATTTACCTTGCTATTTCTAGTTTTTCCTTTCTTTCTCCCTTTGTCTTTCCTACTTCTTTCTTCTCCTTTCTTTCCTTCTTGTTCTCGATTTCAAATGGAGTCCACACTCCAATGCTACAGCCCATATCAATACACACCACTACTTAGAAAACCATATTTACTAACCTAGGGTTTGTACATGTTTAAGGTTTTAAAAGAGTATTACCTTCCAATGAGTAGATGGAGTTCTTGGTTAGCAAGAGAGCAAGATTCCAGCACCAATGGGGAGCCAAAATCGGCTGGACAACAAGCACAAGGCAAGGCTAAGTTTGAATTTTCGTTTTGCAAAAGGGGCTAGAAGAAGGTGGAGTTTCAAGACTATTTTTACCTCAAAATGACAAGGAGATGTAGGTGCTTCCAATGGTGGTCTCAAACCATCAAATGGAGAATACCCATGGAGATGACAGTAGTGGTTTTCACTTTTTGAAAAGAGAGGAATACTCTCCTTGACAAGAGGAATCCAATGGTGTAATTTTTATTGTGTTTGGAGTTGATTTGGCCCTTCAAAAATATGAGAGAAGGAGGGTGTTGGTGGTGGCTTCACAAATCGCCATTAATAGCTGAGAGAGGAGGAAAGAAAATCAAAAGAGGAGGGGGGTGCATTACGGTGGGGATAAGGGAAATAGAGGAGAGAGAGAGAGTCAAGGTACCTTATTGCTTTTGAGCTTTGTCTTTTAGAATAAATAGGAAAGGGATATAGAGAGTGAGAGAGGGAGCTGGCGGCCCACTCAAACACACCCAATCAGCTTTGGCTTTTTATTTGCAAAAGTGGACACATTTATTTTATTATTTACATTCTCACCCCACACCTTCCCGTTGTTACAGTTTTTACTAACCGGAACCCGTTTTCCGGAATTTTCTCGTTAAATAATTTTTTGGTCCTAAACCTTCATTAATGTTTATTAATGGCTATTTGATTGACCAAATTATTACGAGTCTATTTGACCCGCTTAAAGTCATGTTTTCCCGGTTTCCTCGACAAACGCGCTTTAAGGTTCGTTTATGCTTTTAATCCATTTAAGGATCCGTTTTCTTCGGGAATCATTCCCATTTATTATTTGGGCCTTATTAAGCCTTTAGAATTCATATAATTCACTAACCGAGGTCTCATACCTCCTATGGTTATTTAACGCTTATTTAGTTTTTTCGCTTTTTAAGTGTTTCTTTAATTCTTTTGGATTTATTTTTCCTTACCAATATTATTAGGCACCGTTAGGCCCTTAAATACGGATTAGACTAATCTTAATCACTATATTTAAGTTTGGGGTATTTCAATTTTTGAGAAAGTAGCTCGGGAAACTCTTTGGAATAATGAATATTGATGATAGGAACTCTTAGAATGATTTATATTGGAGTTCGTGCCACTTCGGTACCTCTCGGGGCACTCCCGGGGGTTTATGGGCCCTCAACGGGAACCTCCGAGAACTTTGTCTTTAACTGAGAATTTATCTTGAGAACTTCATCTTAAATGTTCATTAGAGTTTTATTGTGTATTTAGAATGAAGTGTAATGCTTTACTTTATTTAATAAAGTATTTCCGGGACTTTCGGGCCTTGAGGGGCCCTTAAGGGAACTCCAGGCATTTTGTATTTTTACTCAGTTATAACTGAGGACTTGTGTTTTAAAGGTCATAATATGATCCTTGATTAACTTCATATGAGTTTTATAGCTTATATAACTTTATTAACTTAAGGTCGGGCTTTAATGCTCGTTTTTGACCTTAAGGAGTTTAGGTGCGTTTTAACGCCCAAGTGTTTATATACTTTTATTAGGGTTTAATAATCCCCTAAATAATACTTATTTACCATTATTTAATTATTTAAAGGTTAGGGGTATTTCAGTCTACCCCCCTTAAAAGGACTTCATCCCGAAGTCATAACTTATACTTGTTCATCCTATGGAATCAAGTTCCTCATATCTATTCCTGTATACTTATCATTCTTGGGTGTCAATACTATATTGACACCTCTACGTTCCATCTGTAATCTAAGTGTATGCAATTCATACAACATTTCCTTACTCATGATAATCAATGTAATCACAGCATAAGTAACTTGATAAATACTGTAAGGCAAATAAGTGTACACTTTTATTAATCATCCAAGTGTTACATAGAACACACCAATACCCAGTGTTACATAGAACATGTCAATAATCATTCACTTAATACCAACCATCCAACCAATTGCACACATGCGCAACAATCATACACAACAAAAACCAAACAAAAACCAAGATAGACTGCAGATATGCAAGTCGCATGTGGTGCTCTACCCCCCTTAAAAAGGGTTACGCCCACGTACCCCCACAAGTATACACAAAAATAAGAGAAAAGTGCTGGATACTTGTCTCGCATGGAGTCTTCTAACTCCCATGTCGCCTCCTCAATCGTGGTTTGACCACAGAACCTTAACCATTCTAATGGTCTTGTTCCTGGTCTCCCTAGTCTTGGAGTCAAAGATGCGAATTGGGGTCTCCTTATATCTAAGTGTAGGATCTAGTTCGAGTGTCTCGGGCTCTAAGATATGCGATGGGTGAGGTACATACTGCTTTAGCTGTGAAATGTGAAACACGTTGTGCACTCTCCCAAGCTCAATAGGTAAATCTAACCTGTAAGCTAATGGGCCCACTCGCTCCGTAATGCGGTACGGTCCTACATACTTTGGGCTAAGCTTTCTTCTGCCCAAATCTAAAAATTCCCTTCATAGGTGAAACTCTAAGGAAGACTCGATCGCCTACTGTGAATTCGAGGTCTCTCTTACGGACATCAGCATATGATTTATGTCTGTCCTGGGCTATCTTCATGTTTTTGCGTATTTGTACAATGTCTTCCTTCATTTGGTCTAGGTACTCTGGCCCTAAGATGATGTTCTCACTGGCCTCGTCCCAACATAGTGGTGTCCTGCATGGTCTGTCGTACAATGCCTGAAATGGTGGCATCTGGATGGATGCATGATAGCTGTTTTGTAGGCAAACTCGATCTAATGTAGTCGATCTATCCAGCTTTCCTGAAAATCCAAGGCACAAGCTCTAAGCATGTCCTCTAACGTTTGAATTGTTCTCTCACTCTGTCCATCTGTCTGTGGATGAAAGGTTGTACTTAGCTTCAGCTTCGTACCCAATGCCTCCTAAACCTGCTGCCAAAATCTGGAAACAAACCTTGAATCTCTATCTGACACTATAGACTTCGGTACGCCGTGGTGTCGAATGATCTCTCTCTGGAAAATATCTGCCAGTTTGGGAACTTTCCATGTGTCCTTTGTCAGTCTGTCGACGATGACCCATATCATGTTAGCACCTCCTCTAGTCGGTGGAAGACCTACTACGAAATCCATGGATATATCCTCGAACTTCCAATATGGAATGGGCATCGGCTGTACTAAACCGCCCGGTCTCCGGTGCTCAAATTTCACTTTCTGACACGTCATACATCTGGCCACAAACTCTGCAACATCTTTCTTCATACCACTCCACCAGAAATGTAGTTTCAGATCTTTGTACATCTTCGATGACCCTGGGTGTACTGATAGGGATGAGCAATGAGCTTCCTGCAATATCTTTCCTTCAAGTCTGGGCTGGACTCTGGAATGCACAAACGGCCATTCAGTCTGATTAACCCGTCTTCACTGAGTACAAAATCATATTTCTGCCTCTCAAACATACCGTCAGTCAACTGCTGCCTGATAGTCCTCATGTATTGGTCATTTTCCTGAGCACAACGTACCTCCTCGATGAGGCCGTTGTCTCCCGTCATGGCAAATAAAGAATGAACTCTACGGCTCAGGGCGTCAGCAACAACATTTGCCTTGCCCACCTTGTACCTGAGGTCGATGTCGTAGTCCTTCAGAAACTCGACCCATCGCCTCTGTCTCATGTTCAGCTCCTTCTGTGTGAATAGATGTTGAAGGCTCTTTTGATCTGAATAAACTATTACTGTAACTCCATATAAGTAGTGTCGCCAGATCTTCAGTGCAAAAACAACTGCTCCCAATTCCAAATCATGAGTCGGGTAGTTTTCTTCATGCTTCTTCAACTGTCGTGATGCATAAGCAACAACCTTCCATTCTGCATAAGTACACACCCTATCCCTGTGCCTGAGGCATCGCAATATACTTCAAATCCGTCGGTCCCCTCTGGAATGGTGAGTATTGGTGCCGACGTCAGTAGGTCCTTCAGTGTCTGAAAGGAACGCTCACAATCTGCTGTCCATACAAATGGGGAATCTTTCTTCATCAGGTTAGTCATAGGTTTCGCCAGTTTGGAGAAGTCTTGTACAAATCTGCGATAGTAACCAGCTAATCCCAAGAAACTCCGGATATCTGTCACTGTCTTCGGTCTCGGCCAAGTCTTAACTGCCTCAACCTTCGCAGGGTCTACAAATATACCGCTGGCTGATATTACATGCCCTAGAAAAGATACACTGTCTAACCAAAAATCACACTTTGAAAGCTTGGCATACAACTGATTCTCCCTCATGGTCTGCAAAACTTGCCTCAGATGCGCCTCGTGTTCGTCCTTGGTCTTAGAATAAACTAGAATGTCGTCGATGAATACAACTACCGATGAGTCTAACTGCTCCCTGAACAACCGGTTCATAAGATCCATGAATATTGTTGGGGCGTTCGACAAGCCAAATGGCATAACTGTGAACTCGTAGCGCCCGTAGCGCGTTCGAAAAGCTGTCTTCTCTATGTCTTCATCAGCTATCCGTATCTGGTGGTATCCTGATCTCAGACCAATCTTCGAGAAAACTGTAGCGCCTCTTAACTGGTCAAATAGGTCGTCAATCCGTGGTAACGGGTACTTGTTCTTTACCGTGACTGCGTTAAGCTCCCTGTAGTCAATGCATAGTCGCATGCTACCATCCTTCTTTTTCACAAATAAAACTGGTGCTCCCATGGTGATGCACTCGGTCTGATATAACCTTTGTCAAGCAGATCTTCTAACTGGATCTTCAGCTCCTTCATCTCTGCTGGTGCCATTTGTAAGGTGCTTTAGCAATAGGTCCTGTGCCTGGTAATAATCGATGGAGAACTCCACATCTCTCTTGGGTGGCATCCCTGGTAACTCTTCTGGAAACAAATCTGGGAAATCTGAAACGACTGGTATACTTGACTGAGTCTTCTCCTCCTGTCTCATGTCTTGAACATAACATAAATAGACTGGCTGTCCCTTCTTCACCTTCTTCATCAATGTGATAGCAGATACTAGCTTGAAAGTAGGTTCCTTTGGAATACAGT